>JAGFNQ010000294.1:548045-562250 GCA_024364735.1 Boesenbergia rotunda | reverse complement strand
AACCATGCCTTCTGAGTGAATCTCATGTAGAATCACCTGAAGCTCCTGGACTTAGCTGATCACTGTCTTGGAGTCAACCATCTTGTAGTCTAGGAATCGGCCCACAATGAATTTCTTGACCCCCTGCATCCTCCGACTTGTATTTCTTGTCCAAGGATTCCCACAGCTCCTTAGCTATTCTCTTCGTGCTGTACACAGCATACAGCGAGTCGGCCAGGCAGTTGAGGATGTAGTTTCGTCATAAGTACTCAGAATGAGTTCAAGCCTCCACCTCAGCAACCTCAGTATGTCAGATTAAGCGTGGTCAGGTAGAAGAGCATCTTCTGCTACCACCTCTTGAAATTTAACCTAATGAACTTCTCTAATTTTTTTCCCCATGGTTGATTGGGACATTCCCAATCGGGGTGGAGGGGGTCTGGTGATGAGTCTATTTCACCTCAATACTTTCTATGGCCATCTCAACAGAAACCAAATATGTTTCAAGATTATTGGAGGAAATGCTCCTTTTTCCGGAGAGTTAACAAAAATAAATTGAAATTACACAAATTTCAACTTATTTGTTGAGTGAACCGAGCTGCCTTTAATGCAGAACGCAGTCTTCTGAGCTGGAATTCCCGAGCTGAAATCTCCCGAGTCGGACATCTCCCGACCAGGTCTCCCGAGCAGTAGTCGGACATCTCCCGACCAGTATCACCCAACCAGGTCTCCCGAGCAGGAAGTCGAGAGGCGTTGAGGTCTGCGTTACGCAGTTTCCTTAAAATAGATTTGTCCCCCTCCGATGGTGCTTCGAGGCTCCGATGGACGTCTGTCTCTCAAGATACAACAGTGGGACCACGGGCACAACGGAGCACTCGTTGCTCATAACGAACTGAAGAAGTATCCGAACGCTACCAGAGAGTTAGGAACGAGGTGGAAGACAATCTATAGCCTCTATCTCTTTTGCTCTTGGTCACAACCTCTTTATATAGACTCAGACCCCCGCAGTAATCAATGACCGAATTAATCGTCATTTACTGCCAATTAACCGTCAAGATCCAAACATCTGGGGGTTGCTGATTTTGCATAATCAATAGTTAATGCATCAATTACATTTGAGCAAAAAATTTGGCAAAACTTTAGTTCATCCGCTTGGACAAATTTTGCCACGACTGGTCGGGCATTCGACGCGCGCAGGTCGTGCACGCACACGAGTCCACTTGGTTCATACAAATTCAGGCCCTAGATTTGCACTCCCCCCTGCACACCCACACGTGAGAGAGAGGCTCTCCTCTAGTATTTATTCACAACTAACATGCTTGTGAAACAATATAAATCAACAATTATGCCTTAAGACTCCTAATGTGAGACTAAAATCTCATTCACAATAAAATCCATTTATTCTACACCTCTCTTTCTATTCACTAAAAATCTCCACACTACAAGAAAAAATGCTTTTAATGACATTGAAAAGTGTCATCATATATTACTTATACTGACATTTTTGATATAGTGACATTAAGTTAAAATGTCCTCTATAGTGATGTCGTCTAAAGTCTTATCACTTATGACAATTCTTAATGTCACTATAAAATAAAAATAGTGACACACTAATAGCATGAATAATTGTTATAGTGACAAAAAATAGTGTCACTATAAGATTTGTAATGACATTTATACATGTCGTTTTATTATAGTAATGATGACAAATTTATATGCCCTTTAAAATTATTTATCAAGACAATTATAAGTGTCTTGAATTTTATTTATAGTCATAATAAAAAATGTCACTAATGATAGTTTATAATGTTAATTTAAAATGCCTCAATATGTAATTTATAGTGACATATATAAATGTTTGTTATATTAGTCTATAAGGACATTTAAAATTATCATTAATAGTTATTTATTATGACAATTTGAAATGTCTTCATATGAGTTTTACAATGATATTTTTATCTATATGATTTGGTGTTCTATTGTGACATAAAAAAATATCATATATTAATAAATATCTCATCCATTTTCAATATTTTCATGATATAAATATTTACGCATATAACTAATTAACATAAACACAAATAAAAATTTTAAATTGAAATTAAAGTGCTAATCAATAATTGTCAATTTTTTACAATACAAGACTGTCATATTGGTCACCTCAAAAAATATCTATACACTAATCACAATCACAAATGTACCCAATGTATTTAGTTTAAGAACTAGAAAAAAAATAAATCTCTCCTAAAGCAAAACATAATCAAACTTCTAAACTTTGCTGCATCTTCAATTTTCAACCATCACATCTTAAACAAAATCTAATATTCTTGTCACCTACAACAAAAAAAAATCATATATTAATTAGTTTGTGTAAATGATTCATACTCACACCAAACTAACAATCATAGACAATTATAAGAAGATAAAAAAAGTAGTTTTACCACTTGAGAGCTTTCGAACACTAGTTCTTCAATTTCTTTCAAGACAGCCACTGGAGCAATCTGAATAAGATGATCAAAAGAATTATAGAAATTTATTTGTATCATATAAATACAAGGTTTATAAAATCATTAATTTAGAAAACTATTAGGATAGAAATGACTAACCACATTGTATGTGCGTGTTTAAGTTAATAATTTAGAGATAAAAATGGAAAAGGATATAAAAACTTAAAACAATCTTATAACATCTTTGTGATTTTGGGGAAGCTCCCATAATTTTTAGATTAGGCCACCACGATGCAAACAGGGGATAGCAAAGGTAAAAACTAAAAGAAATAAGCAGAGTATTCCAACAAATTTGACAATTATAATATGGATCCCTATCCCACTATTGAGCTGTATGTATGGTTGCATCACTGGTAATACCAGATTATTTAGTCTTTTTAAGTTATATTAATAAGATATTTTTTATCTTCTTTTAACCTTCACAACATCAACTTTAAAACTTCAAAAATAATTGAAGCAACTTGTCAAACAATGAGATTTACATGAACATGTTCGTATAATTTATAACACATTCTATCATTTTATCATCTACCAATGCTACAAACCGCTCCTTAAGATGCATTTGGGGCATTAAAAACCTTTAAAAAGAGAGATAATGGGAAAAATAATGGAATTCTCCATCATCCCTTATTCCTTCCATTTCGATCCAAGTAAACAAGCAATTAACTTCTCTGAAGGTTAAGCAAGAAAAGAATGTCCATACTTGTCTACTCTTCCCTTAAATTGCCCAAAGCTTTCTGTCTATAGTAAACCAATTTTCTCATCAAACGATAAGATAAGACTTACCTTATGTGAACCAAGGATTTAAAAATTTAAATATATATTGCGACACATACCAAAATGAACTCAACACTTCAATAATTGGAATATGTCACAGCGTCAGCATGCAATTACTCACTTTTCTTTTTAGAAGAGCAAAGAATAATCAAGCTAACATTGCTATAGTTGCACATTTATCAGCATAGAAAACTTTAAAACCTGTCTCAAGTTGGAAGAGAACAATACATCATGCACTACTTAAAAAATACCTTGTATGCCACTGCAAGGCAAATAATTGTGTCTTGAATAGTGAGGTGCAAGGATTGATCCTCCGACTTTAAAGCAGTAAACAGCCGAAGAGCCATGTCAATTTTCTCTCTGCCACAAAGGAACAGTCAAAAAGGAGTACAAATCATATTCCTGATGAAATTTCAGTTAGTATTATAGAATCTAGAAAAACAACACCTGCTGATGAGGCATACGTGATGCAAGCAAACCAATAGCTTGGTAAGCAAAAATCTTGACATCCTTTGGAACAGCCTCTGAGGAATAGGATGTTAGCTTAAGCAATAATCATGAGAACAATGCGAATAGAAGAAATGTGCATGTGACTAGAATTAGACAACATTAAAAAAGCTCCACCAAAGAGGAAAAATACAAGAAAATGACTAAAACACAAATATGTATTCACCAGCTTCCGCCTTTGAAGCATCAAGAGATCGTATTATTCCGCTTAAATTAACAGGAGCCATGAGCTTCAATTGATCCATTATGGCCTAAAAAATTTATCCATCAGATTAAATTTTTGGCAATCTTGGAAAGAGGAATATATTTAGAGCCATAGACAGTGTCATCAGCTAAGAAAAGACAAACATGATAAAGGCTCTTAGTTTTATATTCAACCAAGAAAAAAAACAAATGTATTCTCAAAACTGATATAAATACCAATGCATGCCTAAATAGCAGTTGTCTTTTGAAAGAGTGATATTTACATTTTCAGGTTTTGAAATCTTTCGACATGAATTGTATCGTCTCAATGGAGGGATAAGATTCATGTAGATAAACATGGATTGACAATAGTGATGATGATGGTGAAAGTCTTTAGACAACACAAATAACAATTCCCCCACTAAGTTGCAAACAAAAGAAAGGAACAGGAGTTGTTACCTTTCTAAGAAGTAAGTCGAAGTGGCAGGGAGGAGCCGAAGTTCATTCCTATGCTTGTATGTTGCTTGAATAGCAGAATCTTTCCACAATTCCCCCACTAATGGTGCATACTCTTGCATAGCAGCTGGGAAAATGGCTTCAAAATTGCCAGAGGCAATAACCTTGAGAAGCCTATCGGCAAATGCCTTCAATCGTGGAACCAACGAATACTCTGTTTCATCATCTGCCCAACAAAATGATTGATCAAATTGTTTTAGCTCTTCCGTAAACTTCCATTTTAGAAAGTTGGTGCTTAAAAGTTAACCTTGTGTTCCACCACATAAATTTCTAATCATATGAACCACAAAATAATATATTGAATGGTATGCATCAGCAGGATAAAATGGTGAACTTGAGAATATTAAAGCATTAATCAACGCCACACGTAATACAGGTAATGACTAACCATATTTTATACAAGTCTGAGGAAACTTATCCGTGCAGAAGAGAAAAATATCCTAGACTACCATTATTGTATATCCCAGATTGTACTAATAAGAAAGGAAAAAAAAAACAAAATAAGATAGCGACCTTCATATGGTGGGCTTCTGGAACCACCTCTATATGATTCTTCGCTTTTGTTTTCATTATTATTGTCCCTATCGCACTGCAATCTCACAAATAATACAGATTTTAGTCAAGCAGATTTGACATGAGTAACTTTTCTGTACACAGAAGTAGAATTTTTCAAATCGACAATATCTCCATCAGTTGCTACCTTCAGCCTCTGAGACATGTCTCCAGGCCTCTCCCCAGCATATATATCTTTGGTTAACATAAACATGCTTGATGAACTCCCTGAGTCTATCAATGTTGCTGTAACTCAAAGGAATAACAAACAGTTAAGGTTAACAAGGCATGATAGTTCCCTAAAGAACTAAAAGGACGGATTAGGCAGTAACCTGCTATCTGGAAATAAGTGGCGTTGTGAATCCCAGTTCTTAAAGTAAATTTCTCTTGCACGCTATAGGAAACAGAGTACCTTTTACATGCTTAGAAAGAGTGACCAAATTATATGTTTTAAAAAAAAAGTGAATGAATACTTTCAATAGAGTTGTACCTCATTTCCCCCTTCTTGAAGGGCGGTAACTTCTTGGGAAGTAAATTTAGCCATAGATATGGATTTAACACGATGGGTAAACTCCCGACTGCAAGGAAAAATGATACAACATGATATATCATATAAATAATGACTGGACAAAAATAGGAACGAATCTATGCCGATTAAAAGAAAAATGTGAACACTTACTGAATTCCACTGCAATTTGTACAGATAAATGTCCAGAACATTGGCATAATAATCGGACTATAGCGACCTTCAACATTAGTAACTCCACCATCCATTGGCATAATAATCCACTCTCCTATGGTGAGCTCCCAGCGGAAGTACACGGATGCGGCGGCAGCAATCGGACTTGAGTGCTTGCTCGGACAGCAGAGGCTGGCCCTTGACCAGCATTGTGGGCGGTTGTAACCAGGAGCCGACTGCTATGGCGTTGCTGTGTTTCCCTTGCACGAAAGGCCGTCGATGATGGGGGATGTGTGTGTGCGCCGGAGGAGGAAGGAGGGCCCAAGTGAGTCAGTGATCGGGCGCCAACTCAGGAAGGAAGGATTGAGATGATTAAGACTCGGCCCTGTCCAAGGCCTATGATCGCCGTTGCCAACGACGATGAGGAAGAGCAGGTGGTGATGCAGTCAGAAAAGAGAGATCGAGAGAGAGGGGTGACGTCGGCTTGTACTCGCTGCGGTGGCTCAGATCAAGAAGGGCTCCGAAGGTTGCAGCCTCGCCAACGTCGGGGAGGAAGGCTCGCGATTGGCACTTCAAGGTGGTCGGCAACTGGCTCATGCTCGCGGCGATCGGTGAACCGCAGGGAAGGAGGAGGAGGAGATGCGCTCAGCTTCGGCTTCGAATCCTACTTGCTTGCGTGAGGGGAGGTGGTCACCGCGATTTGTGAAGAGGAGAAGAGTGGAGGAAGAGGTCGGGCGAGGGAGGAGATGCATAAGAAGAAGAAGAGGGCGGCGTTGGGTTTAGGGATTTGGCACGGGGAGAGAAGGAGAATATATATATATTTTTTAGGTTAAACAAATTAAATAATTTTGATTAATTTATAATGACATTTATAAAATATGTCATGATAAAGGGTTTAATCAGATATTTTTTTTATAAAATTAATTTATTTTAATAAGTGTCATTATAAATAGTTTATAATGGCATTTATTATTAAGTGTCATAAAGTAAATGTCACAATAGACCTTTTTTCTTATAGTATCAATATGAAACTAAAATCTCACTTCTAATAAAATATCTTTCTTCTTTTTTCATTCACATTATATTCAACAGTTAGATCTGGGGAAAGCACATCTGCTTGAATGGGTGGAGCGGATAACCGCGATCCAGAGAAAAAGCAGGTCAAGGGAGAATGACAGAAATGAGGAGAGATGGGTGAGAACGAGCAGGCTACGCCTGGCCAGTATTTATTGGCTGTACAAATATATTAGGAGGTATAGAAGCAATTAACAATATTTATTTTAAAATAATTCAAAATTAATTAATGACAAGGTAGCGGATCATGACAAGGTAGCAGGACTGAAAAAGAGCAGCGGGCTGGGTCAAGTCGGGCAGGTTATAAATATTGTGACTTAGCCGCCCAGTAACCATATTCATTAACATTAGACCAGTGAACTGTGTCCACGTAGTGATAAATTTGGCATCAATCGGACAAGTGTCTTTGACAAATCTAAAGAGCATCTTCCTCACTTCTTTTCGTTGTGGAATTTTCATAGAATGATATTTTTTATCAAAAAAAATTTGGAATTTTACGTCACCGAAGTTCTATAAATACGCACCAGCCCTCTCTTGAATCGATCACCAGTGAATTATCGATTACCAATTAATTGGAATTAATTAATTATGAGGTCATCGTTGATTCTGGCGTTGCTCTGCGCCGCCGCCGTGGTTCTGGCTACGGCACCGACGAAGACGGTGGCACAGAACTCGCCGCAGGACTTCGTGGACGCCCACAACTCGGCGCGCGCGGCGGTCGGGGTGGGGCCGGTGTCGTGGGACGACACGGTGGCGGCGTACGCGCAGAGCTACGCGGAGCAGCGGATTGGCGACTGCCAGCTGGTGCACTCCGGCGGGCCCTACGGCGAGAACATCTTCTGGGGGTCGGGCGCCGACTTCACGGCGGCGGACGCTGTTGGCGCGTGGGTGGACGAGCGGCAGTACTACGACTACGACAGCAACAGCTGCGCTGCCGGGCAGGAGTGTGGGCACTACACTCAGGTGGTGTGGCGGTCGTCGACGGCGATCGGGTGCGCGCGCGTGCAGTGTAACAGCGGCGCCATCTTCATCATCTGCGACTACAACCCCCCGGGCAACGTAGTTGGCGAAAGACCCTATTAATCACCAAGCAATCACATCACAATATATATATATACTAATTAATTAAGAAAATAAGAGTTGACAAAGCCTAGAAATTATGATATTTTCTGGCCGTCAAACGTTATATTTGATCAAATAAAAACGTGCATATGGCTCGTGACACAGTTTACACTTTATAATCAATGTTCATGTGGTTTGGTATGGTAATAGATTCACCAGAGACAGAGATTAAGAACATCAAATTATGGAGTTTTCAATACGATCAAATAAAAACATGCATGCACTCATCTAACGTTTTACTTAAAATTTCAAAGTTTATTGTTTTGTTATTTTTTATAAAAATAAAAAATTAATTATTAAAATAAATTTATTCTACTCTCATAAATTAATTTTTACAGTATGCATGTTTTATGTTTTCCAAACCCTTCTCAATTATTATTTTTTTTTATCAACTATCGACTACTAATTATTAGTTGAATTTATAGATAAATCATAAATATTATTTTATATGCATACAACTAGGTTTTATAAATCATCACGGTTATAGAAATAAATGAGATTTCAAATGTTAATTACTTGATTACAATTTTTCTATGTTATTTCTTTTATCTCCTTAATCATCTATGTAGACTATGTAAGTATTCTTTAGTGTTCCCCAATTATTTTATATGTCGCCATATTTATTTATTTATTATTATTTATTTTAATGACTCATATTATTTTGTTATTATTACAATATGTCATAGTTCCGTTTGTTAGTTAGATACCACAATTCTATTTAGTTAGGGGCGACAGATCAATTCTCATAAGTGAGATCGTCTGGAGTCTACTAAAATAAAATTATGATTTTGATCAAATAGAATTAATTGTGACACCATGTCCATTATTTTATAGTAAAAACAAAACAATGAGAATATCTCATACAAATATTTTGTCATGGTGTGTCAATTTCTCTAACGTGTTGGAATTTTTTTTATATGCAAACAGAGAAGTCAATTTCCACTATGTGAATTTTCAATTTCCCTTCTCCATGTGGAAAATAATTATCCTCCTTGATTAATGCAGTAGATCATCCAAAATTTTCATTGTAAAAGGAACATAGCTAGGCATTTTTAAAAAGGATATTTACATAAATTAATATGTATTCTAATCTTTGATTTTGTAGGGCATTAAAAAAATGAGATAGAAACTATAATAAGTTTTGTTATAATTATTTAAATCAAAATATTTCTTTGAAATAATATAATAGATTTACTGGTTGTTAGTTATGATTTTGAAATCAAGTGGAGTGTAAACTCAGTGTTTTCGCTTTTATGGGCTTGCGGAGTACTGCGTGGTTTTATGACCGGCCAAGAAGCTGCCGGCGGGGTTCCGAGCTAAATCACTCACAGTAGCTGCTACAATTAATTGTATAACAACCTTTTAAACATCATAATTTTTGGCTCAAATATCCGAATAAGACGATTTTTTTAAATTGAAGATCATTCAGAACTTTATAATTTAAAAAAGATCATCTCATTCTAATATCCAAGTTATAAGTTGTGGTATTCAAAAGTTTGTTATACGGTTGTAGCAGCTATTTGCAATGACTATAATAAGTTAATAACTACTACACAGTAATATAGATCTCTGTAGTAAATTTTCGAATATCATAATTTTTGATTTGGAAATAAGAATAAGGCGATTTTTTTTTAATTATAGATCTCTGAGCACTCTTCAATTCAAATAAAAATCACCTCGATCTGATATCGAATTCAAAATTTATGATGTTTGGAATGTTGTTACATAGTTGTAGCAGCTAGTATCACATTGTAGCCTTTTGATTTCAAGTTATAGATATACACGCCAAAATAAAATCTATATTTCTGGAATAAAAATAACGACAACTAGAATAAAATATATTATACAAGCTTTATGATATTGTTCAAGAGTTTTAAGGTAGAAGATAATCTAACAAGATCTATAAACATAACAACTTGAAATAACATATCTATTCCTCATCACTAATTTATAGAAAATGATTTTATTTATTCCTGAATCTGTTAGAATTCATTAACTCTAAATATTAAAACTTTCTACTTTCGATTGTTTTCTCTATGAATTTGAACATCATACTGCATACAACCTTTCTTTTCCTCTCGATGTAAAGGAGATAGGTGCTAGATTTTTGTCATAATATGCTTCAAAAGCTCGTTTTGCCACCTCTTTACTTTTATAATTCTGGTGTAAAATTATAAACCCTTAAAGATATCAACTTGTTTAGATCCTTCTATCCAGGTGTCTCAATTCCTGACCTATGGGCTTTTAAAGACAATATATATTTTCACCTATATTAAAAATATCATTTAGAATCACGAATAAACAATTTATTTATGATAGAGAGAATTACAACTTAAAATGAACTGACTTACCATCGAATGAACTGTTTGTGAAGTTTTCTACAAATTATATACAACAAAAAATTAATATTCCCAATAAAATTTATTTTACAGAAAAAATATATACCGAATATGGAGGGTTTATGATCGAATGTGGATGTTTGAGAGAGACAACGTCACCTTTGTTTTTGTCGCCAGATTGCAAAGCTTATATAGTAGGTACTATAAAGTAGTTGCTACAACGTGTAGCAATTCTACTGGTGAATAATGAAGGTGATCATAGGTCGACAAGAGGGGGGGGAGGTGAATTGCCCCAAAAATTAAAAATTCGCTATCTTTTGTTTATCTTAAACAAAGATGTTAGTTAGTTCAAATAATAATAAATTACATCAAAAATAAGGTAACACTGAAAATAAAGAGGCAAACGGATTTTACTTGGTTTGCAATCGGGGAGGTTGTTAATCCAAGACAGAATGTAGCTTGATTTCCTGAATAAACTCCATCGGGCGGAGAAGCCTCTTACACAATAAAATCTCAGAAAAATAATGAAAAATTATAAAGAATTCGTTTGTTGTTAATGAGTGCTTTGGAATTGAGTTTTGGAAGCCTATTTATAGCCCCGGTCAACTCTATTTGAATGCTGACGTGGCACTATAGGGGCGCTCGAGTGGTTGAGGGGGCTTGACACGTGGCTTGTGCATTATCCGATGCGCAACATTAGTAAATGATTAGCTGGCAGATATAATTTGGCTCTCGGGCGTCTGTATGCACTGGGCGCCATAGAATAGGGCGCCCGAGTGACTTTTGGTTAGCAACTTGTTGACCAGTCTCCTGCGGGTCTTCTTGGGTGATTTTCGGGCCTTCCAAAGTTGGGCTCACTGGAACCCTCCTCCGGTCTTCTCCTCGAGCGAGTTCGTCCCAGCTTCTTGTCCCTCAGACGTTGTGCGCATCCTTTTTGCTCCACCGGCGTACTCTTTCGTAGACCTCTGCGTCCCTCGGATGCACCGAGCTCGTCGGCTCCCTTCCCGTGCCATCCTTCTTGACCGCTGCGTCTTCCGCTCGACTTCCTGAGCTCCTGCATACTTAGATACAGGGATTAAAAACTAATAGGACCTAACTTGACTTGGTTAACCATATCAAAACCAACTTGGGATACTTACAATCTCCCATTTTTAATGTGAATTAACCCGAGTTAAGTTAGGGTAAACAAGCATAAAAAATAGAAATAAATAAATGACAAAGTAAGAACAAAAAAAAAATTAAGCCTACCCCCTAACTTAATTCTATTTCTCCACCTTTGATTACATCAAAAACTTAAAACATGTTAAGAGAAATACTAACACTTAAAAGAATTTATAAAAACTTAATCCAACATTCAAAATTTTTGAAGCTTTTTGAGCAGATTTTTAACACAATAAATAGTTTTCAGAAAATCTAAGTTCTCAAATTTTGTTTGAAAATTAATTTTTAAAATGAAAAGTTTAAATTTGGAAAATAAATTTATAAAATTGATTTGTATTCAAAAATTTATCAAATTTTTACATAAGTTAGTATTTTCATAGAATTATCTCTAAAAAATTGCCAATGTGAAAATAATTTTCTAACTTTTTAAAAATTAATTTTGAATTCAATAATGATAATTTGGAAAAATAATTTTAAATTTCAATTTTGATGTCAGATAGATTTGAAAATTTTTCTCAAGGCTTAGAAGATAATCAACAAATTTCAAACAATTGAATTCGGTTACATTAATTTTCTTAATTATTTTTAAAATTTAAAAATATATTTTCAAATGAAAAATCATAATAAATCCATTTATCTGTTAACAATTTTGAAAAAAAAATCTATAGATAGAACAAAGTAAATTCTATCATCAAAAAATTATAAACTAATTTTTCTACAAGTAATATAAAAAAATATTAACAAGATCATGCATTAATTACCAGAAAAAATTATTCTCTACTTGATAGAATAAATCTAATAGTTTAAGACAGATTTTGGAATCCAATATAAATTTTTGCCAACAGGATTTATCAAAAACTTAGATGATATATATTATTTAGGACTTTTATAATTTGGCCCCTGTAAAATTTAAAATACTAGTTAAGTTTTCTATAATATCTAATTTTTAAATTTTGAAAACAACTTGAACATGAATGGTTGTTTTTCAAATTTTCAATTTGAATTTTCAAATTTTCAATTTGAATTTTCAAATTTCAATTGATCATACATTTCTAATGGGCATGAAGAAGATAATTTTCTTTTTAATTCAATGTTCTTATTTTTCAATTTACACATAGATTTTGTCATTTGCTTAATACTAAAATATAATTGATCAGGAAGTAGAAGACATACCTCACTTACTATATACTTTCTGAAGTTGAAAGGTCCCTCTTCGTCGCTCCTATCTTATGACGTGGCTCCCCCTTCATCGATGTTTTCATCTTCCTGGTGTGAAGCCATCAGTGCAAGTCTGATGTGTTCCTCGAGATCTGAATCTTCCGATGAGGACTCGTCTCATGTTGCTTTTAGGTTGTGGACTTTTACCTTTGTTGCCCCTTTTCCTTTGTTCTTCAATTTGGGACAGTTTTCCTTCACATGTCCATCTTTGTTGTAGTTGTAGCAGTGGATTTTCCTTTTCTTCTTACCCTACACTTTATTAAGTCTTTTAGCTTTAAAATATTTGGGCAATTTCCTTTCCATGCACGTCATGTTTTCATCATCTTCAGAGGATTCATCCTCATGTTGGATGTTCCTCGAGCTTAAGGCGATGTTGTCCGCTTTACTCTTTCTAGCACATCTAGATTCGTGAAGTTCTAAAGTTGAAAAGCGTTGCTCTAAGGTACTTATCTCAAGATCCTTAGATATGTAATAGACATCAATTATCGAAGTCCAGTTTAGGGTCCTTGGGAAGGCGTTTAATATGTACCTTTGAGTGTCCCAATTGCTTACCGGCTCTTCGAGGTTATTGAGTTCCATAATTAGCTCTTTAAGTTTGGCGTATAGTTAAGCTATTGACTCTCCTTCTTCCAGTCGAAGGTTGCTAAGTTGATTCCGAAATATGTCTCTTTTTGCTAGTTTGGCTTCGGAGGTACTTTCATGAAGTTCAAGGAACTTTTCCCAATGCTCCTTTGCTGATTCGTAGTTCCCAATTTGGTTGACTTCTTGTGCAGGTAGTATGGTCAGTAGATGGAATTCTGCATTCCCATTCGCCAAAAAGTCCGCCTACTCCTTCTTTGTCCATAGACTTTTATCATTGGGTTTGTTGTCGTCATCCTTGGGAGCTACAATACTATTTTTTATAATTAAAAGTAAATCAAAATCTATTTTAAAGAATACATGCATCTTGCGCTTCCAACTCGCGAACTCCCCATCAAACTTTGGCGGGTAAATGACCGGTTCGACCATTTTGTTAATTGCTTCAGATGACGGTTAGTCCTTCTGGAGCGTCCTTGCTCTGATACCAATTGAAGTTGATTCCGAAATATGTCTCTTGTTGCTAGTTTGGCTTCGGAGGTACTTTCATGAAGTTTAAGGAACTTTTCCCAATGCTCCTTTGCTGATTCGTAGTTCCCAATTTGGTTGACTTCTTGTGCAGGTAGTATGGTCAGTAGATGGAATTCTGCATTCCCATTCGCCAAAAAGTCCGCCTACTCCTTCTTTGTCCATAGACTTTTATCATTGGGTTTGTTGTCGTCATCCTTGGGAGCTACAATACTATTTTTTATAATTAAAAGTAAATCAAAATCTATTTTAAAGAATACATGCATCTTGCGCTTCCAACTCGCGAACTCCCCATCAAACTTTGGCGGGTAAATGACCGGTTCGACCATTTTGTTAATTGCTTCAGATGACGGTTAGTCCTTCTGGAGCGTCCTTGCTCTGATACCAATTGAAGGTGATTGTAGGTCGGCAAGAGAGGGGGGGGTTGAATTACCCCTGAAAATAAAAACTCGCTATCTTTTATTTATTTTAAACAAAGATGTTAGTTAGT
>JAGFNQ010000294.1:225581-542825 GCA_024364735.1 Boesenbergia rotunda | reverse complement strand
TAGAGTATAGAAATGGTGTCATGATTTCATATGGTCGAAAGTATAGGTTTGGGGAGTTTTGAAACAAGGCTTCGAATCTGGAAAACAGGTTTCAGACTTATCAGTCGACTGGTACAGTATCAGTCGACTGATACCCGTAAGCTGAGTTGGGTGAGGCAAGTTCAATAAGTATTTTCTTACGAGTTTTTGAGAAAGAAAGTGTGACATGGTATCATGCATGACTATTAAGTTAGAATATCATTCTTAGATAGATAAAAAGAAAAAAAAAGATTCCGCATTTTAGTCGTGCATTAGAGTCGAGAAGTAGACAAAAGTAACGATCCGTCTAAGGCAGAGAAGGCGGGTCGCTACAGGTGGTATCAGAGCAGTTCCCATTCTCCAGCATCACACACACATCAGCATCAACCTTGCCGTCTTCAAGTAAGAAAGCTTTAAGTTTCAGTTTTCTATTGCTCCTTTACTTAATTGCAGTATAGAGAAATGCTTAAGTACTTACTCATATGTGCATAGAACAAGGAAGCATGTTTAATACCTTAGTATCACGGAATCATGTTTAATCCCTAGAATGGATATTAGAGAAATGCTTAAGTACTTACTTGATTTGCCCAAAAGTAAGTTTTGGGATTATGGCACGCAAGGTGCTTGATAAAAGTTTTGAGTAAGACCAAGGTCTTACTAAGCCCTAGAACGAGTTCTAGGACTAAGAAATGAGATAAGAATCAAGACCAAGGTCTTGTTATATCCTAAAGCAAGTTTGGGAACATTACCATTAAGTGTTAAGTTATACATTTGAGGACGTCCTAGAAAGGCCCAAAACGAGGAGCAAGCTCCTAGAGGGCAAGAAGCAACAGAGTCAGTACCCCCACCAAATCTCTTAGACGTGGTGGCTCAGTTACAGAGACAGTTAGCAGAACAACAGCAAGTTATTGCCACTAGGATGGCTAACTAGCAGGTCGTTATTATTACCTCGCCGGTGGCGAATGTAGTGGCACCAGTTGTGATCGAAGACCCATCGATTACATCTGTAGTCCGGCAAGGGGGTAAGGCAAGAAGCGTACCTCATTCAGTAGAAGAAACTGAAGCCAGGGAACTTCCCAGGCACAAGCAAACCATGGGATGCTTAAGCATGGTTCAAAACGTTGGAAAGAATAGTAGGGCTACTGGACTGGCATGAGGTAGAGAAGATAAAGTGTGCATCTTTCTGCCTTACGGGAGATGCTAGAATATAGTGGAAGAGAGTCAAGGCCAAGAGAAATGTCAGCCAGATGACATGGGCCGACTTCGAGACTGAGTTCTTCGAAGAATACTTTCACATGCAAGTAACCAACAAGCATTATGATGAATTCACGGAGTTCAGACAAGGAGAACTATCCGTGGATGAAGCAGTGAAGATGTTTAAGCGGTTAGCTCATCTGTGCCCAGAGCTAGTTAGCACAGGAAAAGAGATGGTTAGGCTAATGCTCAAGATGTTAAGGCCTGAGATAGCGTTAAAGAGGGCTAGCAGTGTTAAGAGGCCACAAACCTCCGAAGAACTAATAAGTGGTGCTTTGACCACTGAGCACTACTTAAACAGTATAAAGGCCACCAGAAAGGTTGAACGATGAAGTTCTTAACAACCTTACCGTCAGGGGAAGTAATGGCCTCTACTCAGAGGCTAAGGGCAGTACCAATCTGGATTTCCAACCGAGGGCTCTATAGTGACTTGATAGTCCTTGAGATGAAGGATTATGATGTCATTTTAGGGATGGATTTCTTGAGTAAGTACAGCGCTCCAGTGGACTGCCGTAGAAGGAAGGTGGTTTTCAGCCCAGAAGGAGAACCACCATTCGAGTTTCAAGGAGCCCCAAAGAGGAAGACTCAGAAATTCCTCTCAGCCTTGGCAGCCCACCAGATGCTAGAGCAAGGGTGTGCTGGTTTTCTTGCACACATAGTGGACTCAGAAGCAAAGAAAGAACTCAAGCAGGAGGATGTACGGGTAGTCTGCGAATATCCAGAAGTGTTCCCAGAAGAACTACCTGGACTACCGCCCAACAGGGAGGTGGAATTTGAGATTGAGCTGGTGCCAGGTACCGGTCCGGTCTCAAAGCCCCATATCGTATGTCTCCTGCAGAGCTGAGAGAATTACAAGAGCAACTCCAGGAGCTACTAGACAAGGGCTTCATCCGCCCGAGTCATTCACCCTGGGGAGCTCCTGTACTTTTCGTCAAGAAGAAGGATGGGTCTATGCGTCTGTGCATAGACTACAGAGCTCTGAACAAGGTGACCATCAAGAACAAGTACCCCCTTCCTAGAATAGATGATTTATTTGATCAACTCAAAGGGGCTACAGTGTTCTCGAAGATAGACCTGCGTTCTGGGTATCATCAGCTAAAGGTTAAAGAAAGTGACATCCCCAGGACGGCCTTCAGGACAAGATACGGCCACTACGAATTTGTAGTAATGCCTTTTGGAGTAACCAATGCTCCAGCAGTCTTCATGGAGCTGATGAACCACATCTTCAGGGAGTATCTCGATAAATTCGTCATTGTATTTATTGATGATATTCTCATATACTCACAGACTCCAGAGGACCATGCTACACACTTGAGGATAGTGCTGCAGATCCTTCAGCAGGAGAAGCTCTATGCAAAATTCTCAAAGTGTGAGTTTTGGCTAGATCAGGTGACCTTCCTAGGTCACATTGTATCCAAAGAAGGCATTCAAGTTGATCCAGCCAAGATAGAAGCAGTCAGCAACTGGTGTAGACCCAAGAATGCCAGTGAGATCAGAAGCTTCTTAGGCCTGGCAGGATATTACAGAAAATTTGTGGAGGACTTTTCCAGGATAGCCTCTCCACTCACAGCCTTGACCAGAAAGAACAAGAAGTTTGAATGGTCAGATAAATGCGAGCACAGTTTTCTAGAGCTGAAGAAGAGACTGACCAGTGCTCCCATCCTGACTGTTCCAGAGAGTGACAAGGCCTTTGACATCTACAGTGATGCATCCAAGATGGGCCTTGGAGCTGTCCTCATGCAAGATGGTAAAGTAATAGCATATGCCTCCAGACAGCTCAAGGACTATGAGAAGAATTACCCTACCCACGACCTTGAGCTAGCAGCTGTGGTTTTCGCACTGAAGCTCTGGAGACACTACCTGTATGGAGTGCAGTGCAGAATCTTCACAGACCATCAAAGTTTGAAGTACTTCTTCACTCAGAAGGACCTGAATATGAGGCAGCGCAGGTGGCTAGAGTTGGTCAAAGATTATGACTGTGAAATCCTCTACCACCCAGGTAAAGCTAATAAAGTGGCAGATGCACTGAGCAGAAAATCCTGTGCAGCACTGATGTCCCTATCATCACTGTCTCTACCACTTCAGAAAGAAATAAAGGATTTTGGAGTCGAGGTAATAATTGGGCAACTTTCTGCATTGACTCTAGAGTCAACCCTGCTTGTGGATATACAAAGAAAGCAAAGTCAAGACCCAGAAATCCAGAAGATCAAGCAGGGGATCCAAGAGGCAGAAAATTCAGAGTTTCGAGTATCAGATAGTGGCATCCTCTATCTTGGAGACCGCCTTTGCGTCCCCAATGATGAGGAACTAAGAAAGAATATTTTAGAAGAAGCCCACAGTACCCCGTACTCTATGCATCCTGGTTCTACCAAGATGTACCAAGATTTAAGACAAAGGTTCTGGTGGTCTGGACTCAAGCGAGACGTGGCCAGATATATCAGTACCTGCTTGACCTGCCAGAGAGTCAAAGCAGAACACCAGAGACCAGGAGGAGTTCTGCAGCCTCTTCCCATTCCAGAGTGGAAGTGGGAAGAGATATCCATGGATTTTATCACAGGTCTCCCAAGGACCACCCATGGACACGATGCAATATGGGTGATAGTGGACAGATTGACCAAGTCTGCCCACTTCCTAGCCATCAAGTTATCGCATTCGGTAGAGCAATTAGCACAGCTGTACGTGAAAGAAGTGATCAGGCTTCACGGAGTTCCGAGGTCGATCGTGTCTGACAGAGATGGGCGGTTCACCTCCCATTTTTGGAGGTGTGTTCAGGACGCCCTAGGCACCAGACTTCAGTTCAGCACAGCTTTCCATCCCCAGACAGATGGACAAACAGAGAGAGTAAATCAGATTTTAGAAGACATGCTCAGGGCTTGTGCATTGGACTTTAAAGGTAGTTGGTGCAAATTTCTGTGCTTAGCTGAGTTTGCCTACAACAATAGCTATCAGGCCACCATCAGGATGGCACCTTATGAGGCATTGTATGGCAGGAAATGCAGATCGCCCATATGTTGGCAAGAAGCGGGTGAGAAGAATGAGATGGAGTCAGGACTAGGCAGCCAGACTGAGCTTATAGATGAGACCGCTCAGGCTATCCAGACGATCCGCCAGAGGATTGAGACTGCCCAGAGTAGACAGAAAAGTTATGCTGACACACGCCGTAGGCCACTTGAATTCCAAGTTGGAGATTCAGTATTTCTCAAGGTCGCTCCCATGAAGGGAGTGATGAGATTTGGCAAAAAGGGCAAGCTAAGTCCTCGCTACATAGGACCCTATAAGGTTATAAAGAGAGTTGGGAAGGTAGCCTATGAGCTGGACTTGCCAGAGGATATGTCAGCTATCCACAGTACCTTTCATGTCTCTATGCTAAAGAAGTGTATTCACGACCCTAGCCAAGTGATTCAGCCTCAGTCAGTATTGATCCAAGAAGATCTTAGTTATTAGAGCAGACCGACACAGATAGTGGACAAAGCAGTTAAAAGATTAAGAAACAAAGAAGTGCCACTAGTGAAGGTCATCTGGCAGAATCAAAAGCATGAGGAGGCTACTTGGGAACGTGAGGACAGCATGAGAGAGAGATATCCAGAATTATTCTAAGTTCGAGGACGAACTTTTCATAAGGTATGGGGGATTGTAACGCCCCAAAATTCCCATTTTTAGTTCTTAGAGTCCTTAGAATTATTAAAAATGGTTTAGAAATATTCTAGATATTTTTAGGGATTTTTAGAATATTTTTATGGAATTTTCCGAGTCCGTTTAGTATATTTAAAAAAGGAAAAACGTTTAAGGGCAGCAGGGGGTTCGAACCCTTCACCTGCGCTGTGAGAGAAGAGTGGGCGGACCAGCTGCGCTGGGTTGGTTTTGTTGAAACAGATTGAGCGAAACAATAGATAAGGTATAATTAGGTAAATTCGCCCCCATAAGTATAAATAGATAATTAAGGAGAGAAGTTTTATTTTCTTCCCCCAAACCCTCACGCCGTCTCTCTCTCCTCCCTTGGGCGAAAACACACCAAGCCCTAAGGCTTCCTCCGGTGGCCGGCCAAGGCTCTCCTCCGAGAGATCTTCCAATATTCGGAATCCCCACGACGAGAGGAACGCGTGAGCGCGAAGAAATCTCCGAGACTTCGAGTTTCTCCGGAACCTCCGACGCCGTTCTTGGTTGTAAGTCCAAGATATCAAGGTAAGTACTGCTCACCTGCAGTAAGAGGCGGTTTTTCCGCAAGAATTTCCCTTAAAAGTTTTTAAAAGAGATATTTCCTTTTTGTTTAAGTTTTTGCATGTGATCTTAGTTCATTATATGCTTGTATAAGTTTGATAAGCACCCTATGTGAGATTAGGGGCTAAGAAAGTTATGAGAAAAGAAAAGAGAAGATAAAGATAAGAAAAGAAAAGGCCAAGGCCTTAAGAAATCCCCAAAAGTCAAGACTTAGGGATTTTAGCACGCAAGGTGCTCGAGAAAATGCCAAGGCATTTACAGATAGAAAGAAAAGAAAGAAAAGCTATTTTATTTTCTAAGGCCAGTACCCGGCGTCCAAGGGCGTCGTTAAAGAAATCCAGGTGTCCAATTCCAAGGTCTTGGCCCTGGTAGACCAAGGTCTGCTCTATTAGGATTGGTGGCTCGCTACCCCAACCTTTTAGGGAACGCGCATGAGATGGTACTTACGTCTTCAGTGGATCCAAGTGATTATTATTTTCAAGTATATGCTTTAGCAAAGTTTCTAAAGTTTAAAGAGTTTTCAAAAAGTTAAAGAATAGCTAAAGTTTCAAGTTGAGCCAAGAAAGTAAATTGAGATTTATTAATGCTTGAGTATGCATGTTTTGAGTTATACATGTTCTTAGTTTTCTTTCAAGCATATAAGTATCTCATATGATTTTCATATTGATCAAGAAGCATGTTTGCACATTTCGAGATTTTGTGAGCTAGATAGTACTTACTAAGCTTTTTGCTTACTAGTTGCATTTCCTCTTACTGCAGATAAAGGTAAAGGCAAGCAATTCTGAAGGAAGGCGACGAGGCGGTGCTGAGTAAAGTGTGTGTGGTGGCTGATTTTGGAGAGATCCTTGAGACGAGACAATTTAGTTATTTGAATTACAATGTTTTAGTTTATTCAAATTTCAAGTTCTTGCTTTATGGAGTTTAGCGAACATTTAAGCTTTGGATAGTTTTACATGCTCAATTTCTTAGAGTAAAGATTCCATGTCATTTCATTTAGCATACATATCCTTATGATTGCATTGGATGAGTAGAAGTGTGAGTAGTTTGAAATATTGATACTTTGTTAGAGAAATAGATGCATGTGCCAAGATAGTATTAATTTCCCTTTGAATCAAGTTTTTATTGCTTAAGTATGTTTAGAAAAGTTGCTTTCTCATTTGATAATGCCTTAGGGATGTTTCAGAATTTTGTGTGATGAGTTTCAATGGTTAGAAGTTAAGTTTGGTACAAACTCTAGCTTAAAGTCTATGTAGATTTTTCATAACTTGCTAAATTCCGCAAAAGTCCTAATTTCAAGTTTATGGATTCGTTTTGATTGGCTAAATTGTTTAGAAAACTGGTATAGAGTATAGAAATGGTGTCATGATTTCATATGGCTCGAAAGTATAGGTTTGGCGGAGTTTTGAAACAAGGCTTCGAATCTGGAAAACATGTTTCAGACTTATCAGTCGACTGGTACAGTATCAGTCGACTGATACCCGTAAGCTGAGTTGGGTGAGGCAAGTTTCAATAAGTATTTTCTTATGAGTTTTTGAGAAAGAAAGTGTGACATGGTATCATGCATGACTATTAGAGTTAGAATATCATTCTTAGATAGATCAAAAAAAGAAAAAAAAAGAAGTTCCGCATTCTTAGTCGTGCATTAGAGTCGAGAAGTAGACAAAAGTAACGATCCGTCTAAGGCAGAGAAGGCGGGTCGCTACACGCCCAATAAGGTAAGTTTTATCCCTGCGCGAAGTCTGCGACTACGGATCAGATTTGACCCAGTGTAGGGCGCCCCAATGGGCTCTAGGGCGCCCGAGAAGTACTATATAAAGGGGTCTTGACCCCTCACTTCAACACATCAATCACAACGACTTTCTAAGCCTTCTGAGCGGAAGAAAAACGCTAACGACGAAGCTCTGCGACCAAGGAAGCTCCGGGAGGAAGTGCGCGACACTTCGGAGTTCCAGATCGGCCGAGTGTTCGACTCTTTTGTTTGGTTTGATTTACTTTCCGCACTTAATTTCTTTAATATTTTTTATTATAAATCTTGCACTATAAGACGGGTTTCTCTGCCTTCGGAAAGTCCGGAAAGGAGACCATTAGTGGACGGGCATTTCTTGTGCTTAGGCCTTGGACGTACTGACCTTGTGGGGTTGGGAACCAAGTAAAAAATCTCGTGTGCATTCTGTCGGTTGTTTTTTTTTCTTATTATTTTCGCTGCGTACTAACTCTATATCTAGAACGAACAATCGAAAGACACAGTTTCATAGAAATCTTTACAAGTCGATATTCACGCCCTCTCTATCGATGGCACCGGTCCCCACAGATTCTTCCGTCGTTTTCGTGTTATTCAGAAAAAATTGAAAAACTTGGAAAACAAGTCTATCCTAGAATTTTCTTTTACATTATTTTCGACGATAAAAAATTGTATTATACTAGGAAAACTTAATCTAGCATACGAACAATAAATCGACGAAAAATTTAAACTTTATTGTCATAAAAACGATGAAACAAAGCCAAGGCTCTGATACCAATTGTTAGAACATTGCGTTTTTCCTAACCGTATGAATTCTAGTAAAACAAGAACTATAAATCGAAAGACGAGGAGCCTGATTGAAGAGTCATTGTCCTTGTCGTAGCATCGTCGGCTTGATCCCTGTGGAAGAAGATGCAGCGGAAAGAAGAAGGAGGATCTTCCAAGGGGTTTAAGGTTGACGGCGCCGTAAAATTTCTTGTCAATGGGGAACAAGAAACTAGGTCAAGATGATTCACTAAACTCTTGGGGACCTCCCCTTTATATAGGAATCCAATCTGTTATCAACCCATAGATAATAACAGATTGACCTAAAGGATTCTATACATTGAACCCGCATCCAATAATCCAAAACCCAATAAATATAAGTTAGATCACTTTTAAGGGTTCAGATTATATTTACATATACAACTTATAAATAAGCTCATCTAATAGGGATAATAATATCCAATAGTAAAAACAAGTAAAGCTTTATCCTCTTTCATTAAAAAAATCTATGTTGTAAGAACTAAAAGCTCGTTTATTGAGGCTGAAAGTAAATGGTAGGGAGAAGTTGAGGGGGGGGGGGGGGGACTGGATATATTGTGCCAAATAACATATCAACCAAGCTTTAATGTCTCCCAGAATAAATATGCATTTCAATTGCCTTTACATTGTGTTGTCAATACTCACAATAAACCTAGTGAAGAATAACTTAATATTGAAGGATGGAAATCAATTGTCTAGTTACGAATTCTGAAATACACCCTTCTCGATCTTCTCTAGTTTAAGAGATGGACAGTCAAAAAAGGGAACAAGCAAGTCCATGTTCTATGAATACTGATCTCTACCTAGCTAGAAGGGATTGAGATATTAGTTTTCGTAAAACAAGCATAACAAATTTTATTCTTGTAACAGACAGTAAGAGAATAGTAGAAAGAGATCCATCGACTACATTCTTTTGTAGCACCAAAAATAATGAAGATTGACCTTACTGGTGCCTATAAAACTTGATCATTGAATCTGATGCAAAAAATTCAGTAGGGTAACATGTAATAAATGTAGCAATATTTAACATGCACCAAAGCAGTAGACAATAAATATAGATGCAGGAATCTGATAAGAAAAATGCAGAGTTAGGGATAGTTATCCGGTTGAAGCGCCGGCGTGCCGACTGTCTTTAGAGAATTGATTGCCGCCCTACGGTGCAAAGGCTCCCGGCAAAACTCCCCCAAGATCCGACAACCACGCGGCGTTCGTAGGTGCACTCCAAGACGAACGCTGCCCTCGGAGACAACCTCAGATCGCACTAGGCGAAGCCTCAAGACCCAAAAACCGAAGAAGGCGAAAGAGGAAAGAATCGAGAATCGCTCAGAGAGAAAGGAGATTCTCGCTCGGAGAGAAAGGAGCAGAAGAGAAGAAGCAGTGAATGAATGAATGAATTGCTTCTTCCCCTTCTCCTTTTATAGATCCGAAGAGGCAAACCTTTGCCTCTTCTAGGGCGCGTTTCTCAAAAAAAAGAATAAAAAAATAAATAAATAAAAGGAAAGAAAAAATACAAACCAAATTGGTTTAGGAATCAAACCGAACCGAAATCTGCAAAACCAAACCGGGCCGCCCGCAAGCGCGAGGCTCACGGGCTGGGGATTTGCACCCCCCCCCTGCGCGAGATAATCGCGTGCGTCGCGCCCGGTTTATGGATTTCCGGCCCAGACCCCCTGAAACCACCTGGTTTGGGCTCAACCCGCGCATGCGTGTAGATCCCCCTAAGCCATCTAAGCATGGTAGGAATGACTTGATATATAAGGCATTCCAACTCTCTTGGCTTAGCAATGTGGGACTAAACACATACACATCTCCTTCGATATAATTTGAAATTCTTAAACAAAAATCAACAATCCCCCACAAATTTCAAATTATAATAAATAAATAAAACAGGTCTTGAGGCTTTGTCGTAATGAGCTTTAAGTGAAAATACCTTCCGGTTTGAATTTTCACCTAAGTAAACTAATCTTATTCACAGAGGTTTGAAGTGAACTAAGTCTTGAACTTAAACCTTTAATATGTGAAAATCAATTGGCAACAACTCATCACAGGCGACGGTTGAATCCTTCTGGGTTGGTGCATTACGGCCATGCCACCGAATCTTGTTTCATGAGTGTTAAGGAGAGTTGCCCAGACCCCCCACACTGCGGCCTCACAGTTACACTTACATAGGTGAGTTCTCCAAGGATGTACTGCAAGCATCCTGTCATAAAGACCTCAAACTCATTAAGAGCCTTAAGCTCATCCTTACTAGCAGTCAAGCATCTATCCAGGGAAGAGACTTTGAGATTATATCTCAATCAAATTTATGCTTACGGTTCACCCTTATAGCTTGTTTATACCACATTGAACCTACTTCTTGGGATCTCCAATCAGATAGGTTGGGGTGCCGCTATAGATGAAACCAGAATAGGCCTCAGTCCCATTCCCTTACTGGATCTCTTGATTTTCTCAGAATCAAGTCCTTTTGTGAGTGGATCAGCAATATTGTCTTTTGAACTTATAAAGTCCAATGACACCACTCCGAGAGACACTAGCTCACGAACAGATTTCAATCTTATTCGTACATGTCTCTTCTGTTTTTGATTATACTTGGAGCTTTTAATCTGAGCTATTGTTGTTTGATTATCACAGTTCACTGAAATAGGAGGTATTGGCTTCACAATCAAGGGAATCTCAGTAAAAAGACCCTTAAGCCAATCAGCTTCAGTTACTGTGGTATCCAAAGCACACAATTCTGCCTCAGATGTAGAACGGGATATGATCGTTTGTTTAACAGACCTCCAAGCAACTGCACCGCCTCCAAGTGTAAAAACATAGCCAGTAACGCCTTTACACTCAGCGGTGTCAGCTATCCAACTGGCATCACTATATCCCTCCAGGACTGCAGGGAACCTCCCATAGCACAAGCCCAAGGATATAGTACCCTTTAGGTATCTGAGTACTCTGTCTAATGCATCCCAATGTGTTCTGTCCGGACAGCTGGTAAACCTACTCAATTTAGTTATAGCAAACGAAATATCAGGTCTAGAACAATTTGCCAAATACATTAGACTACCAATTATTTGGGAATATCTTAATTGAGACACAGTCACGCCACTCTTATTCTTGTGGAGAGTCTTTGAAGGATCATAGGGTGTGACTACAGATTTTATGTGGCTATAGCCATATTTCTCTAACACTTTCTCAACATAGTGTGCCTGAGAAATTGTTATTCCATCAGTTGAGCGAGTCAACTTCAGCCCTAAAATCAAATCAGCACAACCCATATCCTTCATATCAAACTTACCACTTAAGAGAGCCTTGGTCTCGTTAATAATTGAAAGGTTAGATCCAAAAAGTAAAATATCATCTACATATAAACATAAAATAATACATTTATCACCTTTCATTTTAGTATATACGCATTTATCAGAGTCATTAATTTCAAAGCCAAATGATAGCATAGCTCTATCAAATTTTTCGTGCCATTGCTTTGGGGCTTGCTTCAAACTATAAAGAGATTTTACTAACTTACAGACTTTATTCTCACTTCCAGAAACTACATATCCCTCTGGCTGATCCATATATATCTCTTCTTCAAGATCTCCATTAAGAAATGTCGTTTTGACATCCATTTGATGGACCTCAAGATGATATATGGATGTCAGTGCTATCAATACTCGGATTGTAGTGATTCTAGTAACAGGGGAATAAGTGTCAAAATAGTCAATCCCTTCCTTCTGTTTAAATCCCTTAGCACCCAGGCGGGCTTTGAACTTATCTATTGACCCATCAGGTTTTAACTTCCTCTTAAATACCCATTTACATCCAATAGTGGTGCAACCAGGAGGCAAATCCACTAACTCCCAAGTGGCATTAGAGATAATAGAGTTCATTTCATTTTTAATGGCTTCTTTCCAGTGCTTAGCTTCAGGAGAAGCCATAGCATCTCTATATGTCACAGGGTCACCTTCTATATTATAGGTGATAAAGTCTTGGCCTAAATTTTTAGACACACGTTGCCTCTTGCCCCTTCTCAATTCTGTACACTCACTAGATTCATCTAATCTAGAGTGACTTGAGGAAGGTACACCCACTAACGATAATGGGACCTCTATGGAGGCAGTGTCATCTCTAGTAGGAGTACTAGAGATAGACTGAGGTATTGTAGTCTTCATAGGAAATATATCCTCAAAGAATGTAGCATCACGAAGTTCTACAATAGTGTTTGCATCTATTCCAGAAATTTCTGATTTAATAATCAGAAACCTATATGCAGAACTATTCTGAGCATAACCCAAGAAGACACCATCTACAGTCTTCGGACCAAGTTTTTTCCTTTTATGTTCAGGTACTAGCACTTTCGCAAGGCACCCCCACACTTTTAGGTATTTCAAACTTGTCCATCGACCTTTCCAAAGTTCATATGGGCTTTTATCCCTTGACTTCATAAGTACTCTATTTAGCACATGACAAGCAGTGTATAGAGCCTCCCCCCACAAGAAGTTGGGTAACCCAGAACTTCCTAACATGGAATTAATCATATCTTCAAGGGTTCGATTTTTGCGTTCTGCTACACCATTAGATTGAGGACTATATGGAGCGGTGACCTCATGAACTATACCTGAATCTTGACAGAATTTTTGAAACAGGTTTGAGGTGAACTCTCCACCCCTATCAGACCTTATCCTGTTAATGGTTTGGTTTGTTTGATTTTCAGCTTCAGATTTGAAAATCATAAATTTATCTAAAGCTTCATCTTTAGTTTTCAGCAAATAAACATAGCAATAACGAGAGTAATCATCAATGAAGGTAATGAAATACCTTTTATGATCTCTCGTTATTAAACCGTTAAACTCACAATAGTCAGTATGAATTAATTCTAAAATATTAGAATTTCTATCAACTGATTTGAAGGGTTTACGGGGTTGTTTATATTGCACACAAACTTCACATTTTTTCTTATCATTTATGGCATGCTTAGGAATCATGTCAAGATTCATCATCCTTTTTATAGTTTGAAAATTAACATGTCCTAATCTATCATGTCACACATCATAAGACTCAATGTTATAAGAACAACCAATATCATTAATTTTATTAATAATTGTATTTTCAACATTGAGTTTAAATAAATCTTCATTAAGGTAACCCTTTCCAATAAAGGTTCCTAAATGTAACAATACAACTTTATTACATTTGAAGTTTAGCTCATAACCAGCACGAACTAATTTTGACCCGCTAATCAAATTCCGTCGGACCGCTGGAACATGATGCACCTCATGTAGTGACAGGACCTTCCCTGAGGAAAATCTCAAGTCAACTCGTCCAATCCCTAACACTCTGGCTGCAGAATGATTCCCCATGGTTACGGAAGTGCCTTCAATTACCTGATAAGTAAGGAAGGCAGAGCGATCAGCACAACAGTGCACATTAGCACCTGTATCAACTAACCACTCATTGGGTTGATAAATCAAATTTAGTTCGGGGTTAATGGAAACCAACTCATTGCTAGTGCTAGTCACAACATTGACCTGCGCCTTGGTGTTAGGCACATTGCCTAGGTTCTTCTTCTTGTCCTTCCGTTCAGGACAGAATTTGGCAAAATGTCCGACTTGTCCACAAGCCCAGCACGACCTAGTCACATGCTTCTTCTGAACCTTTGGTTTGGGTTTCATTTTATTTTTCATTTTTTGGTTTTTGAATTTGTTCTTGTCAGAAGAGACCACCACATTTGTCTTTGGAGCAAATTCCATAGGTATCCCCTTATCATCATCCTTATGTTGCTTCCGATATTCTTCCTCGATATTTAAGGCAATCATTAAATCTTCAAGAGAGATTTTACCTCTCCTGTGTTTAAGTGTCATGCCAAAATCTTCCCAACTCGGAGGCAACTTTTCGATGATAAACAAGACTTGAAGTTTCTCGGGTATCGGCATATCTCCCTCAGCAAGACCGTGAATCAAAATTTAAAATTCATGGGTCTGCTCAATGACAGATTTACCCTCAACCATTTTGAAGTTTAAGAACTTCCCCACGGTGTACTTCTCTAAACCAGAGTCCTCGGAGTTATATTTTTTATCCAAAGATTTCCATAATTCTTTGGCCGAGGTTGTAGAGCAGTATACATCAAATAGTGCGTCCGAGAGGGCAGACAGGATTCTCCCATGGCAGAGATAATCCCTCTGTTTAAACCTCTCGGTAGAAGCACTACGGGCAGGTTCTTCTTCATCAGGTGAAGGAGGATCTGATTCTATAACGGAGAAAAGCCCCAGCGTTGTAAGCCAAAATTTCATTCGTTGTTGTCAACGTTTGAAGTTTTGCCCGGAAAACCTCTCGGGTTTGGCACTAGCCTCATCAGACCCCGACATTCTAACATTTAACATGTCTACTTAGGTACAATCAATTCTCTAAAATTGTAATAAATGTAGCAATATTTAACATGCACCAAAGCAGTAGACAATAAATATAGATGCAGGAATCTGATAAGAAAAATGCAGAGTTAGGGATAGTTATCCGGTTGAAGCGCCGGTGTGCCGACTGTCTTTAAAGAATTGATTGCCGCCCTATGGTGCAAAGGCTCCCGGCAAAACTCCCCCAAGATCCGACAACCACGCGGCGTTCGTAGGTGCACTCCAAGACGAACGCTGCCCTCGGAGACAACCTCAGATCGCACTAGGCGAAGCCTCAAGACCCAAAAACCGAAGAAGGCGAAAGAGGGAAGAATCGAGAATCGCTCAGAGAGAAAGGAGATTCTCGCTCGGAGAGAAAGGAGCAGAAGAGAAGAAGCAGTGAATGAATGAATGAATTGCTAATTGCTTCTTCCCCTTCTCCTTTTATAGATCCGAAGAGGCAAACCTTTGCCTCTTCTCTCTGAGGAATCGCGACCACGCAGAAGCGAAGAGTCGCGTCGAGCGCCAATGGGAAGGGCGCGTTTCTCAAAAAAAAAAGAATAAATAAATAAATAAATAAAAACCAAATTGGTTTAGGAATCAAACCGAACCGAAATCTGCAAAACCAAACCGGGCCGCCCGCAAGCGCGAGGCTCACGGGCTGGGGATTTGCACCCCCCCCTTGCGCGCGATAATCGCGTGCGTCGCGCCCGATTTATGGATTTCCGGCCCAGACACCCTGAAACCACCTGGTTTGGGCTCAACCCGCGCATGCGTGTAGGTTCCCCTAAGCCATCTAAGCATGGTAGGAATGACTTGATATATAAGGCATTCCAACTCTCTTGGCTTAGCAATGTGAGACTAAACACATACCCATCTCCTTCAATATAATTTGAAATTTTTAAACAAAAATCAACATAATATACTTTGGCCATGTAACAAAGTAAATTGTAAGTAAGTAAACTTAGTGCTTATTGCCTTTCTAATTTTACATAAACAGTCTTTATAAATATTTAACTCTGAGAATTAGGGGTTCATTCGAAACCAACTCACAATTAAGGGTTTCATTGTAAATGTGTCTTTTTCGATCCCAATCTCTTCCCGTTCACCGGTCGCCGCTCGGCTCGTCTGTTGCTTCTCGACCAAGCAACAGCGGCGATAATGGCTGGCGGCAGTCTCTACTTCTGTCGCCTCAGCGCTCTCATCCATCCTCTTCAAGCATCCCAAGAAGGTGCTCTCTCTCTCTCTTCCTCCCCCTTCTTTCTCTTCTTCTGCTTGTTTAAGGCGCACTTCCTCCTGCAGAAGCATCTCACCTTCTGCTGCTCCCCGCCGCCTCGAGATGGAAGGAAAGCCCCTCCGCTTCTGCAGTTTGTCGTCGGTGGCGTCACGGAGCTCCTCAAGCTCCTTTCTCCCCGAATACAGAGGTCAACAACTGCTGCCATCGCCCTCGCTCCCCCCCCCCCCCCCCCCCCCCCCCCCCCTCCGTCGGTTCCATGGCTAATGATCGATGTGTTATTGCAGAGACGAGGATAGAAATGCAGCAGGAATTGCGCCTTCTTTGGCTCATAGCGTAGATGATGTGGTTCGGATTCTTCGAGAGGACTACGATCGTGCTTATTTCCTCACAGGTAGTAGGGTTAGTTAATCATATTTGTTGAACTTAATTGCTTCATTACTGCAATTTCAGCTAAGCAAATTCATACTTGATCAATTCGATTAACTTCACATCATATAAGTTAATTTTTGGCCGGGCGGTTTGAAGAACTAGATACCTGGTGCTAAAAAAAATTGTGAATGACACACTTTGCAAGCAATATGTGTGAACCCAACCAAAGAAAAGCATATAAAAACAATATTAGGAATTTCTATAATGATACTATTCATGTCTTTTGTTATGTAAATTAGAGTAGATATATTAAGTTTGGCTTCTCATTTAGTTTCCTCGTTGAATTGCGCACGGTGACCTACACCAAATGTCTTTGCTCCTATATAGGAGGGAGTGATTTCATACTTTTGATAAATAGTGTTTGGGTTTTCATTTAGCTCCCTTGTTGAATGCTATGAGTGATTTACTGCAAATGCCTTGAAATAAAGGGAAATTACCCTTCCCAACTTCTAGTCATATGATAATCATATGGCAAATGGTAGTGTAGTGAGATGAATTCTAGGTAATGGGTAGTAGTCAAGTCTGTAAACAAAAGGATGCAACAAGGGCCCTGGGTATCCCTAGCAAATTGACTACATTTTTGGGTTGGTAGAAGCGTGCAAGTGAAAGTGGTACCAATCTAGTCTGGAAATTAATAGGTAGATTGTTTGGCTGCCACACAAGCTTTTTTGTGAAACTGATGTGTCGTTCCTTCAAGTTCAGAATGTTAAATACATACTGCAAGAAGGAAACAAACCTTGATCTCCTTATGTTTTTTTTCTCCTGAAGATGTCACCATATGATACTTGTGTTTCTTACAAGCACATAAAACAGAACCTCTTCCATGATTGCATGAGGAAAACTTGTTCTGTAGATCTTATGCATCCTGGTCGGCTAGTTCCCATATGGAATCTTCAAACATCTTAATAGATTCTTCCACTGCCCTCAAGAAATCACATCAACAGATATAGCAGCTTGCTTAAAACCATAATAGTTTCTGAATTTTGTAATCATCCCTTCCATCTATTATCAGTTCTCAATTATTTATTGACTTGTCTTTTTCATGTGAAATGCATCACTGTGACTGAACATGTACCTTCTTAAGATAGAAAGTATAATTATTTAGGCTTATCATGCTGTGGACTGTCCATTATTGTTTGTTATTGTGGTAACTCCTTCAGTGATTCACAAATAAATGTCATTATGTATGTACAAGAATGAATAGAGCTGTAGGGCCACTATAAATTACATAATGTTAAGTTCCTATTAAATGGCTAATGCTATCTTTCTAAAATAGGGGATTTCACCACAGACATTTATGCTAATGATTGCCTATTCGAAGATCCTACAATCAGTTTTCGTGGTATGAGATTTACTTATCATATTTTTTTTCTTACCTGTATGTCCTTGATTCTCCAATTTAACTATATTTCTATGGTTTTTTAGACATAATTATCATCATATCTCATGTAATCATTGAAAATAGTAATGATACTCTAGATAGAAATTGTAATCGAAAAGTTGGTCAATTTTCACCGACAAGACTTTTACCATAATAATAATACTAATGTTCAATATATCTTAAAAGGAGAATACAAGAAAGAAAGGAAAATTGTCAATGATAAAGACCTCAAGTATGAGTATGTGCAACTAACATTCAAAAACTTAGAAATCAATCTGACTCTGCCTGTTTGATTTACATTAAGCAACTGTTCAAGATTTGGAATGAAATCACTGAAATCTGTTATATTAAACCACAGTTCAAGATTTGGAATGAAATCACTGAAATCTGTTATTCTTATTTAATTTTCATCAATTAATCTTGTTTGTTTATGCCTAATTTTAAATGCTGGAATAGATTTTTGTATAATCATAACTATATAAATATAAAATATATCCTGTTAATAAAATTTTGAAGAATATGGGAGTATTCTTATAGGTAATTAATATGAGCTTCATTGACACGTGTGGCTGCAGAGTACATGATTTGGATTTGGATTCCTGATTCTTATGAGTTTGACATTGATCTCAAAAAGCCAATAAGCACCAAGTTTAGTCACTTGCAATTTACTTTGTTACATGGCCAAATTATGTTACCCTACTGAATTTTTTAACTGTGTACAAGTGCATCAGATTCAATGATCAAGTTTAACAGGCACCTTTAAGGTCTATCTTCATTTTTTTTTGGTGCTACAAAAGAATGTAGTCGATGGATCTCTTTCTACTATTCTCTGTCTGTCTGTTACAAGAATAAAATTTGTTATGCTTGTTTTACGAAAACTACCTTTTGTTCTTAACTGAACTAATATCTCAATCTCTTCTGGCTAGGTAGAGATCAGTATTCACAGAACCTGGACTTGCTTGTTCCCTTTTTTGACTGTCCATCTCTTAAACTAGAGAAGATTGAGAAGGTATTCATATTTCAGAATACCTAACTTGACAACTGATGCCCATCCTTCGATATTACGTTATTCTTCACGTGGTTTATTGTGTTTATTGACAACACAATGTAAAGGAAATTGAAATGCATATTTAATCTGAGAGAGATTAAATCTTGATTGATATGTTATTGGGCACAACGTATCTTTCTCTCTCTCTCACTCTCTCTAAGGAAATTAATCCGCCCCACGGGCATAGCTGAGATGGTAAGAGATTGGTAGATTGTCACTAGAGATCTTAGGTTCAAGCCACGGGACTGGTGGAGCGTAAATCCCTGCACCTGTGTAAAAAGTCTCTCCCTCTCAACCTTTTGCCTTCTCAGTCACCGTTATTTACCTCCTCTGTGTTGATCCTGGGCCGGATTGGCGAGGGCTGGGGCGAGCGTTTCGTTTTTTGTTTTTGTCACTCTAAGGAAATTAATCCAACTTTTTCCTTCCTTCAACTTCTCCCTACCATGCTCACCTTCACCCTCAATAAACAAGCTTTTAGTTCTTCAGCATAGATTTTTTTTTAATGGAAGAGGATAAAGCTTTACTTGTTTTTACCCATCTGTGTAGGGTCGCAAGGTTGAAATGGACTTCATCATAACAACATGGTACCTAAGGTATTCGATAAACACTCATCGTCATTCTCTGTTTAGCATTCATTATTTGTTGCAATACTATACTAGTGACAAGAACTCATTACTTTACCTTACACTTTGTCAAACTGCTTGAAGATTGAACATGACTAGTTTTACATGCATACTTACTGTCAGAACCTACTTGAAGTTACCTTGGAAGCCTCTCATTGCCATCAAAGGAACAACCACTTACGATCTAAGCAAAGATTTCAAAGTAAGATACCACCTCTAGTTCCTACAAGTTACAGATCATCTGACATTAATGCTTGAACTGATGCTGTTCTAACAGATCATCAGACATGCTGAAAGTTGGACTGTCCCTGCCCTTGAAGCAGTCGGCCAAATCTTTAAACTAGGCTCTGCAGAGGCTGATGGGTGATCCTCATCAGAGTAAGCCTCCACTCTAAATTGCAACTTTCACAATCTTTTTTTTTCCTCGCATAATATGTGTTACGTGAAGTAAATTAACCTCTTTAGTTAAATATGGTATTAGAGGTATATCTGAATTTTCTTTGAAGTATTTTTTTTTATTAAGAAAATTTAGTAATATTGATTTTGTGCTGTGAATTTTGTTAACGCTGGTCGTGTTTCCCCTTTGTTTTCTATTATTATTTTTGTTTGAGCTCCCGGTTACATTAATAAGATTTTGTTTTTAAAATTTAAGTGTCTCTAATTTGGCATTGATTTTTTTTAAATCAACATTTTCTCACATATAAATCTTAATATCCCTAATATCCCTGAGCATTTATATTTTTTTGTTGTGAACACTAAATCTAAGAGGGAAGACTGAATCCTAAAGGAAAATCTTATTATCTTAAATACATCATGACTCAACCTCTAAATCTTAAATTTTGAGACGCTAAACACATGTAATATACCCCGTGAGTATTTAAAATTTATTATTTTAAACATTATAACTCAAGAGGAAGACTGAATCATAAAGGAAAAAATTTATCGATTTAAATCAACTGTAATTTAATTTTTAAATCTTAAAATTTTAAACCCTAAATATATATAATATATCTAAAAAAATTATTGGCAAGTGAAGGCGCCTCTAATGGGTGATTGAAGGTCAGTATTAACGTTGATGGGCGGAGAGGGATGTCTGCAAATTCAAAAGATGTTCCACATTTAACAAATCATCAAATAGACATCTATTTCATAAAATCATCAAATGAGCCTCTTGTCATATGTTTTATTTTGAGAATATGTTTACTTGGTAACAATCACGATTAGTTACAAAGTAGCTGTTGTAGCAACCCTTATTTCAAGCGATATTGACTATTGTAGTTGAGTAATTTTTACCAATGCTATTATAGTATTACAACAACTATGAACTGTTTAAAATGATTTTAAACCAATTTAAAGTAATTTGGATGAAGTTTAAATATTTTTATTAAGTTGGTAAAAATTATTTTGATATAATAGTGTTTAAGATTTATGGTTTAGAGTTCACCAACAATTGTGTAGTTGCTAGTTAAGTATCTATTTTTATATAAGCACCAAATATCACACTTTCGGCTCAAATAATCTTTGAGTAACCGATTTGGTTTCACGAAAGTTAACTAGTTAAGTATCTATTTTTATATAAGCACCAAATATCAAGTCTTCGGTTCAAATAATCCTTGGGTGACAGATTTGGTCTTATGAAAAATTTTTACCGGCCGTTTCGGTGACCATCTCGGTATATCTAAGAAATGTTTGTGGAAGTCCATCCTGAGAATCAATATATAAAAAAGTGATTTCGATCTATTGAAAGAAATTTTCAAGAAATTTAAATAATGTTGATTTAGTTGTTACAAAATATTTAAATTTAATAATATTGTATGTTTATAAATTTTGATTAAAAGGAAATAATTGATATTTTTTAAAGTCCAGTAACGATAGATTATAACAGTAGTTATTATTATACAGAAATAAAAATTATATTTAGTATAAAGTATTTAGTAGGATGCGACTTTTTTATTAAAAAAATACCTGGTATAATTTCAATTATTATCGTCCTTTATTTTTTAAAAAAATAATAAAAGAAAATACTGGAAAGCGAATAATAAAGTTGCACTACTGGTGGTAGTACTTAGCCAGTGGTCCTTTGTTTCATCTCCCCCGTCCCGTCCAGTCCAGTCCAGACCATGACGCGGCAACCAGACGAATCCCAATCCCAATCCAACAACCAGGTCACCACGTTGTGGATATGGTCGGTGGCCCCACGCCGTAGTCGGACCCACCACCTCCGCGTTCCCAATTCCCAATTTTTCAATTGTTATTATCATTATTATTACATTTTTTAAAAAAAATATTTCTAAAAATTTATTACGGCAAAAAATCAAAAAGACCCCTCCTATTGTCATTATCACGGAAATCTAGTATTGTAATAGTTTTGGCTGCCGGGGCTGATTGAGTCTGTTAGTACAGAATAGAATTGCTACATAATAGAACCAGTGTTCGACTTTTAGTTCTCTTCTTAATAATCAATTACAGTTTTTGAACATATTACCTTTTACTACAATAATATTCTAATAATTTTAGGCAAAATTGGCCCAACATATTCAAAATCAAACTGATTGTTTTAATATTGATAAAAAAAAGCTTAAAATAATAATTAAAATTGATCCAACGCTGTCAAAAAAAATGAACGAATAGCATAGAATAATTTTGATTAAAATTATTACAATTGAAGTAGTTTTGATTAAATTATTACAACGCGAAATAATTTTTTTTATCAAAATTATTACAACTTAGGATAGTTAATCGAAATTACATGAAGTAGCTCTAACCAATGTTACAATGTAACCAAGGGTTGGAAGAACATCTATATTTTAGATATCCATTTATTACAAATTTATAAAGGATCAAAATTTGGTTTCACATGCGACAAGAGATACGCCTATCGACGGACACATCGGATCTGTGAGCGGTACTATAGAGGTGGACGACTATTAACGAAAGTTAAATATTTTATTTTATCTTCTTTGATTCACCTTGTATGCAGAGCATGTAATAACAAATTTCTTTGATGAAGACCAATTAGATTGTGAAAGGATTGATATGAATATACATACTCATGTATATACATAAAACATTACAAATATATTCATATTTATTATTTTATCCTATATAAATCACAATTAATTTTTGATTATTGTGTACTCTTATATTTATGATTTATATATTTTTTACTTATAAAAAACCTTAACTAAAATTATTTTAATAGTTTTGAACAAGTTAATTTTGAAATATGAGGTGCCAATTTGAATTTTTTTTTTTGAATGGGGGTTTCTTTTTTATGAAAATAAATAAGGGACGTTTTGAAATTTTTTAGTATACATTTGTAAATATAATTATAAATTGTGATATTAATCATTGAATCAGACAACTTTTCTAAAATTTATTCCTTGTTAATTAACCATTTTTACAGTTATATTTCTATAAGATATGTTAAGCATTATATATTAGTTATTCAGATAATTTGTAGAAGACAGGTAAAATATTTTAGTTCTAATTCACACCACCGACAAGCAACGTGCCATGTCCATTTTGAAAAATAAAAAAATAAATCAAATGAATAATATAATTAAATAATAATTAAAATAAACACCAAATATTTTAAAAAGCAACATTTTGAAAATCACCTTATATTTTATATTAAACTCGATATAATTTAAATGGTAATTAGAAGGACAAAAATTTTGATATTTTATTTTAGACAAGATTATTTAAATTAAAGACTAATTAAACAGTCAAATTTTTTTTATATATTCAAACTAATTTAAAAAAATATTATCTATTTGGATTTTGGTGCATTGGATATCATTATCTTTGCATGTGGAGTAGCAAATGGAGTTGGAGAACATCATGTGTTATGTTTCCGGAGCCACTAACATGCATGGATATACACATCAACGATCAATATTATTTTATTTTCCCATAATTATTATTTTATTTATATTTCTATTTTTTTCATATATTTTGAGCCGGTAGGTATCCTTCTAAATTATTTTAGATTTGTCTTTTTTAGTTTATCTTCTTTTAAAAGAAAATTTCCAACTTTTTAAAATTATATTTATGCTAAACTTTTATCTATTTTTTCAAATATCAACTTTTTATTATTTAAATATCCCATCTATCATTAATAGAACTGTCGGCCATATAGTATTGTTGGTTCTACACTCGGTTAGATTTGGAGCAATATAATTTGAGATCTCTGCCGGTTTCTCATCTTCATATTTGTCGAGTTATTTTAGCTGATAGAGAAACATGAGTTATGATCACCGTAGAATTTTCCATAATCAATAAAGAGTCATACGACGATAAAGTTGACTTTGATGAGATCAGCGCTACCATCGCTAAATCCTAAAAAAGGGGCACTCAAGAAAAGAACGTTAGTAGTAAATCCGGGAGTCCCTAGTACATGCATTCTGACGCTGAAGTTAATAATTTTCAAAGATGAATAATTTGAACGTACTGAAGCTAAATAGATAGAACATATTTGCGTTGTAGAGAAGCTAGAGACTCCTTTATATATGTGACATCCTTTGATAATCCATCGTCAGGGTGTCACATCAACCGTAATATGGTTGTCAAATTAGTATATTTTCTGTAAAAAATTGATAAGAATAGATAATGATACGATACATTGAGCAAGTCAGTGATTAAATTTTGATAAAAAGTGAATGAGCCAATGGTCTACTGAATAGGTCAGTAATTATTGTGACATGATAAGGTTTATTTGGGTCTTAATTATCAGGATTGATCTAGATTTGTGTGCAATATGACTGATAAATTTGTTTGTATATGTATGTGGAGGCTCAATAAGAAAGTCCAGTCCCACTATGGTCAAGCTTATTTAGGGTCAATAAGAGGGTCTTTCTTGTATCCCAATGGGTCGTAAGGGATTAGTTTTTGAGCTGGTTTGGATAACTAAATGGTTGTCATATGTTGGCCGATCGGTTGTAGTCATCTTGTTGGCTAGTCGGGCACGTGCTACTAACAGTGATTAATAGTCTGCCTTATAACAAATTGACTAATCGATCGTCATCTAGGCAGGGGCGACCAACGGACACCTTGGTATAAGTTAATCAATCAGCGTTCCTCAGGTCACAAGTTGTTCCGCCGGAGATCTTCACTCGAACCACTTAGTCTACTCACATACTCGTATATTGTCTATGTAGGACCACATCAGTTATTTGTCTATTCACTCATTCTACGTGGACTAGGAACCTTGAATTCCTCCTAGCGTGTGTGTATATTCAAAAATATAAATACTTTTAACTCGAGCTCGAATCGAAATGAAATTCAAATTAAAATTTGATTCGAAGTATTTTAGAATGGTGTTGATTTTTAAAAATTAGAACCATAATAATAAGATGATGTTAATTTTTGAAACCATATTAAAATAAATTTATTGAATAACATAATAAAAACTAATAAATATATAATAAAATTAAATAAAAAGTCGGCTAGCGAACCATCTAATAAAATATTACAGATATGAATTCAACTAAAAAAATTATTAAATATATTCTAATTCGGCACGGATTCGATAATTTCGAAAACAAATCAAACATTATTCAAACTGGCTGAAAAAAACTCGCGAGCCGATTTAGCACTCTTAGACATGATCTACTTCTTGCAACAAAACTAAATGTGAACCTCCCTCCTTTTGGATATGAATATCATCATCACTGCCTCAACCTTGCTATTTCACAAATCAATAATAGAGGAGAATAAATGGTACTGAAGTTGAGTGTTGAGCCAACGGGGAGTTATTGGAGCAATGAAAACAAAATTGGGAGGGTTGAGGGGACTATAATGAGAATTTGAAAAATCTATAGACATTTTGGAAAAAATAAATACACTTATTAAAGTTTGCAGATCGAAAAAAACACATTTTTTTCTAAAAAAATATTAAACAAAAGTGATTCGACATAAAATGTTTCATTCACGTGAAAAGATTTTGCAATAGTCTAGTCTAACTATTTTATTTTATTTAAAAAAAGATTGTTTGAATATATTCCATGTGAGTAGGTGGGCCTTAATTTTCAACCAATTTTTTTTTCAGTTTGAAAAAAATAGTCAGAATTTTATTTCTTTGCACCCTATTAAATATAATAATTTTATTTTATTAAAAGTTAAGATTTATTAAATAATATCTTTTAAAATATAATTATTTTATTTTAATTATATTTTTTAAGATATATTATATATATTTAAAATTTAAGATTATAAAATTTATGAATTAAGTTTATAATGGATTAACGGTAAATTATAGAAAACTCCACAGTCCCCATTTGATAAATTCTTTGCATTTACTCCCTGATGGATTGAGTATAAAAGAGTGAAAATTGAGTATACATCAGTGAAAAATGAGTATAAAAGAGTGAAAATTGAGTACACAGTTTCTTGATGTGGTGGATACAATCTTACATACTCAAATTTCTAACTTTTATACTCAATTTTTTTTCAAATAATACTCATAGAACTGTTTTGTCAATCCCATCAGGGACTGCATGCAAAAAAATTTTTGAATGGGGACTACATGCAAAGTTAAGTTTGAGCTTGGGGAGTTTAAGAAAATTTCCCTATGGATTAAACGATTTTTTTTTCTAAGATTCAATTTTTCTTCTCTTATTATAGTATTTAAAATAAAAATTTTAGATAATCATGAATATATTAAATATATTTAATGTTTAAAATTTTAAAATTTAAGAATTGAATTAAAATGTGTTCAAGTAAATAAATTTATTTTATTTATTTTTTTGGATTATAATATTTAAAATAATTTTTTTTAAATATTTCTGAAGTATATTATAAAATTAAAAATAATTTATTAAAAAAATAAAAATAAAAGGACGCCTAAATAGCCGACGTACACAGGGCCGTGGCAGGCGGTCGGAACGGATCTCCTCTCTCTCTCTCAATATATATAATATTAAAAATAATACTCTCAAAAAAATATATAAAATTAAAAATAATTGTATAAAAAAAGAAATTAAAGGTAGGTTCATCTTGTCCTTCTTTTGTCCTGTGGGATGGCGACTCTTTCTCCTTTCTCCCAGTTGAGAAAACTTATGAGCCAGCCAGCCTTGTGCCTTTGATTTCTTGCGAACATCTTCTTCTTCTTGTTTGGTGGAACTCCCCATGCCCATTCCCTCGACTTATCTTCCACCTTGATTCATCGCTCCCTCCCATCTCTCCTCAGGGATCACGATCCTTCATGTTCTTCAGGGATGGGCAGTGAAGCGGAAGACCCGAATCACCTTCAGTTCGTCGAGGTCGATCCCACAGGAAGATACGGAAGGGTAATACTTCTTGCTTTCTTTCTTCCTTCTTCGTTTTTGTTGATTGCTGCTAAAGATTCCAGTTTGGGCGCTAAAGATTTCGTCTTTTTGCTTGTTTCTGCGCAGTACAACGAGATCCTTGGCAAGGGCGCTTCCAAGACAGTGTACGAAGCATTTCTTAACCTAAATCTGGGTTTCTTGTCGCTTGATTTGCAGCCTTTTGCTTTTTCTGACCTTTTGCCCTCTTTTTTTTTGGGGCGATTTTCTTTCCGCCAGTTATAGGGCTTTCGATGAGTACGAAGGGATTGAGGTTGCTTGGAACCAAGTGAAGTTGTATGATTTCCTGCAGAGCCCCGAGAACCTGGAGAGGCTCTACTGTGAGATCCACCTCCTCAAGACCTTGAAGCACAGGAACATTATGAAGTTCTACACCTCATGGGTGGACACCGCTGAGAGGAACATCAATTTTGTCACTGAGTTGTTCACCTCCGGCACCCTCAGGCAGTAAGTCCATCTTGTTGCTTAAATGTTTCCTCTCTAATTTTAGCAAGTTCTTAGATCTGAAAACAATCTGTTTGTGTTTTAGGTATAGGCAAAAGCATAGAAGGGTCAACCTCAGGGCAGTGAAGCATTGGTGCAGGCAGATTATTAGTGGCCTTCTCTATCTCCACAGCCATGACCCCCCAATCATCCATAGGGACCTCAAGTGTGACAATATCTTCATCAATGGTAATCAAGGTGAGGTCAAGATTGGGGATCTTGGCCTTGCTGCCATTCTTCGGAAATCACACGCAATCCACTGCGTAGGTATGATCATAGATTTTTGGATCTTTGGTGATCAAATTCCTTGTGGTAGTAGTAGTATGTATGTAAATGATTTTTGGAGGGTTTTTTGAAATCACTTACAGGCACACCGGAGTTCATGGCACCGGAGGTGTATGAGGAAGAATACAATGAACTAGTCGACATCTATTCGTTTGGGATGTGTGTGTTGGAAATGGTCACCTTTGAGTACCCTTACAGCGAATGCACCCACCCTGTGCAAATTTACAAGAAAGTTGTCTCTGTAAGAAACTTTCACCTTTAAATTGTTGATCGATATTGCAACCGAGTGAGTAGCAAAGGTGTGATCTTCTTCATTTTACTTCCAGGGAACGAAGCCGGAAGCACTATACCGAGTTAAAGATTCCGAGGTCAGGGAATTCGTTGAAAAATGCCTTGCGACTGCATCCGAGAGACTTTCTGCTAGGGAGCTTCTCGACGATCCCTTTTTACAAATTGATCATGGTTCGAGTTATGAGGAGCAAGACATTGGCTTTATGGATCAGATACTTAGGGAACCTTCCCTTGAACTTGTTCAAAGTAATGGTTCTTTGAATGGTAATTATTTTTCAAACAATGTACAACACCAAATAGAATTGGAAAATGGCTGGGATTACGATGTCGCCAATATGGTAGAGGATGGCATGAGCCTCTTCGACAATCGCAAAGATGATCAATCTGCAAACATAGATATTACTATCAAGGGAAAGAGAAAAGAAGATGGGAACATATTTCTGAGATTAAGGATTTCAGATAAAGATGGTAATGACAATTTTCATCTTGGAATTCTTGTTTCCTTGTTTCATTTGTTACACGAAATATGGTAGCTAAATTCAAATCTTTATGCAGGTTGTGTACGAAATATATATTTTCTCTTTGACATTGAGGCCGATACGGCATTGAGTGTTGCCACCGAGATGGTTGCGGAATTAGATATAATGGATTATGATGTAACTAAAATAGCTGACATGATCGATGGAGAAGTAGCTTCTCTGGTGCCGGAATGGAAGCTAGGTCCTGGCATAGAAGAAAATCCAAGAATTTGCCGCAAATGTGCTTCTAATGTTTCTTCGTGTGGGTCGATGAAATCTGTCAACTGTTGCCACATCGAGTGCGCTGAAATGCATGGACGGTTTGAAGAGATAACCTACCAAGTTGAGGAAACCGAGCTTTGTGTCACCGAGGAAGTGCCTATGCTATTCACAGACCAATCTGTTGGACTTGAGGATTGCTCTCTTTCATTGAGGTTTAATCACTCTGATGAAGAATGTGAACAATTGGACTCATTAGGGAAGGGCGAAAAGGTGATACATATGGATGATTGCTCAAGAAGTGAATCCAAGAAGACTTTGCAGCAGTATCTTGATTCGCCCGAGTTTGATTACCAGTTTACTGCACCCAATAAACTAGATGCTTCTTTGAATGACATTGGTCAAGACCTGAAATGGTTCGAGGCGAACTACGTGATAGAGTCACAACGAGCATCCAAAAGAGGGCCACGACCATCCCTGGACTTGACTGCCAAGGAGAGAGGCAAACAAAACGGCTTTGTAGGTTCTTCAGAAGAAATAATGCAGATGAAGTCCTTTCATTTGGGTAAGCGATACTCGTTCCACATACCTCAGAGCGATGCAGATGAACCCTTCAGTCTTAAGATGACTCCTGCCGATTCAAGGCATTGCAGTTTGCAATCCCACAGAGATCAAAATCCTGTTATGAACTCTCCTGACAGTCCTGAGCAGATGTTCACTGCAAATAACTTCTACTCCGGATCCGCGAGTGCTCACACCAGGACAAAGTCTCTCCCTATGGCTTAACATCTGCAAATTGTACAGCGCTGCCTTACTGTACAGGGACCATGAGATGAATGGAAATGTATCGTTCTATGTGTATTCTTTTATCCTATTAGGACTGGCAAAGATTGTAATCTTTAGTCAGGTATAGTACAAAAGCTACTTATGAGAAGCATTCGACATCGATCAATGTTTACATTTCTAAATTCAAAACGAATTCAATGTGCTCCTAGCAAGTTCTCAAATATATGTTTTTGAGTCAGCATCACACATAGACTCAGCCAGTATCTGTGGAGCTTTCATTTTGAGTTCTGCAGCTCCAAAAAAGACAGCTACTTGCAGAAACAAGATGTTGAAGGAAATAGTATGCAAAGTGATGCATGCTGAATAAAAAGATGAGGAAGTGGAAGGAAAGTGACAGATAAAGAGGCTCACAATTGAAAGTGACAACTTCATTTTTGTAAAAGTGGCTTTATGATGTGGTGATGATTAGGCAGATAACAAAGGAGAAGGTAAGGCAGGCTGCATGAATCTTGTGTTATAATTCAAAGGCTTCTTGATATAAAGCAAGCCATTATTCAGATAATTAACTGTTCATTAACAAGTGCCTTTGATTTGATGTTGTTGGCTCACAACCTCTCTTTAAGATTTATTCCATGAAAGTGGCAGATTACTACCATTCAAGCTTGCCGAGTTTGTTTGTTTGCTTGTTTTATTGGTAGTACAGAGTTGTACCTAGAGTATCTACTGACAAACTATTCAATCTTGTAAAGCCTTGAAGATGCATTGAATTTGTACTTGGTGAACTATACCTAAATTCCCTTTACTCTGCCTTATCTAAGTTGAATTTGTACTTGTTCCACTATAAGCTCATTCATTGGTCCAAACCAAAATTAATATAATGACAAATTACACATCATATCTAATCTACTATAAATTCAATAGAAGAATACAAAGCTCCATGGGTGTAGTGCAGTGATAAAACATTTAAAGGAGTACTTAAAAGGATCAGAGTTCAAATCTGATAGAGCACACATCAAGATTGGGTTAAAAAATCAAACAAGTAGATAGTGAGAAAGTTTGCATTCTTTAGTGTGCTGTTAAAGTGATGTATGATCACACAAGGGAATGAAAAAGATATCATTCTTTTCTATATTCTGTGTGTTCTTCAACTTAGGTTGAATATAGATTATAAATTAGGTATAAATGTTTAGGGACAAGAAGAATTAGGTTGAGACCTTATTATACGTCATACCAACTATGTTGCCTATGTAAAGTGCGAGCAAGATAAGTCCATGAACTACTACTAGATATGATGTTGGATTAGTTAGGTATAGGGTGGCCATTCTCGTCATCTTGTATTGAATTTATGAAAGTGTAATGTGTTAACATCATCCAGTTATCAAAGGACGAGACTAAAATAAGGGAACTAAATGTGGGATTTCGAGTAGAGAAGGGTTTTAGCTTTATAGTAAGTTGGACTTTCTTTTCCTTTGTATATTGTTCTCCCTTTATCAAAATAAGTATGTCTTCCAATATGACGACTAGAACAATCTAGTTTCATATTCAACCATTCTTAGTATTCCATTGTTCTTGATATCTATAAGCACTCCCCTATCAATGTGATCGTTATATACATTCCAGAAAGTAATGCACCTCATTCCATTGTTCTGAAAGTAATACATCTTAACTCACTGATTGGTATCCAAAGAGAAACCACTCTTTTGGTTTCAAATTGTTATAAAGCTAGAGATCAGAGGAGTTCCTCGTTATTAAAAATTAAAACATAACCTACAAATTTAAGTAAAAAGTAATAAATAAAGATGGTGTAGTTTTTTTGGGGGTTTTGACTATTGATCATGAAGTATTTGTATATCATAGTGATAATGTTAAATCTCTCTAAATAGTTTTATTATATAAATTTATAAAAATTTTTAAAAATTAACTTGTTTAACATTGAACCAAACAACTATTGATACAAATGATGTGAAGTTGTGAACTTATTAGTGCTAACCAGAATTTAATCATTATCACTACAAAATTAAAATGCAACTAATGCAATGGATAATTAATTACATATTACTAATAGATTGGTTAAATAGATTGTTTTAAGATACCTCAAGATCAAAAGAGAAAAATAACTTGGCAAGCATAAATAATAGGAATGTTTTTACAATTTTCATCTTGACCATCAAATATTTTTCTAGGTACATTGTAACATGACCATTTATTAAGCATGCCATCAATTTGTATCCATTTTGAGCAGAGTTGATTCAATTCGAGTCATATTTATTAAGTTTATAAATTTTAATCCATTTATTATATTATCTTTGAAGTAGAGTTAAATTTGGGAAATGAAGAAAATAGTGTCCACTTTTTCCACCAAACACATCTTGTTACCATCACAAGTATTGAAAAGATATCATTGCAAGGAGAGAGCTTTGAGGAAAGTGATGATCAGGACTCAGCAAGTGATGGAGCCAAGAGAAGCCGCTCGTAAGTTATTCACTCCTTTCTGAAGGTTCCCCGTTTGGTTCCAAAACTTAAGGTTGCTTCACGATCTTTAGAGTTCAACTAAATTTTAAGTCTGCTCCAATAGCCTAGCTCAATTCATGCAGGAATCGCAAGTTCAGGTGCCAGGTATGCGGGACCCAAAAAGCTTTCATGCATGAGTATATCGCAGGGACAAAGCATATGATCATTCTCAAGTAGATGAAAAGTACTTCAAACACCAAATAAGGCTCCTTGGTTATCAACTGCCCTGCAGATTCAAGATTTCTGAACTGGACTGATCTATTTCCAGAAGAATGATTGGATCTAATCCTGTATAAATATAGAGCTAGGAAAAGGTTTGAGGCGTAAGAATAGTATTACACAAGATGTAGAAAATGATAAGACATAGAATGAACACAGTAGATGAAGATGAATTAAAGGTACTTGATCTCTCATCATAAAAGCCAAATCTACTATATAATCAGAGGTTAGTCAGTTCTATGTTTGCATGAGTCCACCTAATTTCCTATATTTTTTTTAAAAGATTAAACAGACAAAATATGGTAGAAATTGGATATCACATGAGATGTTTAACTAGGAAAAGAAAAGCAATTAGAGCATTGTACTGGTGCTTCTGTGGTAGAAATACACAAGCGAATTCAGATCCTTTGGCTCATGATATGGAAGCCTTGTTGTTTCAATAATCAGCAATTTAGCGGGAAAGCTATGAATACCATTTCCTGACTGGACACTGATCAACAGCACAAAAATTATCATCCAAAAGGTACTTACATAGACACATTGCGGCAACTTGTTAAATTTGGTGCAGATCAACTGAAATGATTTGCTTCTGAGTTACCTTGGCATGGATGGTGATTTTTCAACTTAAGAAGTTCTTTATTTGAGGGAACATTGAGCTATGGGCTTCAAAGGTAGGTTGAATGTGGCATGAGAATGGAGACCAAGATGAGTAGAAGAGAGCAGAATACTAAGCACTTTTCTCACCAGAACCGAGCTCTTTCTCAAGCATCTGTTCTCAATCCATCTCCAGACTCCAAGATTTAGCATAGAATGGAATTGTATTTTTGATTGATACACAGAAACTGTGATGCTGTAATGGTACTGTAAATTGGAATGGTCTGTTGCAGTTGATTAAATCAGTAATGTGAGTAATCTCAGAAACAGCTACCAATTGACGAGAAGTGAGTTATAAACAGCTGAATTAAATAACTGGACTCATGCACTTGTTCTGAGTTTCGAGAGAGTAGATTGTTTGCCAAATCATTGACCCCCCTTGAGTAAAGGTGATGCTCAATCCACAGTTTTCAGTTGAAATTGCTGTTTCAATATCTGAACCATCAACATTCAAAGCTCTCGAGTAATGTCATCCTTTCTGTATCTTATTGAAGGATTCTTGTATTGGAGTTATAACTTGGATTGTTCATCTTGGTGTTATAACTTGGATTGTTCATGCTGTCGTAAAACTCTCCCATGGTAGCATATATGGCCCCTATGTTTTCTGACTGATTATTCCCACTATAAAGGAATTGAATCTTTCTCTTCAATTGAGTCCAACTGCAGCCTGGCCTTGTTACCACCCCTCGATCAATCATCAACTTTCTGACTTCTTCAACTTCATCCCACATCCCGAGTGATGCATATAAATTTGAAAGTGAAACATAGTTACCTGAATCTTGTGGATCCATATCAAACAGTTTCTCAGCAACTCTCCGGCCAAGTTCTGCATTCTGATGGATTCTACATGCACCTAGAAGTGCGCCCCAACCACTGAGTCTGGTTCGATTGGCATATTCTCTATGAACTCCTCAGCCTCAACTAAGTAACCAGCCCTCCCTAGAAGATCCACCATGCTAGCATAATGCTCTTTTGATGGCCTAATTCCATATACATTGCTCATCATCTTGAAATAACACCATCCTTCATCAACTAAACCACAATGGCTACAAGCACACAAGAGCACCAAGAATGTGACTGCATTTGGAAGGAAACATTCAGACTTCATTTGTTCAAAAATTTCAATTGCTTCCCTTCCAAGACCGTGTTGTGCGCATCCAGCAAGCACTGAATTCCATGTAACAATGTCACAATCAACCATCTCATCAAAGATCCTAAACGAATCTGCAGAGCCACACTTGAAGTACATTGTTATTAAAGCATTGCCAACAAAGAGTTCCAGATCATATCCCAATTTAAAGGTGAAGACATGGATTTGTCGGCCTAGGTTGATGAAGGCTAAATTCCCACAAGCACTTAGAACGCTAGTGATTGTTAACGAGTTGGGAAGTATTCCTTCACCCAACATTCTGATAAAGAGTCTCAAAGCTTCATTCCAATTCTCATCCTGTACATATGCAGATATAATGGCAGTCCATGATACGATATCTCGGTTGGACATCTTGTCAAAAGCCATCCGTGCATCCTCCAACATGTTGTTCAGAGAAAGGGCACTTACCAAAGAATTCCAGGAGACAATATCTCTCGTACGCATCCAAGTGAAAACCCTTGAGGCAGCTTCTATGTTCTTGCACTTGGAATACATGGTAATTAGACCATTGTTCACATAAGAATTGAACTGAGAACCTGCTTTTAAACTAAGAGAATGCAGTTGTCTGCCAAATTCAAAAGCTCCAATATTGCCACAAGCAAAAAAACCACTTGTTAAGCATGAAAGGTTGGGGCAGGTTCCAAGCCTGTGTAGCTCGGAGAGAAGATGCAAAGCCTCCTCATTCTCTCCATTCTGTGCACAACCAGCAATCATAGAAGACCACGAAACAGAGTTTCTTATGGGCATCTTGTGGAATAGTTTTTTGGCTTCATCTAACATGTTATTCTGTGCATACCCAGCAATCATGGCATTCCAAGAAACCACATTAGCATTAGGAATCTTTTCGAAAAGGATTCTTGCTTCACTTGGCCGTCCATTCTGGGCATAGGCAGTCAACATAGCAGTTTGAGAGGCTACAGACTTTACAGGATCTCTCTCATACATGGAGATGGCATCATCCAACCGCCCAATATGAGAAAATGCAGCTATCATAGTAGACCAGGAATACTCGTTCCTCTCTTTCATTAATTCAAAGAACTTCACTGCTTTGTCCAAGCCTCCAATATCTTTTGTATAAGCATTCAGGATGGCAGTGCCCACAATTACATCCTCTTCATAATTTGTTTTGATTGCCAGTGTTCGCAGGTTCTCGAGCAATTTGAGGTCGTCAAGACCAATAATTGCAGATATAGAGACTGTGAAACTAGCTTGATCTGATCTCACTCCCTCCCGTTGCATCGTAACAAAACTCATCCAGGCCTCTCCGTATTGATTAACCTGAACATAGCCAGATATCATCACAAACCAAGATACCAAATTCCTCATGCGCATCTGCTCAAACAATTTCCTCGCTTCACTCATATGATGAGCATGGCAATACCCAGTGATGATAGCATTCCAGGATGCAATATCCCGCACAGGCATCTCATCAAAGATACGCTGAGCTGTGTTTATATCCCCATTTTGCATATATCCGCTGATGATGGCATTCCATGAAATGATGTTGCGTTCTGGCATTGAATCGAACAGGAGCTGTGCTTCTTTGAGGCGGCCGTTCTTAGCATAACCAGAGACCAAGATGGTCCATGTCCGAGCGTTCCTTCCAACAAAGGCATCAAAGAGCATCTGTGCATCGTCCATCATGCCATTGATAGAATAACCAAATATCATGGAGTTCCAGGTGATGGAGTTTCTGTGGGGCATTGCGTCAAACAAGCTGCGAGCTTCCCTAACACGCCCAAGGCGACAGAAGTTTTGTATCTTGGTAGTGTAAAGAGAGAGATCGCTCACTGGGTAGGAGCTCACTAAATGAGGCGAATTTAACAGGAATCTAACAAAAGAATAAGAAAAGGAAGGCTTTTGGAATGAGGCCGCCCGCCTCAAGAAGAGCGACATGATCAGCAATCCTAATCAGCACACGAAATCGTAAGGTAGGCCGGGAATTATTCGTATATTGACCTGCAGAGGCACAATCGATAGATTAGCAGCAAATCCACAGATCACTGGAACGCAACAGAACGCTGCAAAAAAGAACAATTCGTGGCTAGCAATTAGTGGAGATAATCAGAAAGGATCCGTTCCAAGGCAAACCTGGTACAGAGAATCATCAATGGAAGTTGCTATCCAAATCTAGGCATTTACAGCTGCATAACACCTGCCGCTGCCTCGGCGACCAGAGAAGGGACGGGTTGCGAGATGAGCGGAGAAGATAGGTCGTGCTATACACGTGTGGAATCGGAGCAGGCTTGGGTTCGTCGGTGAACACGTTGGGCGGCGGCGATGTCGTTTTTGGCTAGGGCCGTCTCAAGATTACTCGAGGCCCTAGGCAAAAATAATTTTTTTTAAAAAATAAAATATTAATTTTAAAAAATAGATTTTTATATGAAATTTAGTTTTTTAACTTTTTTGAGATGAAAAATATTAATTAAATTTTTATATTCAAGTTTTAATAAGAATTTTTTTTCAATTGATAAAATTACTAAATTATTTAATTTTCTAGTAAAAATTCAATTGGTTTTTTTATTTAAATTTTTAATTATATTATTTTCTGAGTTTTTATTTTTAATATTAGTAATAAATCTTTCAAATGTACTTTTTGAGATTTAATAAATTCTTCTATTTTTTTCATACTTTTTGTATATCTAGAATTATATTATTTTAGCAGACATATTTATATTCAAATAATAATAATTAAAAATATATATAAATTTTTATAATTTTATCAAAATAAAATTACTTAAAATTAAAGAAAAAACCTGATTTATACTGTGCAATTTCAATTTGATAATGTTTCAAATTTGATTATTCCCTTCACAAATATAATATAAATAAATAAATATGAAATTTTATAATAATTTGATATTTAAAATAACTACTATTCTACTTTATATTTGTATAGATAAAAAAAAATATAATTTAAGTTTTTATTTCTTATAGAAGAAAAAGAAAAACGCGAGAAAAAGGAAGTTTTCTCTTTCTTTGAGAATACAGTAGAGGGTACGAAGGAGGAGATCAAAAAAAAGATGCAGCAGAATGAGATTAGTATAAAACTATTGATTGACTAGGGTTTCATCAAGTTACAAAAAATGTTGAAAAAATAAAATGAAAAAGTAATAAAATTTCATTTAAAATGGTAGAAGGGAATATAATTAAATGCATTTAATTGATAAGAGAATGCAATTAAATGTGAAGGGAATGCAATTGGAGAAGGGAATACAATTAATAATGAAACAAATTAATAAGGAAGTGGTAATTGAAATTAATAATCTCATGATGATATTAATGGTAGATTTTATAAAATAATAATATTTAATATTTTTTAGAATTATTAGGCCCTAATGAATTAGGGACCCTAGGCACAGGCCTTGAGCCGACCTTTTTTGGCCACCCTTAACGACCTCCCTCTGCTCAAGATGAGAATTTATAGGGCAAGGTACGGGAAGAAATGGAACCTAAATTTATTATTATTATTATTATTTAATGGTAAAAATGATTAGTTCCTCCTAACGCCTTACAATCCATCTCGAAGCTAATATAGAAGAGATAAATCTTGAGATTACTAGTTCGGATGCTATAGCTAATACGTGAAGAGAATAAGTATACTAATTTTATTAAATATTATCCCAGACCTGATGATAATATTCACATACTAATAAACTATGAAATTATGATCATTGAGACCAAATCGAGATAATATTAATGGAATGACTGGCGCATTCCATGCGACAACCAGACGCATTTTCTACGATTACTGTATTTAAGGATTAAATCTTAATTCTATAAATTAATGAATGAATTTTTTAATAAATAATTAATTTTAAAATATTAGACTGATGAGTTATTTATTGTGAGTTTTTTTTAAATTTATCTTATGATTTATTAAAATTTTTTGTAGATCGAATGGATGACCTATAGAATTAGTCGGCATAAACTAGATATTTGATATCAAATAGAAAAAATTAAGACCAATCCGAGAGGTAAAATGTAATTTTCAACCCCGGCTATGATGTGATAGTAAAAAATGAGTTGTGCTCCTGTATAACAAGAGTTCAAATTCCACCCAAGATAATGAATTTGAAAATTTTGTGACGTTAGGTTATCTGTTAAGACTTATCTATAATTCCTGATTTATTCTAGTGATTGATGAAAAATTAAAGTTCGATTAGACCGAATACATTACACTCAAGAGTTTAAAAAACTATAAGAGGATATAATTGTAAGTACTCCATAACCTAATTTAAATATGTTAACCACATCAAAATTAATCTGGGATACGGGCAATTATACCTCGTATAAAGATTCTACAATTTAGATGGAAAAATATAATTTTTTTAAAAGCATCACAATCCTAAGATAATTTAATCCTAACTCATTAAAGTCTTGGACCTATCATATTTATTCATCAGTATCATCAAAAAAATTTCAATAATTCTCACGATTTCATTAATGATCTTAAAAATTCACGTTGTCATCGAGAATCATATTGACCGAAATAAAATTATCAATTCCATGTGCACTATTCTTACTTACTCTTTAAATAAGTGCACTTTTTAATATATTTCAATAGTAAAAAAAATTAAAAATACTTTGACATTAATAAAATCATTAAATGTGAAGCACTGTAAAAAAATATCCCTTACATACAATTTATAAGATGCCCTAAGAAATACTCATTTTTCTCATAATAATTTATACCATTGTACATAAGTTATAATTATGATTATATTCTATTTATCAATTAATTATACTAGATTTGTGCTATTTTTTATAAGTAGGCCAATTTACGAATAACCTTATGGCCCTTTTAAAGTTAGTTTGTATACATTTTGCGCTAATTTTTTAATTGGGAAATGATTAATAAATCAGTCACAAAAGGAGGCAACCGGGATAGCAAACATCAAAATGGAAAAAATAAAATATTTAACTTTTCATCTAATAATAATAAGAAGAAGAAGAAGAATAAAGTGTTGAAAATAAAAGCGAGCGAAAAAGATAATTATAATATTAATAAATAAAGAAGACAACAAAGACTTGATTGTCTATAAAAGATGAAATTAATATAGACAAATTGGAAAAGATTATAATAAAAAGATGATTATACCATCTAAGATATTTTTTATTTTCCATTCTTAGATAATGTGAAAGAAAATAAATAAAATGGATTTAAAATTTTAGGTTTAGAGAGGTTCCGAAAGTAATTATCAAATATAATTCAAAGATCCATAATATATATATTTAGTTGAAACGTGGAAAAAAATTAAAATTTAATCTTTTAAAAAATTTGAATTCGAGATATACATTAAAAAAAACATACCATTAGCAAAATTATACATATTTATTTTTACAGGATCAAATAATATCTTACTAAGAAAATTAAAAAATATATAAATAATATAATTAAAACTTTGGGGGTCCGTGGCCCTCTCGAGTCCTAATATAAATTCTCTTATAAAAGTAAATCACGAGGTCAGGTTGTAGTCGACCGTCAAGTGACTAAGGTGTGTGAGGGGTTTTTTTTTCGAAGACATGACCCATCAAAAATTGATCCTAGAAAAAATAAAAAATTAGGTAACAGTTAAACTAGGATGATCGGTCGGCCATGCTAAGGTAAATCATGAAATTTCTCATTGGTTGTCAAGGTAAATCAAGAAATTTCTCATCGTCGTTAGGCTTTTGGACATGAGCAGTTCAGAAGTCTAATATCCCGTGATTGTGTATCTCATTTGAAAAAAAATTATATAAAATATATCGTAGTTGAGGATTAAACTATGAGTACCTAATGATGATTTAACATTCTTCCATTGTCATAGCCCTGGGGCTATAAATTGGAAAAGATAGATGGTTTAAAAAGGTAATAACAATGGTACAAATGTTATCGATCACTAAAAGCCTTAGATATATATATATGCACATATATAATGGTTGAAAGTTGAGTAGTTCTCAAATAAGAATACTTAGCTTATTTAAAAGAAAAATAATCTCATTAACGTTAATGTGGCTGTAGTTTAGTGGTGAGAATTCCACGTTGTGGCCTTGGAGACCTGGGCTCGAATCCCAGCAGCCACATTTTGTTTTTACTTTTTATTATCAAATATCTATATTTATTTTTTATCCATTTTGCGAAATAATATGAGTTTTTTAGATACAAGTTCATTATCATTTTTCAAAACACATTTTTAAATAGATATCGTACATTTAATATGTAAATCGTCAAAGATTTTTTTTTTTTTTCATTTGTCTGTGTCATCTTGAAGTCACGAGTTTAAGTCATATAAACTATCTTTTGTAATATAAATAAAACTGAGTATATAAATTCAATAGGATTTGATTTTACTTTGGGTTTGCTTATAGTATTGATGGGAGCTTTTACCGAATTGTCTTACTCTCCATGGGATGACTGATGATTAATATATGAGTGTTACCATCTTGAGGTTTGAGGGTCAAAATCTTACAAAATCAGTGTGTCTCCCTCCTCATATACTAACCACAACATCTGAACTAGTAGCCCCGTGATTTATCTTCTCTGTTTTGATCCTGACACAAATTTATAAGGATGTTAGGGACGAGTGAATTGTTTTTTACTATCTGTACCGAAACTTTTGGCGTGTCATTATATTAGTATAATTTGATATATTTCGATATAGTATATGCTATATACTGGATTTTCTATATTTTTTACTACCCCTACCACTAGTTAGAAACATCAAGCACTACTTTAATTTAGTGTTTCATAGAACACTTATTAAAATTCACATTGTTTTCAAGACTGAATGAGAATTAAATCCTTTATTTCTAACAAGTTGTATTGCGTTAGCATTAGCAGAATGAACAAATAAACACGTATGAAAAATCATTCAACGGTCGGGCCTATGGAAATGTCAAATTGCCTCAATTCTGATTAGGAAAGCATGCCTCTCAATTACCGGCGTTGGCTTTGACTAATTATTAATTTGATATTTGATTTTCTTATGAACATGAAATATTTATATTATTTATTTGAGCTATTTGTGAGTTAATTTGTAATATTAAACTTTAAAATATCATTCTTGCACGAACTTGTTGGAATTATCAAATTAGCATGTGAAATGATAACTATTTCCCCCCAAAAGATTAAAATAATAACAAAGACTTTAGTTATATATACCAGCACTAGCACTGATGTCCTAACTCCATTGATCTATCTTGTTAAGCATGCAAAGAAATATTTAAAGTTATATTATAATAAGTATATTAGTGATTTATTTGTTGAATTCAAGATAACTAAGGATTATAGTAAATAGACATTCTGAATTACAAACTCATATTCAAGAAATGATTATTCTGTGAATTTAATGAGTTATCACTAACTCAGATGTAAAGGTGTATTATTTTGATTGAAAATTGTTTGCAACTTCAATGGTAAAATTAATGTATTATCTTTTGTTCCAATCACAACAATGATTATATGCTTGGAAAATATTAGCACTAGCACTGAAAAATATTTAAAGTTATATTACAATACGTATATTGGTGATTTATTTGTTGAATTCAAGGTAACTAAGGATTATATTTAAAGTTATATTACAATAAGTATATTGGTGATTTATTTGTTGAATTCAAGGTAACTAAGGATTATAATAAACTAGACATTCTGAATTGCAAACTCATATTCAAGAAATGATTATTCTGTGAATTTAATGAGTTGTCACTCGTGTTTGTGCAATTGTCAAATGTAGAGATATATTATTTTGATAGAAAATTGTTTGAACTTCAATAATAAAATTAATGTCTTATCTTTTGCTCCAATTCACCGGTACGTCGACGGGTTCATCGCTACCTAGAGTTCCCGTGTCGACAGGTTCACCGCGTCGACGGGTTCACCACTACCCCTAGGGTTCATCGCACCCTCCAGAGTTATAGTTTTGTTCGGGGGCGACGGCCAAAGGCCGCCGATGGACACGGAGCTGCGCACCGTGCGTGACCGATCAGGGAAGCCCCTGATCGGTCACGTGCCCCCGTCGTGCACGGGTCCATACGATGCAGGCAGAATATATATATATATATATATATATATATATATATATATATATATTTTTTTTTATTGATAATGATTTTATTTATGAGTGAATATCAAATTTTGAAATATTTCTTCATATATAAATTGTTGTTACATGTTTGATGCGAGAGTGAGAGCTAAATAAATTTTGGTCGAGATTGAGTGTACTGAGCAATAAGCATCATCATTTATATGTGTGAATATCTCCCTTATATGTCGCCCCTGGGATTATATGTGAATGTCTCCGGGATGAGCATTCGATTAAAATTGAACCAAATTGAATTAATCAAATCTGAACAAATTAAATTTTTTTAAATTACCGAGCTGATTAATTTTTTCAGTAAAAATAAAAAAATTGAACTTAAAAAAATCTTTCTTAAAAATTTATCGGATAAATTTTTTATATTTTAATTTATCCGATTTAATCGAATAAAAAATTTTATAATTGAATTAACTGATATAATCATTTTGAGTAAGTGAAATACAAGAAACTATAAAAAAAAACTAAGAATATAATTTGTTGAGTTATATAAATACAACAAGGGTCTGATATTTTTGTTAATTTTTTTAGCATGTATTAATATGATTTCTTGATATATTTTATTATTTATGTTAAATCAAAAAAAGTTTGGAAAATTAAAAAAAATCAAAAATACAATTCATTGAGTCTGTAACTACAACAACTCACTGTGAATTCTGATATTTGTATCAAGAAAAATGACATGTGCAAGAAAAAAATTTAAAAAAAATCTTAAGAAATAGCGTGACATCATTATTGTAGTGATTTCTGATATATTTACCGTGTCTTTCAGGGTATAGTTTGATTCGAGTTAGCAGTCGGATGTCGTCGATGATAATCGAGTGATAATTGAATGTGTACATATTGCTAGGACCTTTCCATTAAGCTAGGGGGGGGGGGGTTAAATAGCTTCTTTTCAATCTTGTCTTCCTATAAATGTTAGTGCGCAAGCGGAATAATAAAAACTAAAACTAACAAACAAAAAAGAAACACCGATTTACGTGGTTCGGAGATGAAACTCCTACTCCACGGCTGTCCGTAAGGTGGACGATCCCGATCCTTCGGTGGATGATTCTCCGGAGCACCTCCGGCTAGCTCTTGTCGCTCCTTGTGGGTGGAGAAACCTCGCCACATCCCTTTGACACGACCTGAGCACTTGTAAGCTACTAACAGGCTCTTACCAAGCTTGTTTCGTCTAGAAGAAACAGTCATAAACGAGCCCTCTTAAATAGTGCTCGAGACTGATTTAACCGTTACCAGTCAACTGCCCCAGGGGCAGTCGACTGGTCCATGCGAATTCAAATGTCACCGCCTTGATGATTCGCATTCTGGTCGACACCAGTCGATTGCTTAGTCGACTGCACCAGTCGACTGGTCCTTTACCAGTCGACTGATCTCTCTGTGCTCTTTACCAGTCGACTGATCAAGCATCAGTCGACTGTCAACTCTCTAAGCCTAGGGTTTCCCTTCCCGAGTATATTGCTCTCAACACTCGAACCCTCACAACTCAGTCCCAGAGTTTCCCTACCCGAGTACAATCCCTCAGCACTCGAACCCTCACGACTCAGTTGACTCTTCATCCAGCAGCCTCGATCTGTTGCCTTCAAGCCCTCTTCGACTTTGGCTCTCGTCCCTTAGATGTGCACGCAAGCCCTCGGCTTGCCTCCATGTCATCCTTCACGTATGCCTCGAAGTCCGCTTCCCTCGGCTCATCATCCCTGCTCCAGCAGCCTCGACGTGTTGCCTTCAAGCTCTCTTCGACTTTGGCTCTTGTCCCTCAGATGCGCACACAAGCCCTCGGCTTGCCTCCATGTCATCCTTCACATATGCCTCGAAGTCCACTTCCCTCGGCTCATCGTCCCTTCTTTGTCTAAGATCCCTCAGATGCGCACACAAGCCCTCAGCTTGCCTCCATGCCATCCTTCACCGGCCCCGAAGACGTCCGACTAAATCAATGTGTATCATGCAAACCTGCACACTCACATACACATATTAGATCAACATGAAACCCTAATTTAATTATATTGACACACACATCAAAATTATAATCTTCTGATCATACTTGAGCTCATTACCCCAACACATATTAACTGCCATGTCATTGTTTAAGATTTTTTTTTAATTTTTTACTTTCATTACTCTTTTACCAATATCATTTATTGATATATTTTATTATTTATGTTAAACCTATCTGCCTTCTCAATAATAAGTAAAATAAGTAACAAGTGCATTTAGAGGACGCTAAGCCATTATTTCTATTTTTGATTATATATTGAGAAAGAATTGTTTAGATTATACTATTTAAATTAATCGATACAAATAAAATTTAATATTTATTTGTTGTTTTATTATATTTGTACACGTAATAATCAAAATTTAAAATATCATTAAACTAAAATTACACGTACGGTGTAAATCAGATTTTATTATTTATTTAATTTTAAATAATTTTATTTTGATAAATAATAGGGACTTATTCTATTATTATTATTTAAATATTAATATGTCTGTTAAAATATGATTATGATGTTTTTCTCATAAGTGACATGATATCAAATTGTTTCATTTATGTAGGCTTTGGCGGGTCTTAATCATCTTACGCATCAATATGCATGAGATGCTCTCTCTCAAGGCTCAACCATGTATACACCTACAAGTAATCTTATGATTCAACATTTTGTTTTATTTTGGATACAATCTTGCTAAGTTTTCATTTTCTCTTTGTGATTTAGGAGTTAATGCCACTAAGTACTTCTAAGATTTATAATTTTTTTTATAAAATAGTGATTAGATCTGTTATATTATATGAAGTTGAATGTTAAATTATAACTCTAAGCGTATGAATAGAAGATGAGAGTGGTAGAGATAAGAATGTCAAAGTGGATATGCAGACATAGTCGAAATTGTACTTATTGAGAAAAAATTCTGGGAGATAAGTTTGTACTGAAATGATCAATAAATATTCCAATTAAACAATGTGAAACAGACACAAATATACAAATCAAACAAGAAAAACAATATTTAGTTAACAACACTAAAATTATGTGTGAGTGTTGATCAGCTTTTGAGCATCAAGATCATTGGAATGGTTAGGTTAATTTTAGATCCCATTTTATATATTATGTTTACATTTTTGTAATTGCTCTTACTATGGTGTCATGAGAACTTCAATAGGTACTGTATAACGATGACAATAACAGTCGTTTGTTTATTAGTCACTTTGGATCTTAGGGAAGATTTTTAGTTGGAAAATTTCAAAGCAAATCCAAATTCAACTATATATATTAGACTGATTAATTGTTTTGTTTTTCAATTTGGTCCATCTTAAACTAAACATACACATGAACTATTTTGAATTGTTTTGTTTTTCATAATTGGCTTTTCTTGTGGTGTAGCAATAGTAGTTCGTCATTAATTATCCACTTGAGATCGCAGGGTACTATTTCTTCCGATTTCGATGCTACAGGGGATCTTGAGTTAACAATTTGATTTTTTTTTTTTTAATCTTCTACTTGTAATTTTATTATTCATGCACAAATCTTAGAAATCTTAATTTGATCTAAAGCTTCATTAATTAGGGTTGGTGTAACTATTCTTCTATCAAGTTGATCAAGTCAATCTTTTGACTTGGAAGAGAGATAGGTTTGAAAGTCAACTGCAGTAGTGAAATAAAAAATTCTTTACTTGTTACAAAAGAACAAAAAGAACAAAGTAAGATGAGATGAAATGGATAAGATCAGGATGCTGTTCAACAGCAGCTCGAATCGTAAAGCACGGTCAAGCTCATCAACTAATATCTACCGTCCATCTCTCTCTTCCTACTTCACAACTTGGAGCTGATCCCGTTTTCTTGGTCGGCGTAGCGACCAATTGTCAACTGTCATTCCTTCATTGCCGTTACTCACAGGCGAGAAATCTAATGTGGCCCGTCAAACAGGATTCAAACGAAACCGCCAATAAGAATTTAGTATAAAAATTAGTAAAATAAATAAGTTGACAAATTTATTTAGATTGTTATTAATGTATATTAAAGGTACGCATAAATCCTTTTTTTTATAATTTCATTAATATTCCATTGGGCATTTAGCTGTAGCGTGTCTTGATCAGGCAGTTAATCATTGTTGATAACGCGCTTCTTCTCTTTCGTTCTCGTCTTCCTCGGCGTCTCCACAGCCACCTCTCGATCTCTAGATCCACCCTTTCGATCTCCAAATCGAAGAACTAATCGGCCTCCACTTCTAGGGCTTCGATCGGCGATGGAGTTCTTCGCCCGGGCGAAGGCAGTGCGGTTTCGGAGTCACCACGACAAGTACCTGGTAGCAGAAGACGACGAGGAGCGCGTCGCCCAGGACCGAGACGGATCCTCCCGAAACGCCAGGTGGACAGTGGAGCGCGTCGACACTGCCCCTCACGTCCTCCGATTCCGCAGCTGCTACGGCCGCTACCTCACCGCCTCCAACGAGCCCTTCCTTCTCGGCGTCACCGGGAAGAAGGTCACGCAGACACTCCCCGCCCGCCTCGATTCCTCCCTCGAGTGGGAGCCAATCCGGGACGGCGCCCGGCTCAAGCTCACGACCCGCTACGGTAACTATCTTCGTGGCAACGGCGGTCTTCCTCCATGGCGCAACTCCGTCACCCACGACGTCCCTCACCGCACTGTGACCCAGGAGTGGGTCTTCTGGGATGTGGACGTCGTCGAGGTCCTGCCCACTCCGCCTTCCGCTCCTGGTCGCCAGGCTGCGGCGCCCTCGTCGGAGAAATTGCCCAAATTGGAGGTCCGACCCAATCCGACTTCCGCCCCTGATCCGATAGCTGTGCAGCCCTCGTCGGAGAAATTGTCCAGACTGGAGGTTCTTTCTCTTGCTTTAACTCTCTTTTGACTAGTGGAATCAATGATTCTTCTTCTTTTTTAATTGTTCTCCAAGTTTAAGGAATGGTATGGGCAAAAACACAACAGATAAGTAATCTGCTAGACTCTCAGACCTAGAATATATTTTGATTCGAAGGCATTGACTTCGAGTTCTGTCAGAGGTGAGTAGAGCTGGAATCTAGTTCTCCCGAACTGATAGCTATTCGAATGAAGCTTGGATGGACAAGTCAAGTAAATACAACTCATCTGAAATGGAATAGGTGGGATATGAGTGATAATTGGGCTTTGATGGGGCTTCGGTGTGTCATTAAGCTTCGGTGTGATCAAGATTGTCCAAGGTGAGGCTTTTACTGTCTGTGGGATCAGGGCTCTCGATTGATATTGTAGCTAGTCAGTCTATCTCTCAACTCCTTTGTATCCTTGGTCTCCCTTAATGAGTCATGCCAATTGGAGGATGCCACATGACAGAAATCTCTGAATGTGAATAAGTTGTTCCTCATAACGGTTTCTCTAGCCTGAAGAGACGCGAGCTAAACTTCCTTTGGCTAAAACTGCTGCACATGGATCAAGCGCTATTTACACTGTTATCTTTTTCAGCATACATGTTTGGTACATTCGATCACCGATGCTATTAACAACTAATTTTACCAATATCAGGGACTATAGTTTGCATATTTAACCACAATTTGATTTAAAATTTCTATCATAATAAAAAAAATTGCTCTTTTAAGTTTTGATGATTGTTATTTCCCTTTTGTTAATGTTCAGAGAGTGTTTCTAGTCATTTTTTAGTTTCAAAATCTCATATTACATGTAGTTACTAGGAAAGCCATCCTTTTCTAACTGCAAATGTATTAAAAAGTCAAATTCTTGTTGTTCTTGCAGTCATTGGATTCTTTTTCTGCTCCAGTGCACAAAGTTGAAGGTAGGAGTGTGTTCTATGCCATTGCAGATGATGCTGGAAATGTGGATGACAGTGTGGAGTGGCCTCATTTGACTTTCAACGGGACGAGCGTACTTGAATTGACGGAGAGGTTGAAGGAGGAAACAAAGATTGATGATATTATTGTGTGCACCCGGAACCCGCTGAACCAGCACCTCATACCTCTTTTTCTGCACTTGCCACCCAATAATGTGAAAATACGACTTGTGGTCGTCAATGCCAATTCAAAAGGTGAGTGTGAGTGAATCTCAAGTTACGTTTCTTTCCTTCTAGTTTTCACTTTGCCTTGTTAGTTCATCTGCTTTGCTGAACTGTTGCCATTTTAACCACTAACATTAGACAGGCCTATTTTCCGCAATGCTGTTGGACTACTATTCAATTTAAAATTCTTTTCAGACTATTTTGATGAATTTTCAACGAAACAAACCTTTGTTATATGGTACAAGTAAACTATCAGTGATTGAAAAAACAAAGCAACAAGACCACTTATACAACATTCAATATAATTAACTGAAACTTCATTCCCACACTATTATTCTTGCTGAACTTCCTCCTGTAAACTTCTCGATACCTAAACATGGATTGATTACAATCCCACTCGCACTAGTTTCTAGTTTTATTCATTAGCAAAAGATTCATAAATGATTAATACCGATATACTAGCGTACCAGCAATAAGCAGTAATTCATCCTCTTTATGAGTAATTAATGATTTGCTGCCATTATGCATTAGCTAAATTATTAAATACAGCCCATTTACTCTTTAGGCTTACTTGAACTTTTCTCTTATAAATAATAAATTAGACAATATGTTATCTTTCATGATGAAATAACAAACTTAAAGAGAACATATATAGTTCTTCGAGTTGTGAAAAAAATGATATTCATATCCTCTTTGCTTAACCCTAACCAACATGCTCCTGTTTAACTATAATAATCTTTTAAAACCTTGTATTCACCTCCTTATCTATCTTCACCTTCCCAACAATCACTAATCTGCTGTATCATGTGTTGCATTGAATTCTTCAAGTCATTTTTAAAATGAGCTTTGTTACTGATATTGTTGTTGCAAAATTTTACAGTTGCGAAGAACTTCAATATTTAAAGGACAAATTTTATCAATGCTGATGGTGAGCCAACTTCTTCTACAAATCATATCAAGATCATTCAACTCCAAGCGCATAGTGGCATAAGTTTTTGGCAGATTGAGAATTTGAGAAAGTTTGATAGGGGCTGAAAATTTCAATATAATTGGGAAGTGAAACTGAAATGCTACTGCAAAAGAGCAAAAGAGGTATGTATTGAATATTTAAGAAATTTACTTGTATTTGTTAATTGTATTTGTTTAGAAAGAAAACTCAAATGTTGTGTTTGAAACTCCCTGAAATCAGAATTTATTCTTTAGAGTTGTTTAATATGCCAAAAGAGAAGCTTATCTTCTAACTTGAACCTCTTTCCCCATTAAAAAGTATTTTGTTTGAAAGATTTTTACAACTAATCTTCACCAATGGACAGATGGCAAGTGGTTTAGCTTGATTGACTGGGCTGAGTGAGTTGTATGGGCTAAATGGATTGATGAGTTGAGTAGATTGGGTAACTGAGCGAAATGGTGGATTCACATGGCTGACCAAACAAATTGGTCAGGATGGTCAGGTAAGGTTGACTAAACAAGCCCTTCTGTTGAATTGTTCTAGTCATTTGAGTTAACGAATTGAGTGGGTGAGTTTTCTTGGTTGACTAGATCTAGTTGATGAGACAAGCAATGCTAAGAGGTTTAAAGTTGACGAGCATGGAAGCTACATATTTAATTGGCTAGTTATGATTTATTGAATAGTGACTTGGATTTGGAGAGTGTGGTTTGGACGATCGCCTAAGTTGTATGGGACGATCGAGCTAAGTTAATCAATCCAAGCTCAATGTAGGGTTGATGATATTGGAGCTACGAGATAAGATGACATGACTCCATTCAAAACACAATGAAAAGAAAGAGGTATAATGTATGAAAGGGAGATATAATACAAGTATAAAGGTTGTTTAAATTTTATGGAAATTATTTTGAAAGTAATTTCATTATTATTATTATTTTACAGTAAGCTTCATAAAAAACAATAATAGATAGAAGCAAGATGTCGCAATTCAATGGATGTAAAGACTAATAAAAATTGTAGAAGATTTTTTTTTTAAAAAAAATTATGTATACAATAAGTTGTGAATATAATTCAGTAAATTAATTTTTAATTAATTTCAAGCTAAGGCAAATAGTGATGCATCATAGTTTTTTATTCGGTATGCGAATGGAATGATCTATGCTTTAAATTGAAGCTCATTACAGGTGAGTTTCGGGTCTAAGTTTAGATATTTTTATTGCTATTATTAATTATTATCAGTTTTAAGGATTAAGAGTATTTTTGTCTTTTGTAAGTAGGATTTTGGATCTATTTAAACGTCTATTTAATTATTTTGAGACCTTTTTTTTAAGAATATTTTCGTCGTCTCTTTCTTTGAGAATGACGAGTTTGCTTTTTCTATTCCTTGATATTCTTTTGTCAAATTAGTATTCTAAATAGCGTTCGAGATGGGCGCCTAGGCGAGATGTGAGCATAACCATATCATCTTTGCCTTAGGCGGTCAAAGATGAGACGAGAATGGTGAGCTGCAAGGCAGCTCCAGTACTTTAGGCACAAGCATGCTTTTGGTGCCGGTGCACCCCTACGTGTTCGGACTAGTTGCTCGAGCTTTGACACGTCGCTAGAGCCCAACAACGAGTAGACCCGACCTCGGGTGAGTCTGAATTGGACCCTACCGAGGCCTGTAACCGGCTCAATGGGTCAGATACATGTTGACTCGATTCCCGAGCCCAAAAGGGTTAAATCATTGTTATTTTTTATTTTATTTATTTTGAACATAATTGTATTTTTATCATCTCGATGTCGAAGGAGTAAAAAAATAAAAAAAATCTAAATGAGCAACCAAACACTCAATTCATCGATAATGAGATCAAACAACTTCCGACATCCGAAAGACAAAGAAATATTGATGCAATTAATTCTAATATTCAAAAATTTTCTTTTTAAAAATCTTTTATTTTCACTAAGTATTTTGAGAAGCCACTTGTCTGTTTGAAGTATAAAGATTAACTTATAAAATATTTTCAATATCATTTGAAAATCCTAATTCTGATGTTGCTAGTATTGATGAACTAGTCCATGGGGCAGAGTGTCATAGTTAGATCTTTTAGTGATAAGATAGAGATCTAGAGTTTGAAACTTAGTTACGAAGTATTATCGAAAATTTTTATTTCTTAATAGGTAACAGACATAAAAACGTTGATTGTTAAGATGAGCCTCCATATATACTTTTCTTAATAGGTCAGTTCGCAGCTCTGTTCATTCCCTTCGAACTCAATCCAATCTAAAATTTTCCAACCCAAATCCTAAAATCCTCCTTCTTAACTTATATTTTTCATCTCGATTCAGATTGGATTTGCAAATCGAGTTCATTTTTTACGCCCTACTAACTTAGCTATATGAAAACGAACTCCGCTCCCATGGGCATAACCGAGGCGCGCGGTGAATGCATGGTTGTTTGCTACATAAGGTTTTGGGATTGAATCTCGAGGTTAACGGAGTATAAATAGCTGAACCCTATGTAACTCATGCCCCCCCCCCCCCCCCCACCACATCCATTTGCCTCTCAATTATTATGATTTATTTCCTTTATATTGATTCTGTGATGGATTGATTTTTTTTTGCCTCCGGGATTATGGTGCAGCAGTAGGGTGACTAGTTGCTATCCCAGGCATCCGAGGTTTAATCCCCAGTTATGGTGTATTTGCAGGAATTTTTTTTCCAAATGGGGCGCGAATCCTGAGACGCTGGGCTTCTAGACCGCCCACCACGAGCGCTTCCCGATTTACCCTAGCGGCCGATGGGAAACTTCCGTCAGGCTGGGCCGGTTGCCTGAGGTTGGAAAAACCTCGTTAATCATTTTTTTTTGGTGATGGATTGATTTTTAGTCCATATAGGATGGACTGATGGTTAGTGCATAGGTATTGCCACCATAATATCTGGGGATTAAAACCTGGCAAAGCCAGTGTGCTAGCCCTCCATACGCACTAGCCATAGCATCCGGACTAGTAACCCCCGTGATTTACCTCCTTCGTGTTGGCCCTGGGACGGATTGGTGAGGGCGTTGAGGGCGAGCGAATCGCCTTTTGCCACCATAGGATGGATTGATTTTAGGACATGCCCTGTTCTTAGCTTAGAAACCTTCATAGGTTTCTCTAGTTTGATAGTGCCTAAGTCTGTTTCATCGGGACACAATCTCACAGCACTCTCTTCCAAGAGCTTACGTTGCTCACCAGCCAAACATTGGATCTCCCAGATTTGTTTGGACTTCACTGCTTGACATCGGATCGGCTTGTCAGAGCTTCCACTTGCTCGGTATCAGATCTTTCACACCTACCGAGACTTCCTATCAGATGTCAACTCATCTAGGCTTCCTCCTAGTTTTTACGATTTGCCAAGACTTCCTTACCTAATCGCAACTAAAATTTCACAGAGGTAATCTTCCTACACATTTGTTAACTTAATCAGATAATAACAACTTCTGTAATTACAACTTTTTCTTCCCGTGTATCGGCTCTTAGAATGTTCTTGTTTTTACTAGAGGCAGCTAAAAGAGCAACAACCTAAAAACTAGAAGCAGCAGTTTCATCCTGTTTTAGTTTTCTTGCTTGTTCAAGAGATTTTTGCATATCTACATACTACTATTCACTCAACAATGTCGATTAAAAATGAATACCACGCGCCTTTTGTCATTTCAAGAAGTAAATGGTCCAATCAAATCAGTTAGCTTGTGTTGTCGAAAAAAAATTATGTTCATCCAAGTACTTCTCATAATTCATTTTTAAATTATATAAAAAGAGATAAATCATAAAAGGTTAACTCATAGTTAATCGTCAAATGATTAAAAGGTGAAAGAAATTTTGAATTTTGTTTTTCCAAGGATATGCACCTGTCAAGAATTATTGATCTTTGTCTTATTATAATAAATCTGTTAATTGGACACCTACATATATAGGGACAAATCAGTTAGTTAATTTGTATAGTTGTATCTATATAAGGGATATGCATAATCTCATGAATACTGCCTTGATATAATCTTCTTTTTTTTTTCTTTCTAATTTATCCTTCTTATTCCACTTCTTTATATGCATTAAACTTAATTTACTTCTAGCTCGGACAAAATATATATTACTAGACATATATATAAATAGAATCGGTTAGGACCTAACACGAACTAATAGAGACATGAACCTAATTTTATTGGTTTCTATACCGGTTGCCCATTGATTTTCAAAACCCTATACATTTAAGTCTCAAGAGCTTCCGTAATGAGAAAAGGATAGAAGAAGAGAGTGAACTTATAATAGTATATTCAACTATAGGCCCTTCTAAACATCGACCTAAAATATAAATTATTAATATCAAATCATTTAGAAGACATGCATGGCATCTACTTGCTTTCTCATTGTCTTCTTCTTGCCATAGTTAATTGGTTAAGTCATGTAACTCTCAACTACGTCGACTACTTCAATAACAAAGGCTAGCTATATCTTCAAGTCATTAAGTAGGTTAATTGTTTCCTCATTTTGATTTGTGTATTATGTCATCCATGTGATATGTCATGGCCTTCTCAACAAAATTAGGTCACCAACTTGACATGACCAAGATTCTTCGAATTAATGTGCAAACAGTATCAAGTTTAATTGATTTAAGAAACTCTTTTTCCTTAGATCTTGTAGCGTTGATTGATTATATTCGATTTTACCATATATTGGGGATTAATATAATTTTTTTAAGTGTTTGTTAAAAATTTACATGATTAATTATACCTACAAAATAAATTAACCAGTTAATACTAGATGACATAATTATATCTATACGTTTCTTACAATAGAAGGTGTATGATTAAATATTTTTTTTAGAAGTTATCCGACAGAAAATTAAAAACAAAAACTCTTAATAAATAGTAGCAAAATAATGTATGCGCATAGTTTGAAGCGATTTTGATTAAAATTATTCTACCAACAAGTTATTTTAATCAAAATTACTCCCCAGCTACAGTTTAATCTATATTTTATTAAAAATTTTCTTTTAAATAGAACATATAATTCTTAACTGTCTACTGCTCAAGCATCCCGATTTATCTTGATTGTCGATAAAAAGTTTTCATAGAGTCGAGTCGATCATCCCAAATTCGATATTATCTTAATTTATCAATTTTCTTTTACTTTGATCATTACTGTTCATTGGTCTAAGGTGGTAGAACTGATTTTGTAAAAAACCATATGCCGATTCAAGGCATCCTATACGATCAGTCTCACATTACGTAGAATGGTAAATTAAAAAATTAAATAAGTCATCACAAATGAGGATATTTTTTTCTCAGCTATTTCTGATCCTTACATGATTTGACAATATTTTCTGATCCTTACATAGCCAACACGGCCGACAACAACAAGAACAAAATAAACAAAATATCAAAACCACGTAATATAAAAGTTAGTAAGAAAAGAAATCACATATCTTAAATAAAATTCAAGTCTAACGATAACATACCAAGTCTATAAATGCAAAATCATAACTCCACTCAACAAACTAAACATATATTTTCTGAAATAATATATAAATGTCTAATAAAGTAAACAATACTCGACACCGTGAGATTAACAACTGGATCCTCTCTTGGCTCCAAGTAACGTAACTATCAACTATCTGAAACAGAATTAGATGCAAGTGAATTGAGTCCGAGCAGACTTTGTGGGTAAGTAGATAGGTAAACGCATAACATATGAAAAGATATAACAAACATGTAGAAGCAACCACATACAATTTCCGAAATAGAATAACATATATAAATGTGTAAAACTGAATGACAGTGCAATAATAACTCATACATGTATATCAATCAAATGCAACAATTATACCTCAAATAAATGCAGCAAATACAAAAAAATACAAGATGCAATAAATGCATATGATGTAATGATATGTGTCACCCCTGATGCTAGTCAAGCCGCTATCACATCACATCTGTGAGGCCGAGTAGGTAGAGCTGTGATAAATGTATGCATGTCAACAACTACCACTACTATAAGTGGTTGAGTGGACAGAATGCTGGAGAGCCAACTACCCCAAAACCTCAGGAAAAGGGAGAGCTACCAACAGCTCTGCTATTCCTTATAAATAATGAAGAGGGTATTAACTACTTGCCTACAACTCCAACATCCAATATCTATGAGTGATTAAGTGTGACATAATAGGCTGGTTGCTCGTACTCTAACAACTACCACTACCCTTGAATGATTGAGTGGACAGAAAAATATATAATTGACAATGGACTTAACTATATATAAGGGAGCTGATATTTGCCAACATCTAACTATATAGATATGATGCATGTTAGTAATATGCACAACTTCAACCAAGTCACAACTATGCAAGTGTATAGTATACGCATATCAAAATCAATAAACATGCAACTAATCTACTGGACAAAGTATATCTAATGTCAACCAAACCCTAGTTGTGTTTAATATTCACTTCTGAGTACTTGCGTACAAGTGGTACCTTACAGATCAAGAAATTAATAGGCGAGACTATATGAACATGAATTTTGATTAGCTTAAAGATCAAGCAACGAAAGTATCAAACAATGATATCAAATAGATAAAGATAAGATAAAGCAGCCTACTCAAAAATAAAACAGGGGAAAATCACCGCTGTGGATTCGATGATTAGGTAACTGATTTGAGACAACTAAACTAGAAATTCAGAATCCCAGCACTTACCCGATTCAGATCGGAGGGGAAGAAGTTGAAGATGCCAATGTCTTGCAGCGATCGTCGGTGTCCTCCGGTGTTGATCGAGTCAGGCAGGAGAGTTTGGGAATTGGTGATGTCCCCTCACAATGGTGGTTGCGGCGTCGCCGGACGACCTCAAGGGAGGGAAGAGGATCAGCTATCTTGGATCGATTAGGGCTGAGAAAGGTGGAGTGGGAGTCGGGCGATGAAAGGGAGAAAGGAAATCGCGAAGAGGGATTTAAGTTAGGGTGGATTTTTATAATTTAGCCCCTAACTACTAGGATTTGCCACCCAATCCCTTAAACCTAAACCTTTAAACACTTAACTCCCCTCAAGTTAAGTTTAACACTATTTAAGTCCTCCTAAGATCTGTGAATAGCGGTTCCACGGCTCAAACCTCATCCGAAATCCATAACTCTAAACCTATTCTGAGAAAAATTACCAAAATTTCTTGGATCGAGTTTTATTTTCCAATATTTAACAATGGTCTCCTTCCTTAATTTTTTTTCTATTACTATTTCTCAAAGTTTCATGGTATGACTTATTAGTTTAATACCTTTATAGTTTGTACAATTTTATATGTCTCTTTTATTTTTATATAACAGAACTAGAGTACTTACCCTTCATTAATTAGATTTTTTTTATTTTCAATTTCATATTAAATAATTTTGTAAGTTATTCAAATACCTTGTTTCCCTAAGCACTTCCATACCTCAATTGAGATATCATTTAGTCCCATAATTTTTCCATTTTATATCTCTTTCAAAGCTTGTTCCACTTCTAAAGTTTGAATTTTACGATAAAAATTTAAATTTCTATACTCATATGACCTACTTAAATTGTCTAAGTTAAGTTGGTCACCTAAATCTTCACTAAAAAGTTGATGAAAATATATTTTTCACCGCACTCTTATATCTCCATCATTTACTAGTACTCTATTGTATTCATTTTTAATACATCTTATTTGACTTAGATATCTTGTTTTCCTCTTTCTCACTTTAGTTATTCTATAAATGTCTCTTTCCCCTTTGTTGGTATCCAAGTTTCAATATAATCATTCAAAAGTTTTATTTTTTTATTCATTCACTATTTTCTTAGCCACGTTCTTGACTATTGTAAATTTTTTAAGTTTTTTTTTCTTACAAATATATAGTTCCTTATGGACTATTTATTTTTCCTTCACTTTCTTTTGTACTTTTTCATTCCACCACCACAATTCCTGATTGCATTTCCCTTTGACTCACCAAGTATATTTTTTATTACTATTTTTAATTTTGATATCATCTTATCTTATGTCGTATTAGAGTCACCATATATTTCACCTAATTCTTATACTTCTACCTTCTCCTTAAATATATTTTACTTCCCATTTGTTAACTTTCACCACTTAATTCTAAGAGTCGTGGATATTTTTCTTCTATTGATACTATGATTGAGAGGTAGTTAAGCTTCTCTAGGGATGACCTTACAATCTTTACAAATCTTTCTATCCCTCTTCCTAATCATAAAAAAGTAAATCTTTTTATCCCTCTTCTTGTCACGCCCCCAGAGGCACATGCTTGCTCGAAAATCGGGCAACATCTCCCCTGTACGACGGACAATATGGGACAATTTATACATATATCTCACCACCAATATAGCTCAGCCACAAGCGGCTGGCATCACAATAATAAATAAAAGATGGCTCAGCCATCACAACTGTAATATGAAACACAACCACGCAGTTTTATATCAACCAAAAGATAACGGGTGGTTCAGCCACCTTAAATATAAAAGAAACTAAATCCAAAGAGATCTCAAACGTCTCCGATATCGACAAACAAAACTGATAACAAATAAGAGGCGACTTTACCAAATACTGAAAACACAACAACTATACCCAATACGGAAAAAGTAACTCAACTCTGAAACAACTCCAAAACAAAATCACCCGGTGAAACTGAAGGACTGAGGGACTGGCAACTGGATCATCTCCTGGCTCCAAGCAATACCCCTACCTGCTATCTGAAACAACAAAAAGGGAAGCAGGGGTGGTGAGTCCGGGCGGACTCTGCGGGTATATGAGTAGACCATAAGCATGACATAAATAAGATAACGAAGTAGAGAATCAAAAGGGTACAGTCCATAAGAAATATCAGATTTACGTAATCATGCATAACCAATATAATACGACATGGTATAAAACCGAATAATAACTAAACAGGTATAGAATAACTCAACAACAATAATATCAAGATAGACATGCATGTCATACATATGCAACAATCATAGCTCATATAAGTGCATCAAACACAAGCAAATGCATAAAAGAAATACGTATGCACATGATGCAATGACATGTGTCACCCCTGACGCCAGTAAAGCCGTCAACACATCCCATCTGTGTGACCGAGTGGGTAGGGCTGTGACAACTGTACCACTCCAACAACAACAATAACCAACAATAACAATAATACCACATAAGGCGTGGTTGAGTGGACAGGATGCTGGGAAATCTACACTCCGAACCCACGGTACATCGGGGGGGAGCTATCACACAATATCCCTAAAAAAAACAAACAACAGTGAGGGTGAGCCACCAACGGCTCATCCCTCTAAAACAACGGTGAGGGTGTCACTGTCTGGCATGACAGGACAAACACTCGCACTCTAACCACTACATGACAACATGTGGTTGAGTGAATCGAGCAACAATATGACTAACGACAGCTTAACCAAATGTAAGCCAACAGTCGTTAGTATGCAATGTGCAAGTATGGTGCATGATATACGATGCACGAATAACCGGAGAAATATCGATGCAATAAAGTCCAACGAATACACGATGCATCAATACAATCAACCGGGAATCAAAACCAACGATTATGCACCTACACTACTAGGTAGGGTATTTCTAATGCCAAATAAACCTATCTGTGTTTAATGGACTTCTAAGTACTCGCGTACAAGCGGTACTTTACAGAACAGAAAACCAATCGAGGACTGTACAGATACGAATTTAGGAATACTCAAAGATCAACGAAGAGTAAGTCTCAACGGCGATTTTTAAATAACGACAAAGAACAAGGTCAAGCAACCTATTAGACATAATATAGCCATGCTTTAAGATAAAAGAACTACTCGAGTACAAAGGAGAAGTACCCGCCTTATAATTGTAGAACGTATACGAACAGAACCTCCCACGATCAACTGAATAAGTCCGAATCAAAGTCCTGGGTCAATACATAAGTTTAACTAATTATACAATTAAATAAATTAGTTAAACTTCATATAAACAAAATTAAGATAAACCCTGATTACCACATCTACTGAATTAATTGACCCTTAAACACTACAGGTTCACTTAGGTTGTTAGATAAATTTTCGAATCAAACTTTCAACATTCATAGGTAGAGAAAGATAAATCACCCTAACCCCAACACGGATCTTTTCTTGTCATGCTTATGCACCTGCTACGCCCTATGTAAATTTAGCTCACCGCTTAATAGGAAACATTCATTTAATCTCCTTTTTGTCAAACATTAAGAGTGAACAGGTTTGCATTAAGCCACGCTATAGCATAAATCCTTTGAATAACTATTAACAATACAACAATAATACTATTTCAACAAGACCATTTGAACCATACACTAACTATATAAAAAAATTTCTGGATAAACAGAGAATTATGTAAAGCCTACTAAGAACATAAATCTCAGTAGTCAATTAAACATAAACATCTCACCAGTGCACACGAAACTCTCAGGCGCAATTTGGAGCACAACGTTGTCTACCCGTTGGAGCAAGAACAATTGTGTAAACCAAATCTGATCAATTTCCTGAATTACCAACACTGATCAACCTCAATCCTCAACCCATGCTCAATTCAGCCAAGAGAGACATTATACATACTAATCCTTACCTTGATGATGGTCAGCGCCAGAAATTTGGGGGCGGCGAGGTCAAACAGTGGCCTACCGTTTTCCGGTGGTGGCCAAGGGAGGAAGATCACCGTCGCGTGCTCGCACGAGGACAATAGCGCGATCAATACGACGACTGCCTAGGGTTTCCGCAAGACGAGAAGAGTGCGGCGCCTCCTTCGTGTGCGATGCAGCAACCGAAGAAGAAGAAGACCAGGGAGGAAGAAATGAGAGGAAGAGGAAGGCGCGGCGCTGCCTAGGGCTCGGCGGCGTCGGGAAGAAGGAAACGGCGGAAGAAACCGGCGTAGAGGAGAGGTGGTTCGGGTGAATGCGGGAAGTTAGGGCTTTAGGGGTTTTAATATAGTTTTTGATATTTTGCAAATAAACCCAACAGTTTTGAAAAATTGCAACTAGGTCCCTATATTCCGAAATTTATCTTTTCAACCCCAAAAATTCAGTATTTAACACTTCTTAACCTTGAAAAAGTAAAATTTTGATTTATTATTTCTACTTTTGAATATGACCAAGTGTTATTTTTTTCTTAAAAAACGTATTAGCTAGTATAAGATCATATACTATTGCAAAATCTAACACGGAGGAGGTAAATTACGGTGGCTACTAGCTCAGATACTATGACTAATACGTGGGGAAGACAGACATATTGACTTTATTAAATTTTGACTCGCATACCTCATGATAATAACATTTATATACTAACTATCAGTCCTGTGAAGACCTTCATGTATATATAAGGGATCTTCATGTGTATAATCCCATGAATTCCATCTTTATATTATCTTTTTGTTCTTTTCCATTGATCCTTCCTATTCCACTTCTTTATTTGTATTAAACTTATCTTGTAGCACAGACGTTATAAGATAAAGGTCTATTTTCCCAGCGACTCTCTTAGAATCAGTCCCATAGATATGAAGAAAGATAAATTAGACGGAAGATATATGATAGGGAAGCATTAGGTTATCAGATCTCGAAAATCAACCCTGACTATTACGTCAAAAATGTCATATGTCTACTGTCTATGCTTTACCCTAGCGACTATCAAATCACTTAGAAAATATGGTATCTACTTGCTTTATCATTTTCTTCTTCTTGTCATGCCCCTGGGGCTATTGCGCAGCAGAAGGGTAATTAGTTGTTATCTCAGACATCCACGGTTTAATCCTCAGCTACGGTGTATTTTACAGGAATTTTTCCTCCAAATGGGGCATAAATCCTAGGACGCTTGTCTTTTAAACTGTCAGCCGTGAGCGCATCCCGATTTACCCTGACGGCATCTGAAAAGCTTTTGTAAGACCGGGCCACTTGTACGAGGTTTGATGTTACACAACTTCATTAATCAATTTTTATTTTTATTTTTATTTTCTTCCTCTTCTCATGGTTCGCTAAGTCACTCTCAACTATTTAAAGTCAACTACTTCAAAAACAAAAGCTACATTTGAGTAGGTTACTCGTTTCCTCATTTTGATATGTGTATTTTGTCATCCATGTGATATGTGATGGTTTTCTCAACAAAATTGGGTCACCAACTTTACAAGAACAAGATTCCTCGAATGCGCAAATAGTTTGAAGTTTAATTGATTTAAGAAAAAAAATCCTTAGATTTTACAATGTTATATTGATTCTATTGAGGATTAATGGAATATTTGAATCATTTTTAATATAAATTTACATGATTGTATCAAAAATTAAATAGAATTTAAATATATTGCATAGTACAAATAAATATATTTTTCTACAGAAAATTTATTAGGAGAAATTCAAAAGAATACCATTTATTATCTATATCTTCAAAAAAAAAAATAGTTAAGAATAAAAGAGTATTTTAAGTTGAAAATAACAGGAGAAGCATTGTTTTAATAATTTTTGAATGAAAAAAAAACTTGAAGATATGAATAAACACCTACGTTTTTTTAATATATTTTCCACCAAGTTATTATAGTGCTTGTTAAATGTTAGAAGTGTGCCCGAGGATTGATTGACAGTTAATGTGGAGATGTTGTTATCTTAAAGTCTGGAGATTAAAATTTAATAAAGTTAATATATCCATACTCATCACACACTAGCCATAACATCTGAGTTAGTGATTCTTATAATTCATCTCATTTATGTTGATCTTGAAATAGATTGATGAGGATGTTAAAAACAAACGAAACGTTTTTTGTCATCTTATTAAATATATATTAGAAGTAATATTTTCTATCTTTAAATATTCGATACTGAACAAAATTAAATTATTCTTAATTACCTATTTATCTATCTTATCTATCATATCATCTACACTATTAAATAAAAGTTTTCACATGACGCTCAATTAATTAACATATGACTATAAAAAACAACTGAAAAAATATAATTATCTTTTACTATAATATAATATAATAAAAACTATCCAAATGTTTGAGACAGTAAATTATAAATGATATTAAAGTGGGAGTTCATCGATTTGGCAAGTACATCGATTTGATTCTAACTGTGCATTGATCAATTAGTGAGAGAGCTTCAAAGCAATCATTTGGACATAATTAATAAGATTTCTTTAATTGTCTTCGATTAATTTAAATTCCCTGGTTTCCCATTTCTACGGCTCTCCTCTTCCGGCGCCGGCGCCGGAGCAGCTTGCTTCTTTTCTGGATCGTGATGCTCTCCTTCGAAGCTGAACCCTCCCATGGCCATCTCTTGCTCCGCCGCCTCCCTCTGCTCCCTAAACTTGGCGTAGATGTCTCCTTTGTAAAACTCCTTCGTCCTCCACACTAGCACCAGCGACACCGCCGCGCCGACCACCGTCACAGCCGTAATTATGAGGAACGACATCTTGTAGCACTCCACGCCGACACACGTCAAGTCCCTGTCGTCGGCGGCGCCGCCCGCCAGAGTCCTCTGCTTCCTCGCCTCCACGTCGTACAAGTGTCCCGCCACCCTCACGTTGAGGAGGTAGGACCCCAGCGGGCTGGCAGCGCCGCCGAAGTTGTACAGAGTGGAGTAGTACTTGAGTCCGAAGATCTCGGAGATGATGGCGAAGAGCAGGGGCCACTGCGCGCCGAAGCAGAAGCCGATGACGACGGAGGCGAAGTAGAGGGAATTGGGGACTCCGAAGGCGATGAGGAGGTGGCCGACACAGGAGAGGAGGAGCACCGCCGTCAGCATCAGCGGCCGAGGGAACTTGAACTTGGTTAACAGGATCTCCGACGCGAAACCGGAGGTCACCCGGCCGGCGTAGTTCCAGATACTGACGAGGGACACGAATGTTCCGATGCTCCGCTTCGGGTAACCCAACGACTCTCCGATCTGCCCTAAGTTGTCGATCGCCGTCAGCGTGCCGCCGACGCCGCAGATGGTGGCGAAGAACAGCACGAGCATGTCGATGCTCACCAGAGCTTGCAGAATTGAATAGTCCTCCCCCGCTCCGGCGGCCGGAACATCTCCGACGCGCACCGTACCACCGCGCCCCCTGTTTCTTTTTCAGCTGCCGCCGTGGCTGGAATTCTTGGAACCGTCACCGGTGACGGTTTCTGAACGGTTATGTTGATCGGCGCCGAATTTTGGAGTTCATGTTTTCGCCGGTTGAAGATGTTGAGCTCTTGTTTGACGACGACAACAAGAGGGAGGAGGAGGAGGAGGATGGTGACGGTAGCGCTGGCGGAGTACTCGGAGCGGGAGAAGTTGCCGGCGGATTTCTCGACGACGATGGCAACGAGAAGGTAGGCGGCGAGGGCGAGGGAGATGTAGAGGAAGTAATAGAAAGCGCGGGGGGTCTTCCCCGGCGGCGAGGCGGCGACGCTCATGATGCGGATGGTGTGGACGAAGACGATGGAGATGGCGGCGGGGAGCCAAGCGATGAGGAGGACGAGGGACTTGGAGTCGTCGAAGTAGATGGCGTAGTAGAGCTGCGTGATGATGGCGCCGCTGAGGCCGACGAAGCCCTTGAGGAGGCCGAGGACGATGCCGCGGTGGTCGGGGAAGTTCTTGACGCAGGTGACGAGGGCGCCGGTGTTGGCGAAGGTCTGCGAGTTGGCGCCGACGCAGATGTAGAGGCACATGAGCCACACAGGCGGCGGCGCCGTCCGGCCGGTGATGGCGAGGTAGATCATGAGGTAGCCGAAGAGGTTCATGGCGGCGCCGAGGGAGAGCACGACCCAGGGCGGGGTGACCTCGTTGATAAGGCCGGAGAGGATTCCGACGTTGGCGCCGAGGTCCTTGAAGAAGGAAAGGGTGTTGAGGGTGGATTGGTCGTAGCCGAGGGAAGTCTTGATGTCCTTGGAGTAGATGGAAAAGATGTAGGTGGCACCGGCGGCCGCCATGATCAGGAACGACGAGAAGAACATGAACCACCGGCCTCGCACCACCTGCACCAGAAACCGGAAGAGCTCCAGTTTCAAGCCGTCGCCGCCGGAAGCGGCGGCGCAACCACCGGACACTCCCATCTTCCTCTGATTTGTGCTCTGTTCTGTAGTTCTTAAACTATTTATAGATTCAAGAACAAGGATTTAGAAAGAGAGATTGGCGTGGAAGAATACTTGGGACATGCTCTAATATTCAATTTAATTAAGAAATTGGAGAAATACTTTGACAATTTTTTTTATTAATATATTTTAGTTTTCCATTGATTTAAGATTCATGGAATGTGAATGGAATGGGAAGCAAGGAGGGAAGTAGAATGTTCATGCCTCATGCAAGGTATAATTTTCATCTCAATTTTATTCAAGTATTTTTTTCATTAAAAACAATATTAAAGAATTAGTATAAATTATTATTATTATGTTTATTTGGATAATATATTCTACCACATAAATAATTTTTAAGTTTCAAATATATTTTTTTAATAATTGAGATATGAAACTTTTACGACCGTACTAATTATGGAGGTTATCGATTTGGTTCCATAAAAGTTCTATTGGGCACTATAATAAATCGAAAGCTCAAAATAGATAAGTTTTTTTTCAAAATATTCAAATGTAATATACTTTGGATAAGATTTAAAGTGTGATTTAAGTTTTAAATATGCACCTTATGAAAATAGTTTGCATCATGGCACCTTAATTCTCAAATCAATTGCACTGATTTAATTGACATATATACATAAATTATTTTTAGAATCACCATATTTGAAGGATTATTCAAATGTAGAGGGTTGTCTATATGATGAAGGTTAATTTTAATATAACTTTTAAATAAAATTATCCTATATAATACCAATCTAATTTTTTATTATAAAAATAAAATGAATTCATAAAAAACATCCTAATTTTTCTGATAACCATAACACTCACTTTTTTTTTTGGTGCTATGTCATTTTCTAAAGATTTTTTATGATTCTTTTCTCTCCATCAGTTCTAATTATTGAATTGTTAGTGTTGGTCAAATGAAGAGGGCCCTAAATGTGATTTGGAGATGGTTAATTGCATGTAAAAGTTGACTCACCATATCATTCCACATTAAATTAAATAAGTTGATGATCACAATGCCAAATTCTACAAGTAATAAATATTGATCTTTGTTTTCTTCAATCATTGGAGTAGATATTCAAAATAAAACAATAAGTGCTTATATGATATCAAGTTTGAAGTTCCTAAGTAGGGATAAAAACAGACCAAGCCAGATTAGGTTTTTGCCTTAACAGGCCAAACCTATATAGTAATAAAATAACATGGGCCTGGCTTGTGGCCTGTTATAGGCTTTATTCTTGACCTAAGCTTGACTTGTTTAATAGCCTGGCATGACCTGCGGCCTGTTTACAAAGCCTGTAAATTAAAACACTTTATACAAGCCAACAGACCAAAGCATTAAACATGTCTTGCATCATACAAGTCTCAAACAGGCCAGACCTACAAATATATACATATGTATCTAATCTTAATAGACCCAAGCCAGTCTGTCAGGTTTGGTAGTCTTTATATTGAGCATGTGCCTGACCTGATAAGAAAAATAGACTTTGAAATAGACCTAAATATTATCCTATTTCTTCCATCCTTATTCCTAAGGAGTATAGGTAAAGCATTTTGGTAGTGTTAGGATAAGTTTAACTGTCTAACTCGATGTTCATAAACTATTAATGAAATCTTCATTCACTTGACTAACAACATTTTTGGTTAATTGGATCAAAAGAATCTAAAATCAGAAGCGCTATTTAAAGCAAATGGAAAAGAAAATGAAAAATTATTTTCTCGGTCGATTGATTGCGATTATCGTAGATATTAATTGTAAAGTTAATACGCTAAAACTCTTAAAAATAGCCATCCATCTCTATCATGCATGAGTTAGATCACACAGATTTAGTTCCTTGAAACTTATGTATTCTCAAGAATTATGTATCACATATCTTGGACTACTTTTTGAAGGATATGAAAAAGGTGAGAATCGAGATTTTCATGCGCATGCACAACTTGGAATCTTATCTTTTTTGTTTAACTTACTTTAACCTTTTCTACAAAATTTGGTATCTTACACATGTCACATTTTAGGGTTCTAATCATCCTCCTACAAAAAAACTATATTTTCTTAGAAGTTAATTTTTATTTTTTAAAAGAGTGAATTCTTATATGAATCCTATACAAAATAATTAGATGAAAATTTTGTTCAATAAAAAAAAGAGAAGAAAATACATTTTGAATATCAAATTTGATATTAAATTGGTAATTCTAATATCAAACTTTTGAAGAGACTTTTTTAGTCCCAAAGTTAACATTTTATTTTTATTTTAGTCTAGGGTTCACCTTTCCAATTGGATATAGTGTTAAAGCTAAAAAAAATTAAAAATCGAAAACTCCTAGGGTTCACCTTCTCAATTGGGTTCTAGTGTTCAAGTTAAAAAAATTAAAAATCAAAAACACCTAGGGTGTGCCTTCCTAATTGAGTTATATTTAAATTGTTACTTTTAAAATTTGGGATATAAAAAAATGGTATACGTCTAATTTTGAAAATATAAAAGTCTTTTTAAAAGTTTGATATTAAAATTTTCAATTTAGTATCAAATTTAAGACCTAAAAATACGTACCAAAAAAAAAATACGAATGTTTTGAGATAAAAATAATAACTTCAGCTTAAAATTAACGCTTATTAAAACATGAACTATAACCCCTCCTGATGTCCTAAGGCTTCTCTCTCCATCCTTTATTCATAATGGTAGTTGTTGTCTTGAATCTTTGTGTTTGTATCTCGATCTCATACGATGGAATAAAGTTTGGTTATTGTTGTGTAAATATTTTTAAAATATATTTTATACCAAACAAACTAATTGAAGTGTTAATAGAGTTGTCAAAAATATTTTAAAATATTAATGAAAATCAAGTTAGGCCCACTGTCACTTCCTCACTTAACATCACTTTATAGCATGGAATTCCTCAATTTTTGGCATAATTATTTGTTAACTCGATGAGGATTTGGTCTTCTTGTCTCACAATATTAATTCCTTCTAGAAGTTGATTTTTATATAAAAAAAAAAAATAAAAATAAAACTACATATTTATGCCAATAAACCAAGTCCTTCCCTAATATTAAAACTACCTTTCCCATGATGAACAAATCAATGAGGTGCTTTGATGTTATATTGTATGAATAAATGACTCATGAGTGAGACTTCATCAAGTAACCAAACAAAAAGGAGGTTGGCAATCTTCCATATCAATCTCTTCAACAAACAATCAAACAAACAAACAAAAATAATACAATTTTAAAATGTCTTCATCAAACAGTTCAAATTTCTATCAAGCAACCATAAAATTAGTATTTCAAATCGGGCTTGACCCGCTTAAACTGGTTCACTCGCACAAATACAAATACAAATACAATCGCGCTCAAACCGGATTCCAAAAACCCGTAACAACAGCTGTAACACTCAATCAGGGTTTAAAACCCTTGCCAGAAGAAACTTAAACATGCAAACCTCATGAACATTTTGTAGAGTGAAGAATCAAATTTACAGACAGTGGAAGTAGTTTCAATCCAATGACAGCAATAAAGAATCAGTGTGTGTGTATATTTACCATTCGTATGGTCTGCTATCTTAGTAATCTGTTTGCAAAAAGTGTACAAACAAGAACAATTCCGGTCATCGTCCAAAGTAGTTTATCGTAAACGATATGTGAGGATTGACTAATCTCGATTTGGCCAGCGTTCAGAAACTGGTCCTGGTTCTTACTAAATGATGTGCTGACATTGACAGACTGAGAACCTGAAGATAAGAGGGCGAGGACAAGGTTTCAGCAGCAGATCATAAAAGCAATAGATAGAAGAATCATCCGCGATCGAAGACTTACAGTCGTAGCTCCGCCAACCGACACGCTGATTTGCCAAATCATACACCACTATCTTATCCTTTAGAACAAGGTCTGCACAGAAGAATGCACATTGTGTTAATAACCCTTTCGATAAACTTTGTGAAAGATAAGAAGTTTCAAGAGCATGTAATTCTCTGTCTTTAGTCCACAAACCTCCTAGAATTGTTACTCCTGAACCGTGGTTGTTTTGCAAGCCTAAACACCATATGTCTGTATAATCCTACACGTCGAAGTTGATGCTACCGATCAGATGCTTTGCGAAGTAGTAATGAACTTGTGGGTGTCACAAAATTACGCGTACGACAAAAACAATGAAGGCAACTTACAACAATGCCTTGTTTTAATAGATAATCCTCGGGCATTAGTAACATTGATGCACCGCCCTTAAAGTTCAATGTGATCGAAGGAAATGATTCATCGAGACTGCAATTGAGAGATGCAAGTCAGATTGCTTCAAAGACAAAGAAGAACAGCAATGTGTTGGAAAAACCTGCTGGAAGTTATGAAACACTCATTTCCAGTATCAGTGGGGATCGAACGCACTGACGATGAAACAGAAGCAAGCATCTACAAATAGTAAAGCAGAATTATTATGACAGCAATATAGATCGATGATAGCTTAGTCTCGGAAGTCAACTTACTGCATTGATCAAAGTAATGTAAATCTGTTCGGCAAGGTAAACCAATGTAGTCCCAGAGTCAACAATGGTCCCTTGCAAGTTTGTCGTGGTGAATGCCGATTGACCGATGGATAGTGTATGATCATTGACAGCAATGCTTTCTAAAAAAACATTGTAATGAGGCCTGATGGGCAAACTGAGGCAGTCAGTATGTGCCAAAAACTTTTAAAAATAGAAGATAAAGAGACCGAAGGGCAAATATCCAAAGAATGGTTGTCTGAAACAACATAGGCAAATTCATAACGGCAATATTTGTCATAAAATAACTAGAAGACATCCATAGTTTTAACAAAATGAGATGATTTCCTAGTTACGAAGAAAGGGATTGTTTTAATCATGAGAAAAATGCTTCAAATTCCACCAATTTTAGTGTGTTTAGAGAAGCATAAAATCTTGTATCAAGAGAACTTACTGTGCTGGAACAAGTGGGGTGTAGGCGATACCCGGCGCCAAAATCTCTCCGAGAACCAATATGCCTCCGCCATCGTCTGAACCCTTCAAGCAGTGAGAAAAAACTGGAGGTGCAACACCCATAGCCGACAATTGTGAAATGACAGATAATCCATTCTGTCCAAATCCCAAAATTCCACCAACTGCCTTGTCCGACTTGCTCAAATCTCCGGTCTGAGAATTGCTACAACTGTACAAAAGCTATTTTTGAATCGGTAAATGTTTGTAATAATTTGCTTGTATTAACTCAAAGAGCAAGCGGAAAAGCATTAGATTTAACCGGTGTATGAAAAGAATGAATAACGAGGAAAGCAAATATCTATCAATGAAAATGACATAGAACTAGTAATCGATTAGGGAAACATAGAAGCCTCACCTACACTAGGTAATCAGTATACTGCATAATCGAAATTGAGTTCATTTTTTGTGCAAGAAATATTTCGTGGGAAATGCGCGAGAAGGAATGTTATGGTGCCTACAAGTTTTTTGTCCTTAATTATATGAAGCTAAAATTGTTTTATATAAGTTTACTGTATATGCTAAAATCAAAATTTCCTACTGCATTATGTGATAATTTATATATGATGGATATGATCCACTCAAACTGAGCAATGAAATTAAACAAACACAGCATAGAGATACACATATAAAAGGCAGTCCAATGCATGAAGCTCCCGCCAAAGCGGGATCCCAAGGAAAGATCGGATCACATTGGGTTTATTGAATGCAACTGTATCCTGCATGCGTTACAAGAGGTTGTTTCCACATAGATACACGTATAAGTAAATGAAATAATAAGGGTATAATTTTTTGCCTTAAACTAAACACATCTATCAATTTAAGTTTCAGCAAGTATTTGTACCCGAAAACAATTTCAGCGGAGGAATTCAAAGACTCTGAATTTGTTGTAACTGTATCAAGGTGCATAATATCATGTACATAGAAACCGGCAGTGCCACTCCCATCACCATATTGGAAGGAGTAACTACAAGCATTTCCTGAAGAACCGATCGCACAAAAGGCCTCGCCATTTTGGACGGCAGAGGTACAAAGATCATCAAAGCAAGTAATAACTGAAGATGTGGATGATTTGTCAGGTTCATAGAACTCCAGTTTGATCTGCATACCACCAAATGAAAGCTCATGCATACACTCTACCTCAAATGCTCAACAAATTATCACTCGAGTAATAGAAAACATATCCAGGAAATCATAGGAATAGTCATTGGAATGCAAAATGGCTTACATCCAGTCCACTAGACGTTGGGCAACTATCGCATGGATTGCAAGTTACCCACAAGACATCACTCCCTGTATCAATTTGAACATAGTATTCTTTTGCTGGGTTCCCCAATTTCACGCGAGTATAATAAAGCCTGAAGTCCAATGCGCGGATTAGCACAGATGATTCCTCAAATCTTCACAATTACCCTGAACTAACTTCATTTTCACCAAGAGATATAAGAAGAATAGTATGAATGATTCCAGGACAAACAAAAAATGGGGGAACGCAGGTTTGCTGAAGAAGAAATAAGCTAATTTTAGCATGGTTCGGATGGAACTTCTAGAAATTCAATGGGTGAACATTTAGGAGAACAAAGCATCGAGCTGATGCGTTGAAGCTACAATGCGTATTTTCAAAGCAAGCCGCCGGAATCCCTCAACAATTTCGAACCATGGGAATGAAAAAAATATATATATGCAAAAAGATTCCTTTTTGGGGCAAAAAGAAGGGACTTTCGGCAACGAAAAAGGTTTACATACCCGACGGTGAAGGGATTGGAGGAGCCCTCGACGGGGAAATTCACCAAGCCGGAGGCGGCGAGCAGGGACCGGCCGTGACGGGCGCGGTCGCGGGCGAGGAGATGGCGGAGGTGGATGCCTCGGGGAGGCAGCGACCTGAGGAGTTTCAGGCTGGCGGGGAACGCGTCAGCCATGGGGTGGAAGGCGACCAAGGCCACGGCGGCGGCGAAGAGGAAGATCACCTGCGGAACCCGCATCTCCCTACCGCCAACGGCCATCCTCCCACCTCCTGGCCGGTATCAGGCTGCCGCCCAACGTAGAGGAGGAGGAGGGGAAGAAGGAAGGGGATTACGCCATCGCCATGGCCAATTTGGCAGCATTTATATGCTCTCGCTTCTTCTTCTTCTTCCTTCCTGCCCTTCCCTCGCTATTTAGAGCCTTTTCCCATTTACTAAATAAATAAATATCATTTTTCGGGAAGAAAGGTGACGTGGCGTCAAGAGAAGGATATTGTCGGATGACGTGGAGGTCTATGATTAGGGACCAGATTTGACGGCATTTAGGTCGTGTCCTTTTCCCCTCTGAAAAATAATAACAAATTAAAATTTAAATAGGAATATATATATATATATATATATATAATTATTTTTTTTTTTTTTTTTTTTTTTTTAATTAAGTGATTTTTTTTGTGGTTTGTTACGGGAGTCTATAGGCTTATTTCGGCAATTTTGTAAATGAATCAAACCCCAACGGCGCTTGTTTATATATCCATTCATACGTATAAAATTAATTAAATAAATAAATTTAAATAATTTAATTTAAAATTGAATAAAGTTAAAAGGTTTATTAATAAGGTTGTGTTACGGAGTCAAGGCTTAATTCGGCAATTTTGTAAATGAATCAAACCCAACGGCGCTTGTTTATATCCATTCATACGTATAAAATCAATTAAATAAATAAATTTAAATAATTTAATTTAAATTGAATAAAGTTAAAAGGTTTATTAATTTTTATAAGGTTATCAAGTAGTGATAGTTAGCATTTGAAGTATTGTAATCATGAGATAGATCAAAGTTTGACGAAATTAAGTATTTAAGAGGCGTTTGGTTTATTTGTTTTTTTATTTTCATTTTTTATAAAAATATGATTTTCTGTAAAACGTGTTTGGTTTTATTTTTCCAGTCTTGTTTTTCAGAAAAAAATATAGCGTTTTCTGGAAAACTAGAAAATAAAATAAAGTTATTTTTCAAAAAATGAGAAAATATAATTTTTTAAAAAATAAAAATAGAAAATAAAAGAAACCAAACGCTCCCTGCTTTCCCTATGCATTAGTCTAAGAAGTCTCCAATCAAAAAAAGATTCATCACATAAATAAATAAAATTTAAAATACACAAACAAAATTACCTAACCGAACATTCAAACAATTTTAATTGAGAGTTTGAAATATCTAAATGAATGAAATTCAAATCAAACTTGACCTAACTCCATAATTAATCTCAAACTCATATAAAAGAATGCAAATTAAACTTAAATAACCAACTTAACGACTTAATTAATTTTAGACTTTGACTTAGCTTACCTCGATGATCTTATTAAATAAATTTGAATATTAAAATCAACTTGATTCCTTTACCCTATATATATATATATATATTTATTTATTTATTGAGAGTTGAATGCAAAATTTTTATTAGTGAGGTATCTAGTATATAAATATCGAAACATCTAAAATATTAAGAAACAAATACATTAGAAAACTAAGAAAATATTCTATAATAATGAGAATATTACAAAATTAGGAAATAAATAAATGAGAAAGTTTAAAAATAAATATTTTCCAATCAAGAAAATAAATATTCTCAAATAAAGAATATATAATAATATTTGCTAATATGTCTCCTCAAGATGGTGACTCATAGATGACAACAATCTTGTTTTAAATAGCAAACAGTCGAGGTCGAAAAAGTGACTTAGTGAGTATATCGGCCAACTGATCGACAGTAGAAATGAGTAACTCGTAGTTTAGAGGACTGTACCAGATCATAAATAAAATAATAGTTCATAGCCAGATGCTTCATCCGAGAGTGAAAAACAGGATTCATGGAAAGATAGGTGACACCGAAATTGTCAGTCAAGAGAAAAACATGCGTGATAACTGGAAAAAGCAGTTCTGTCAGAAATGATTTAATCCAGTAAAGCTCTGATGTCATATGACCCGATATTTGGCCTCAGTTGAAGAGCACGCAATCATGCGTTGCTTGGTAGATTTCCAGAAAATCAGATTAACACCCAGAAAATAACAAACTCATCTGTAGAACGTCGATTATCCGGATCTCCTGCCCAATCCGCATCAAAAAAACCATGAAGAGTGAGAGATGTATCTGCAAGTAGACGAATGTCAAGATCCCTTGTACCATTGAGATACCGAAGCAAACGCTTTATAGAACCCCAGTGAGTCTCTGAAGGGGAATGCATGAACTGTGAAAACTTATTGACCGTAAAGAAAATATCAAGACGGGTCATATGGAGATGTTGTAAATCACTATCAACCTGTTGGAACTTAGTTGCATCAAAAGACAAAAACCCATCATGCAAAGTAAGATGAGAGCCCGCAACAATAGGAGTAAAAACTGGCTTGGAGGCATGCATATTAAGTTTGGAGAGAAGATCAGTGATATACTTTTGCTGGGACAAAAGAAGAAACCTCAACTCCGAAGAAGGAATGAGCTCCAAGATCCTTAGTTGCAAATTTGACATTAAGTTTGCATATTATGTCGTCAACAATAAAAGTATCACTATCTGTAATAATTAGATCATCTATGTATACAAGGAAATAGATAACTTTATTATCCCGATGATAAATAAATAAGGAGGTATCAGCCCGGGAGGCGATAAAGCCAGGAGAGGCCAAGGAGCAAAGCTCCAAATACCAGGCGCATAGAGCTAGCTTCAAGTCATAAAGCGTCTAATGCAAACAACACACATGATCCGAAAATTCAACACCACGCATACCTGAAAGTTATGTCATGTAAACCTCCTCTGTAAGACGTCTCTTGAGAAACACATTGCTGACATCAAGTTGGCGAAGACACCACCCTCGCTTTACCGCCAGACTAAGAACAATGTGAATGATTATTGGGTTAATAATATGGTTAAATGTATCATGAAAGTCAACACCTGGATACTGATGAAAACCTTTGTCAATAAGATGAGCTTATACCTATCAATAGAGATACAATTAAGGATTGTGCTTAATGCCAAATACTCACCTGTTAGCCATAAGATTCTGGTCTGACGAAGGTGGGACAAAAGTCCATGTCTGATTATGGAGAAGAACATTATACTCTTTGTGCATGTCCTTTACCCAGTTCGGATTTTTGAGCGCCTATATGACAGATGATGGTTCACAAAGTTGTAAAAGGCTAACATGACGGATATACTTTAACTTGGGTTTATATACGACATTTTTGGAGCGAGCTTGCATGAGATGCTGGTTTAGAGAAACGCGAGGAGGAGATAGAGAGGAAGAGAGGTGATGGGCTAGAAGGTTGGGCGTCAGTAGACAGTAGGCAACGTTGATGGTTCGACAATAGGCGACAATGATGGCGACGGTGAAGGAGTCAGCTGCGAGCAGCTACAACTAGTGGCAGGTTGTGCCACTGGTGTCGGAGGGTCCCACGAGAGAACTGATACAGCAAAAGCTCAAAGTCAATGTCTATTACTGTAGAACCCAAGGAGGTGGTGATAGCAAATGGAAAAATATGCTTCACAAACTTCACATGACAAGATGCAAAAACTTTTTTGGGAGTGAGAGCATAGCACAGGAAGACACTCTAAGTGAGAGAATAATCAAGAAAGGCACAGGAGTTGACTTGGGATCAAGCTTGTGGCGAGAGTAAGGGTACAACTACTGAAAGCACAAACATTTGACGACACAGAGCTTCCAAAGATCAGGGGCAGTGTCGAACAATTTTTCAAAGGAGGAAATGTGGAAAGGAGCAGCCATAGGCATGCGGCTAATCAAATAGACTACCGCACAAAGGCAAAAGGCCAGAAAGTGAGTGGAATAGACGCTTTGTACAATAGAGTAAGACCAGTTTCGACTATATGACGATACACCATTCAGCATATCCATTGTGTTCAGGAGTATGTGGAAGGGTATTAAGGCGACTGATACCATGACTAATAAGAAAAGAACGAAGAGCTAAGAATTCACTTTCATTGTCAGTGAAAAGTGTTTTGATAGTCATTGAGAATCAATTTTCAATAAGAGATTTGAACGCAATAAAGGTAGAATATAGATCCGATCTTTTATGTAAAGGATAAAGTCAAATATATTTCGTAAAATGATCAACAAAGATAACATGATATTTAAGTCCATCAAATGACGATATAGAAGACGTCCAGACATCAGAAAAAAAATATCTAAAGGAGCACGTGACGAAATACTAGATTTATGTAAAGGTAACTTATGACTTTTATTGATATTGCACGAAGTGCAAGAAAAATTAAATAAAATATTCATAAGAAACGAAAGACCCAAAGAAGACAAAAACTATCACAAAATACCTAATGACGGATGACCTAGACAACTATGTCATAAGGATACAGACGATGAGACAGACGTAGAAAGGGCAAAAAAATACAATAGCTTAAATACGGATTTCAACCAATAATAGACACTATATATCTCTCTTAATCCCATTGACCAGTGTTACCCCCGTATGACAATCCAACGCTTGAAAATAGGAATTAAAGAAAAGAAATGCAATGAGATTTGTAGCATAAAGTGCAACGACAGAAATCAAGTTTTTTGACATAGTTAACACATATAAAACATTTGAGAAAACAAAAGGCAAAGATGGAGTGCAGAAAGAGAAAGAACAAGTGTGGGTAATAGGTACTATAGACCTATCACCAATAATGACGCTATCGTTCCTAGAGTAGGGTTTTGGGGTTGTAAAGGTTGCAAACATATTCTCACATTGAAAACACATGGGAAAGATCATGAGTTTATAAAAGAAAGATATTTTCATCGATATAAGGTCTTTTAGGTAGAACCCAACAGCAACACCATAAGGACTTAGGCCCAAAATAGACAATATCATACCATTATGGAGATATCTAAATTCTTTTAGTCCTAATAATTGGTATCAGAGCCCGGACTACCATAAGGTCTAACCACCGACTGTGTACAAGAGCTATGATCTAATTGAATCCCAATAAGTCATACCGACGTGAACAGTAAGCGTCAAGCAGAATAATTGGAGGTGGTGAATTTCAATAGTACCTGAGCATTAACATTAAGAGTCATAAGACAGGAAGACAAATCATGAGCTTTTGTGGTAGGAGGTCGATTGGTGATGTCGGCGGTGACTGCCATTGGCTAGGGTTTGTGGAGAGAAGAAGAAAAAAATTAATAATATTAAACTTATCGGTCTAATATCATGTTGAGAGTTGAATCCATAATTTTATTAATGAGGTCTTCAATATATAAATAACAAAACTTCTAAAATATTAAGAAATAAATAAATTAAAAAATAAGAAAATATTCTCTAATATGAGAATATTAGAATACTAGTAAATAAATATAATGATATTCACTAATAATATATTTATTAAATTAATATATATGATTGTTAGATTTATATTGTTGATTTTAACAACATGATTTAATGGCTTCATATTTGACTTATGCCTAAATGATTCATTGTTATCTGCATAAATGATAATATTCATTTTCATGATCATTAAAATATAAATAAATGTTATCAATTTAAACAAAATGCTAAAAAAAATCTAAAGATAAGATAAAATTAATAATAGTAGTAGTTTAATATTTTTCATTCACAATAAAAAACTTTAAATAATAAAAAAAATGCAAGTATAAATATTTTTTTAGAGAAATTAAAAAAAATGATTGTATAATTGCATTTTATTTAGATATGCCATCAAAGATTTAGTTTTTACCAAAACAACCCTTAAAATTTTTGAAACTTTTAAAACACCTCTTCTTGGACCATTTATAAATAGTGAACTATAGAAGATGAGAAAAGTTAGTGAAGATGTTTCATCAGACATTGTTATCTTCCTATGTGATAGTTTGCTTTGATTTACATGAGAGAGAATTTTTTCTCATATATTTATTCACAACTAATATGCTAGCTTGTGAATCAATTTAAACTAATTAATATGTCTTGAAACTTTTAAAGTTATATTGACAATGGAATCTCTTTTCCTCCGTCTCTTTTTCCATTCACTTGTATCCAATCGAAGATTATGAGTTTGAGTTATAGAAATAAGATAGATAGACATACTCACATTGACTAGAGCTTCTTACATCAAATTGTCTCTTTTATTTACGCCGCAAAGAAGAGGAACATAATGAAAGTGACAAGTAGAAGGGACAAGGATGAGTTCCATCTTTAGTTAACAATATACATTTACAAAATTGTTCTCCGTATTTTTGCCATGTTTTAATATTAGTAAATAAATGGAGTAAATTAGAACTCTTGATGGTTTATTTCTAAATGAGAATTTTTAAAAGGGAAAATAATTAATTCTTTGAAAAAATCCATAAAATAATAGCATCCACAATTGAGATATTTGGAAAATGTATTTTTTTCCCCAATATCTTTAAATTCTAAATCTCCACTGAAAAGGATAGAGATTTAGATATTAGAAATCATTGAAAAAAATAATAAAAATATATTTAAATCATGTAAAAAAATAGTAGTGAAATATTTGATTGGTGATGAGGAGATGAGATAAAGAATATTTGGTAAGAAATATTGTTCATGCTCTATAAGGATCCGTGAAATAAAGATAAAAGAAGCCATTTTTCTTCTCTCTCTCTCTCTCCTCCTCCTCCTCCGTCTCCCTCCCACCGCCGTCGCCGAAGCATGACCAGCTCCTCCGCTCCTTCTCGCAAGGTCAGTCCGATCCTCCTCCTCCTCCTCCTCCTTCTCTTCACACTCTCCATCTCTAATCTGCTTCAATCTTCCTTCGTTCGTCACTCTTCCTAAAATCCCCTTCTAAGCACAACGAATTTGGTCGGATCCTTCGCAGGCGCTCAGTAAGATCGCGTGCAACAGGCTCCAGAAGGAGATGGTGGAATGGCAGGTCAACCCCCCTTCCGGATTCAAGCACAAGGTCACCGATAACATCCAAAGGTTTGCCCTTTACCCTTGCCCTCACTTTCATGCATCCGATCCTCACTTCCTGGATCAAATTTCACTTTTTTACTTGTTCTCCGTGAGCAAAGGTGGGTTATTGAAGTGGTTGGAGCGGCCGGGACGCTGTATGCGAACGAGACGTACCAGCTTCAGGTCGATTTTCCCGAGCATTACCCCATGGAAGCCCCGCAGGTATCGAAAACTTTACTGTTTGTTTCTTAAATTTCCGCCTTTTGCGATTTTTTTTTGAGATTTCTGGACACTTCGTCTCCATTAGGTCATATTTCTTCATCCTGCGCCTCTTCATCCGCATATCTATAGCAACGGGCACATCTGTTTAGGTAAATATCAGTTTGTGTTGGTATGAATATCTTGATCTGATTGAGTATCAGTGATCTTATCATCCTTGCTTCTACTGACAATTTGCATATATATTCTCTATGAGGGTATGTGATTAATTTGTTGGAAATACATGACCTTTTCTCTGAATTTTGCTTGCCTGATGAGCAGTGTTCTTTCTGATTTGTCTACTTAATTCATTTACAAGAGTTCTTTTAGGAATACTTCTGTTTGTTAATTCTCCCACTATTAGATTTCCATTGAGTAATCTCATGTTAAATTACCATCATAATCCACTGTGTTAGTCTGAACTATTTGGCTTTAGCTTGAGGAATATCATGCCCATTTCTTTCATTCTACTAATAATAGGAACAATGCAACTCAATAAATTGGCATAAAAGGCATTATATGGGAATTGAAACCTGATATTGAGGATGTGGGAAGATGCGTCTGCCATCTAACACAGCATACCATGGCATGTTTTCTTCTTTTTAGGCTATACATCCTTTCGGCCTAGCATATTCTCTCTTCTTAATGCACATCTTCCATGCGAGAACTGAAAGGACAACAATACTTTATGGACAAACTTATGATATATCCTGTTTGTCAGCTAGTCTATGAGGGAGTTGTACACTAATCGATTGAGCATATAAATATGGAAGTCCAATATTTCTTTGGTTGCTGTTTTTTGCTTCTAGGTTTTCAAAGTCCCTTGCTGATATATTCTTCTCTTTTTTTTTTTGGTCGCAAGGTTCACAGTTTGAAGTTTGGTTTCAGAATTCAGTTTGGTACTAGAGTAAAATATAACTAGGGAGATTTGTGGTATTGCACAATTAGTTTAGTTTTTTGATGAAGAAATGCAACAAGAAACTTATGAATGATAGAAAATCACCAAAATTACAGAGGATGAAGGCTAGGTACTCCCTCCCTAGGCTTTATGAAGCAAACAATAATTACTTTAAGCTAAAAGGTAATCTGAAGTCATTATATTATGCTTGGTTCTTAATCCGTTCTCTACTGAAAATTATTTGATAGACTTGATTGACAATCTGATGCTGATTCTAAGGACGAAGTTCTTAAATAAGCTAATATTATGCCATTTGCTGGGATTATCTCAGATTACCTGAGTAGAGGGGTTTTCACATGTGATTTGGGAATAACTAATCTTGGTCAATGTTGGTACCTTATATTGAGATGCTTTTTAACATTCGACCACTCAAATAAATATGACAAATCAGAAGCCATGGACCATCAAAAGTTTTTCTAAGTATAGAAATTTTTTTGTTCTTAGCCATTTTCTTTTGCAAAGCTTTATTATCAACTGGTGAATTGCTTTAAGTAGAGCTGAAAATGTGCCATGCTGCTCATGTTAATTAGGAGATTAGTTCAGCAATCTGAAATTTGGTATTAGGTCGCTAATTAAAACATAGAAGGTTTTAGTTCGAACGATAATAGTGAAGATTGTTTCGAACAAAACAGTATAGAAAGGTGAAAAGCAAATTGCAGGAAAAATTGTTATTAAAAGAGGGGATTAGAATGTGGTAGAAATAGAAACTTAGAGAAGAATTTGATAGGTTTTATCCTTAAATCATGGAGAAGTGCTTCCATGTGAAGGAGCTTGGTAGAAGTACTTTGTTGATAGATGTGTATCTATGTTTCTTTCATATGATATAATTTAGTGATAATGTCGGAACCTAAAACTTTGTGCTAACATCCATATCATGCTAATAATGCAGTAACTTGTAACTCCATGGAATCGTTTCTGTATCCGTGAAGTAGAGGGAACATTTTACAGTTTGTATTTTGTCGAGAATTACTCTCTTGATGTTTCCGATGGCAGATATACTTTACGACTCTTGGTCACCAGCAATGACGGTGAGCTCTATTTGCATCAGCATCTTATCCATGTTATCAAGCTCACCTGCAAAGGTATATCTACACATCCCTGTGTATCCATGACCTCCTCCATACCAATTTCCATATCGTATTATGGATGAACATTTTCTTTTACATGGCAGCAATGCCCTGCCGATAACGACCGGTACGTGAAGAACTGTAGGAACGGCCGGTCCCCTAAAGAGACAAGATGGTGGTTCCATGACGACAAAGTATGATTGCTCGCGATGCTGCTTCATTCGCATGCTAGTAGAAATCCTTGCCCGCCATTCGACATTACTTTGAGAGAGCAAGAAGATCAACTCATGCAAGGTTTCAGATTGTGTATCAGTTTTGCATAATCTGGTATCTGTAAAGAAAATAAAGCAATAAGCATGAATCTTGATCTACCATTAGACAAGCACTGGGAACTCTTTAGGTCAAATATGTATATAGTTGATCTCTATGACAGTGAACATGCCACCTGTGTGCCACGTTCACATATATATTTTATTTTGAAATTACTTTTCTTTATATTATAGCAATATTAGAGTAAAGATATTTTTAAGTAAAAAATATACTAGAGGATGCTTTGAATTTTTTTTAAGAGGGTGTTTTTATGAAAATGAAATTGAGCTTTTGATTTTCAATAGTGGCTACAATAATACTAAAATAAAAATATTATTATAATGAAAATTTTGTTAGGTACTACTTTGACATTTTAAATAATAATAATAATTTTTTAAAAATAAAATAAAAAGTTTCCTTTGAGGTGATGAATGCTTCATGGATTTCTCCAAATCATCCATCACCAAATCCCACTTCCAACAGATCAAAGATTTCCTCAAAACTAATAAGTTGGTGATGTTGGGAAAGCAAGTGGAATCCTCAACCAAATCTTTCACAAGCACTTTGAAGGTCCATGTAGCCACTATCAAGGGAAGTGATGATGCAATCAACCATTACATTAAAAAAAGCAGATGAGTTAGGCTTCGCATGAGATAGATAGATAGATAGATAAATAAATAAATAAATGACGGTTGGCATATGTCTCCGACAACTTACGGTGACTTGAATGACTAATTCGCATCACTTCAAATCCAAAAACACTCACTCTTGCAACAAGAGGAAGGGAGGGATTAAGAGTCTTTTGGATTGAGAAATATTTGTATTTCCACACTTTTTCTTTTCTTTTGGCCCGCTAAATCTTTAGTTTCTATCTTCTGTATTGTCCTGCTTCCCTAGTAAATAGAACGTTGCAACTATCTTCTCTTTTGATTTTCTATCTTTCCCCGGATACCATCTCTTCACTTTTCTCTTTCCCTAGCAAACAGACCCTAACACAATCTAACTGATCAAAGACTAAGAACACTACCAAGAGTATAACATAATTGATATATAAACGTAACGGATCATCACATTTGTCTGTGTGACTGCGAAGAATCTTAATTTCAACATGTTCTATGAGTCTACCTTGATACTACATTGAATTGAGTGAAGTTTATTGTATCTTAAAATGACTAGTCACTTGAGAGAGGGGGTTGACGATTGATGTCTAAAATGTACACATAATGAACCACCAAACTTGTCTGTTAGAGAAGCCTCCTGATCGAGAAATGGGCCACTAAGGAAGCACACAAGTACTGGCACAGCCTTATCTTTGTTCTATCAGTGAAGTCTGGTGGACAACAACACGCAGGCATCAAGCAATGGCATGAAATGATCGAAAGTGCAAACAAAGTGGAGACTCTTACCTAAATGAAGTGGAATGCAGAACCACAAAACTCCACTGCCTGACTCATTCTCCATTCTCAACTTCACAAAGTTCTGCTTTTGTGACATTAATTCTACTTCCCATTTCTGGATCACCGTTGAATAACATTTTAATACATTAGCACTCGCTCGAGGAAGAAGATGCTGGAATTTGGTGCAGCTCGTGCCGACCCTTGACATGTGGAAGGTGATATGCAAGATCTTTGCCAGAGGCAGCATTGCTGATAATGAAATCTCTTTTAAAGTTGTTACATTTGGGCAGGCTGAGTTAGCAATCGGGTGTGGTTGTGCTCGTCTTCGTAGGTGACAATGAGCATCGAAGGGTCTTCCATGCACCTTTCGACATGTTTCCTTGCAGGACAGCCCCTCATGTTGCTGCATTTATAGTATCCCCTGATTGTATTTTCAGATAAAATTCAGTTGTGAAATTTTCACTGAATCAAAAGAATTAGCAGTTTCACACAACAAAAACATAAACTGATAGGTTCGGAGAAACTCAAAGACAAAATTTCATGAAACCAAAAATTCCAATTGTGCTTATAACCTTGTTAGTTAGTAACCATAAAATACCTAGGATAAGGGGAACCCTTTATTGGCTTTTGCCCATACTTCCTCCAAGAATACTCGTCGGAAGGGATGTTAGTGTGCTTATTACTGATAGCAGGCACCTTAATGGACCTCTTAACTCTTAGCTTCCTACAAATAATACATGTGACAACCATTAAACTGAATGCCTTGAACCATAAGTCTCGTTTAACGTCCAGAACTTTACCTTCTCTTCGAGCAATGACACCGATCAGTTGTGGCACATTTGCCATTTCCATCTTCCCCTATACACACACATCTCCGCTTAGGAGGATGGTGTAGGTTCATTGGATCGGATGATACTAGCCCACCAATTAGATGGAATGATTTTCCATCCATGCTCGCCACACTGCCATCCATGCTCAGCGACGACAAGAAGGATCTAGTGGTTGAAGTGGACGGCATGTGACTTGAACCCTCAAATTTGAAGTTAATGATGCAATTACTCCTCTGAAACATGTCTGCCTGAAGATTCATCTTCTGGGGAAATTGAAACCTTGGATCATGCTGTGGTTGGTGCTGAAGAAATTGGTGTTCGCTCGGAGACAAGGCTTGTCGACTGAGTTGGTTCTCAAGGAAGCTTGTTTGAGATGCTCGGAATGGGTTCCAAGCACTCGAATCCAAAATTTGAATTTTCGGCTCTAAAAATTCTCTTTGGAGTTGTGGTGGGTTGGAAGTGTGATCCATCTTGGGCAACAATTGATGGTCCGATAGGAGCTTATGATTGGAGGTGGATGCGACTTTGTTGCTAACCCTAATTCTTCCATGGCCAGAACTTTTGCCCAGCAAAGAGATCACCTTTCTGAAACCTGCAATAGCACCTCCTGTCTCAGACAACAAAAATCCAGATTGGGCTCGATCTTGAGGCCGGGAGAGGAGGCCCAAGACTCTGTGGCAACTCTCCACTGCAGCTCTGTTTGCTTTCTCCACTTCCTCCATCTCTAAATCAACCCTAAAAATCCCATCTTTAGGGCATGTGGAAAATGAGAAGTCCCGACTGCAAACAATAAGAACGGTCTAAGAATCTGCCCATTCTAGAGGCTAAAGCTGATTGAGTTATATGAGAAGGGATCCAAACGAAGAACAACAAATTCCAGCAATTTGTTTACGTAAAAGACACGACGTTGAAACCAAAACCTGCTTCAGATGATCAAAGACAAAACAGAAAGGAAAAAAAAATCATCAAGGTCATATTTTGGCCGCGGAAAGAACTGACCTTGGAGTCGAGAAGTAGGAACCCTAGAGTTAGGTGGCGAAGAAGGTGGTGGCGGAGGACGGGGTGGTGGCGGCCTTCCGATGGCGTCCGTGAGGTTGGGAGTTGCGAAAGGAAGCGCTAACAGCTAACTGCAGAAGCGGGTTCGCTTCCTCCTCTTCGAGGAGCACGAACTGTTATATTTAGTCATAAGAGGGGCTTATCGTTAAAATTATTCTCTTTTGAATTTCGCCCCATGAATTTCACAGAACTTCCTTATTATTATTTTTTTAAGTTGTATCATATATCTAATTTAGGAATGATGATTTTATGAAAATTTTAGACTAATTAACTTAGACTGATCATATATGTAACATAAATTAATTTAATGTATTAAAGAATTTATATATAAGCACTATTTATTAAACTTATTCAAATTATTCAAATTTGATTAAATTCATAATAGCCCATTAATAATTATTATAATAATATAATAATCAATTAATCAGTGTTACAATAATTTTATAGTAAATTTAACCATATCAGTTTAATCAAGTTTAACAATTTTAACTGAGTTAATAAAGAACTTTTTATATATACAAAATCAGTATTTATGCTTTTATCAAATTAAATTAATTTATTTTTATGCATGATTACAACTACGTCACAGCTGTTATATGATATTAGAGAAAAAAAGTGACGAGTTGAATTTTATTAGCTGATAGAAGTTGATCGAAAACCCAAAAAAAAATATTACAATTTTATCTAATTTTTTAAAAGAAAATTTATCGTATTATATTTCTCACACTAAATATATTCTTATTATCTGATAAACCATGCAAAATTGAATCAGGAATGATCGGCCCAGTCTCACAAAAGTTTCCCACCGATCATCAGGGTAAATCGGGAAGCACTAGCGATAGACAGTCTAGAAGTCCAGCGTCCCAGGATTCGCGCCCCATTTGAAAGAAAAATTCCTACAAAATACGTCATAGCTAGGAATCAAACCACGGATACCTGGATTAACAACTAGTAGCTCTACCACTGCACCATATATTCTTATTCTAGTGCTACAGCGAAGAGTAATTAAAAGTAGCTGTTATATTATATAAAAATAAATTAATTTGATTTGATTAAACAAATATACACAAACACTATTATGTTAAACTTAATTAAAATTATCAAACTTTAATAAAATCATAATAGTCAATTAATGACTATTATTATATTACAATAGTCAATTAATCATTGTTACAATAATTTTATAGTGAATTTAATCATAATAAAATGGTTTTGATAAGTTTGAACCATTTTAATCAAGTTAATAGAGAATTTTTTATATTTAAATTTTTTATCAAATTAAATTAATTTAATTTTATACATTATAACAACTCCTTATAAATGTTACCATGAGATTATAATACCACTGAGATATGCATTCTCCGTGTTAATTCTAAAACAGATTGATGGAGTCCTAAAACAAGCGAATTATCTTTTGACACTATAATGATATTAACATAGCCCCAAGATATACTGATTTTCTCCCTCCTAATTAATGACTCATTAGGAATTATGGTGACAAATTTCACCTTTTTATTAAATACAATCACATTAACATAGAGACATCTTGTAAGAGAAATATGATGAATGATTTTTTAAATTTTCATTTAAAAAAGTTTGATGCACCTTTGATAATTTTAATAATTAGGGGGTGTTTTTATTTATCTTTGCTCAAGAAAATAATTGACAAATTGAATTTTATTAGCTGATAAAAGTTGAGAGAAAACACACGAAAAAATAATAATAATAAAAATTTCGCAATTTGTCTTATTGGATGCCCCATTGACCAATATATACGTGAGCATGCTAAATATAAAATGAATTTACCAAAACCGTTGACTCTATATATTAATAAGTTACAAGTTTTCCATCTCATGGACGCATAAGATGATTATTAAATGGTATAATATCTTATAAAGTCCTTTTATCAGCAGTTTAAATCTTTGGTTAAAAGTATTTTTTAAAAAAAATCACAGTCACTATTAAAATACAATTATTAAATATAAATGTGGCACGAATCAATCGACGATGACATGACATCTAAATGGAGCTTACGGTTTTTGATGGTAAAAGATGAATCGTTCATCCTCAGTAACCCAGTCAATCCGTCTCAGGATTAATACGAAGGAGATAAATCATGGAGGCTACTAGCTCAGATGCTGTGGCTAGCGTGTGGGAAGGGTGAGCATACTGGCTTTGTCTGAATTTAACCCCCAAACTTTTTGATGACAACATTTATACATTAATTATCAGTCTATCCCATGAAAAAAGAACTTACGATTCTTAGCCTATAAAAGAGTGAAGGAGATGTCTCCTTAAGTATGCTACAAAATTAGATCATTTTTTATTCCTGTTGTGAGAAATTGGTATGACATCGTCATTTTTTATATAATTCATTAGTCTAACATAGACCATAAGTGAAATATTTTTTTATATAAAACTATAAATATAAATTGTCACATCTTTCTCCTTCCTCTCTCATATTCCAATTTTCCCCCCTCTATTTTATTTCCATGGTTGATGCTTTCCCCTCTTTGTAGTGATCTACCTGATAAATCAATACTATAATGTGTATTGGTTTTCTCAAAATATGCGATTTTTTCTTCAGAATAATCATTGTAATCGTTATGTCAATAATCCTACTTAATTATATGATATGTTTCGAAATTCCATTTGCATAAAGATGATGGAACAAATTTTGATGCGAAATAAAAAAAAAGAAAAAGGAGGCGAAAGATCCCATTAAATTAAACAAATTTGGAAAATATTAAGGGACATTTGATTTACTCTATTTTTTATATTTATTTTTCAAAAAAATCATATTTTTTATTTTTTAAAAAAATGACTTTATTTAATTTTTTAATTTTTCAGAAAACATTATAGTTTTTTCTGAAAAATAAATTTAAAAAATACAAATCAAATACATTTTTTTATAAAATCATATTTTTTAAAAAATAAAAATAAAAAATAAACTTACCAAACATAGTCTTAGATTTGCTTAGAATCCAAAGCCTTGAGATAATGATAATTTCGGATGCTAACTAAGGAAATAATTTTGACCTCGACACGATTAGGATCACCCGATTGCCAAAAGATTCCCCTTGTGTTTTTCAAGAACCATAAAAAATGGAGGATAAAAATCGGTTTTTTAATTTAAAAAGAGTCTATTTAGTCGTTTAAGAAAGTCAAAATGCGAGGCACAATAAGTCAACGTGTCATCTATCACATTAAAAATCCACGTCTAAAATAATAATAATAATAATAACACGTGCTACGTTATTATGTGGATTTTTTTACTTCCACTACATTCTCGTATTGGTCCTTACATTATGCAAAAGGATCGCAAAATTAATAGGACAAAAGTACAAAATTTATTATTTGATGACAAATAATGTGACATTTATTCTAATAAATTATTAACGTGGGTTCAATAATCTTTTTAATAAATAAATTTGACAAGTGCTACAGTAGATAGTGGACCTCCACGTGACAGAGTCGGATCAAAAGTTAAGATAAACGGTAAGTCAAAGGCAATGCGAGATCTCACCCCATCAAGATGTGTCGGAGTCAAATCAAATCGTGCTCGAGTTCACCAAACCACGATAGTCCCCCAAGCCACCTTAAATTCAACTCAACGTCGATCCTTCTACCCGACAGTAGAGCCCTGATCCGTCAACGGCCAACTCAATAGAAGCTCTATTCCCTGGCTCAACTTAGTAGAAGTCTAATTCCTCAACACCAAACTCAAACTCAGTAGAAACCCGATTCCTCAATACCTAACTTGATAAAAGCCTGACTGCTCGATGCCTGACTCATAGAAACCCAACTCCTCTTGATGTCTAAAGCTGTCAGACAGATCGGCTCATGGCAAGGTAGGCCGGCCATTTGGTAGGACGAGTCGGCCCATGGCAGGCCAACCATTTGGCGGGGTAAAACAAGCCGACTCGTCATCTTAAGGTGTCCCCAACCTAACTCAAGGCGATTGCGGTTAAGGTGGGGCAGGTCGACCCATCATCTTGACGGGTTAGAAAATCCCTAACTCAACCAAACTTAAGGTGGATTGTAAATTAAGTGGGCCAACCCATGGGTCCACCAAAAAAAAAATTAAAATCTAATTAATCTAAATCCAATCAAATAGGTTGGAAAGAGAAATTTATTTTCCCTTGAATATCTTTCTTTTTTAACTTACTCTTAGTAATCTAATTATAAGGATTATCTAATTTTATAAGTTGGTTTGTTTTAGAATGTGAAAACTAATCAAACATTTGTTGCTTTATAATTAACTTTTTATTCTAAGATTATATTTGATAAGGTATAATCAGGATTACATTACAAGATTAATTATTTTATTTGATATAGTTTTGAAATTGTAATATAAAATAATTTACATTACAAAAGTTAGTAAAAGTATCGTAATTTGGATTACAAGACCAACAACATGTAATCTAGATTACATTACAGACTCAATTATATTACAAACTGGATTACATTATCTTTAACCAAACGCAACCTAAATATTCACTCACTATTCATATTTCTTAAATTAAATGTCAATTGAACTTTCTTTTCATGATTTTTCCTAATTAATTTACTATTTAATTTGTTTACGAGGTCTGCTAAATTATAATTTCAGGATAACCCGCATATAATTTTTTCCCCTCAACTACTAATCCAAGCGTCGCGGGCATACCTATGTGGGTCGCGGGCCAAAGCCGATAGGCCCACCTAGACCCACCTTTATTTGGGTTTATAAAATTACATTGTAACTCTCTTAAATTGTTTGACGGAACAAGCTAATCCGATCCAAATTGATGACTCTATTGACACCCGACTCAATAGAAGCCCGATTCCTCGAGGTGCTTGACTTGGTGGTTCTTGATTCACCTATGCCTGAATGCCCTGAGTGCAGGGAACATGGATAGTGGAAGGTAAGAAAAACATGGAATAACGTAACAACCCCTCAATCAAAATGTGGCTGAATAGGGACATGGACAGAGGACGATGTGGCATCATGGCCTCCTCAACCAGAACGTAGCTAAATGGAGGCATCATGGCCCCCCCCCCAACCAAAACGTTGTTAATGGTCTAACGGGAACGTGGGGTGTTGTTTCTCCCACCAAGAAGGTTGTATAAAGAAAGGTTCGCTCTAGGGATGGAGATACGTGCATATAAAAATACACTTTCTCTACTTGTCATCTTCTTTCCACATCATTGAGATCTAATTTGACATCAGAGTGACTACGTGAAAATTCATCTTGGCTTCCATTTTAACTCTCTTTCGACAATCTCAGAGATTCCTCAAAGCTCCAAGCTTGTTCGGAGTCACCCCGATGGAAGCCAACCCAATCTGTATTGACCGGTCAGAAGTAATTGACTGTACGTGGACACTTTGTTTAGTCATCCTATCCCTTGATTTTGGACCGGATCAATAATAAAATAAATAAACTTGGACACAATTTTAAATATTTGAATATTTAAATTTAAACATATATTTCTAATATCTCATTTGAAAAATGAGACACAAATCTATTGTTAAATCAAACAATAGATTAATTCCACAAATGAAAACAAAGACCATACCTTATAATTAGTAAAAATCCTATCTATAAGGGAGTCATAATAAACTCCCTCTACAACTTCTCGATATTGCATCTATCAATTATCTCGGTACATAAAAGCTAGTCTTCTCCATCCGACTCTTCCTCAATGTTTCTATGTATCTATTTTAAAGTGCCATGTTTATGGATAGAATACTTCATTTCATCTCAATCTAGTTTTGATAGAGTATCATGTTGCTTGTGCTTTTCTTATTGGAAGTTTCTAAAGCAAGCACCTATTTTTTTTTCTTTTCAAATTACTAAATAACGCACTAAACTAGCACTAAACTAACTCATGCACATAGAAATCACACTCTATAATCATAAAATTTAAGTAATATCTATTAAATGAGCAAGTAAGTCAAACATAAACGAAGATAAATGGATAACAAAAAAAATCTTAAGTAGAGACTAAGGCAACAATATAGACTCCACACACGTATATAATCCGGCAACCACAAGCATACCTTTCGAAGCATTTAATGACTCCACACCTTTTCACATGCATTTTGTTGTGAACTCAATTATAGCAATATGGAACAATTTTTTTACATAAAAAGAAAGTCAATGTATTAGATTTAAAAGGGGTCACTTTATCTGTATAAATACACCTCTTATCCTTCATAAGTTGTGTGTACATTGTCTTCTTCAAACTCTGGACTTCAAGAGGTTAGCAATGGTGAGACACTTCTTATTCTACTATATACTTCATTTTGTTGTCTTCTTTCTTGTGGAAATAGTTTTCAAAATTTTCATTCAAGTCGAGTTAGTAGAATTTTTCAAACATTCCGGGCTCTAAAGCTTCCTCCTCTTCTCCTTTTTTTTTTGGGTATCATTGAGATAATTATTTTTCTATCAATATAGGCTCGAATGAACAACTACGGACCCAATTGGGACAGGATGCGACCCTCTAGCAACCCGGGCCAAGGATCCAATTGGGATGGGACGAGCACCACTACCGATATCACAAGGATTGAAATCTACTCGAAGGGAACAATCGAGACGGTTAAAGTGCATTATACTAATCAAGAGTTCTCAACTTTTCCTAATCCTTATGCTAACTACCCTAATTACTCTGGGGGAGAACCAAACAACTATGGACCAAACAAGGTATGAACAATTTGCTCTTTCTCATCTTTCTTCTTCCAAGTTTAATTATGATAAATACGACTAGATTGGAGCAATCAAGGTCGGTGATTGGGGGGCCAACGTCGGCAACCAATGGGACATGGGGCCGGCGAACAAGATCACAAGCCTCAAGATCCATTCCGGGGCCGTTGTAGACTCAATCGAATTTACTTACTTGATGAACGGGTCCATCCAATCGACTCCAAGATATGGTGGCCGAGGCGGTAACCCAGTGCAAGTTAGTTATTGCTTCCAAATCGATTGCTTCTTTTAATTTACTATCATCCAAATTAAACTAATCTGTTTATTTTTTTTAGATTGATCTCAAAGAGGGAGAGTACCTGAGCTGCATGAGAGGCTACATAATTTTAAACTATCAAGGATTGCCTTGCATAAGCCAAATCATATTTGAGACCAACTTAGGGAATTATGGGCCCTATGGGAAAGGGAGTGGCGTCCCCTTTGCCCTTCCTGTGCTAGAAGGCAAAATTGTGGGTTTCTTTGGCCGTGCAGGGGACTTCATCACCTCAATTGGCTGCTACATCATTCCTAATTGAGCTAATTAATTGCAAAATTAAGGGTTGGTTTAAGTTTCATGAAGGTGTATTTGGAGATAATGTTAGCACTAATAAGATGTTGTAATAATACCTAAGTAATGGAGTATTCTCCACAATTACTATTTGGCTTCTTAATTGTTATCAAAACACAAATTTAGTGTCGAACCTACTGCTATTGGTATGAATATCTAAAATCGATGTGGATCTATGTGGTAACATGATTGTTTTTCAAATTGTTTATATATACACGATTAATAGGGGGGATAAATGAAGAAATTATGCAATGAACAAATGAGAAGGGTTTAGGGTAAACCTTAAAATCACTCTGGAATCTTGAGGATCCATCTTTAAAGATTCATTGAGACAGAAAGTCAACCTTACGTCGACAAACTCCAATTTGTCGTGGCACATGATACCCACCTCCACCAAATAAGAGATCCATGTAAATTCTAACTAAGATTTATCATACATGAAAATTTTCTAGTCAATAGCTATACAAGATGACAAGAGAAAAATCGGCAATGACATTATGTTCAGTTATATATCAATTGACTTCTCCAAAGTTACATCTAATAAATTTGACTACTTTTACTTGTAACTACTTCGATGCATCTGATACTTCAGTAAACTATCAAACATCATATGATGTTACCATCAAGTCTCAAAGTGTTTCAATTCCTAACTCATGAACTTTAAGCAGACTAGCATTGTTTACCTCAGCTTATGGTCAAGATCAAGCTTGCTGGCAAGGTAATTCTGGATGAAATAAACAGGCAAATGCTTAAGATGCATTTTCTTATGATTTTCCTTGCTGCCATCATCCTAATAGAAATGAACTTAAGCAGTGAACCATATTTGGTGTAATGGTGAATCTTTTTCCCTGAAAAAATTGTATCCATAAGAATGAGACTATATGCAAGAGAATGCAAGAAGAATAAAAAGTCCATGACAGTTTGGTGGTACCAAAATCAGGATAGAGTTGAACAGGCGCATATAGAAATCCAAAAAACATTGTTTGACCAAATGTCTCACATCATCTGTGGAAATGTTGTCTGAGAAAGAACAGCAATTTGTCTACAGATTTCACCAACGGCAGTAATCCTATCAATTCAAAACACAAAACCTTATAATTTCTTCCAAACAAAATCAATTCCTGAGTCGATCCAAATGCCTCAAACAGGCATTCTTGATCTTGTCACTAACTTCGTTATTTCTTTCAAGTGGACTCAATTACAGGAACTCTTTCGATTTTTTCGGTGCCATTCAATGTATTCACCTAATGCTTTCTTCAATCCACAAAATGAACACAGGGAAGAAAACGCTCGGCGCCAAAGTGGAAAAGCCCCAACCACCACAAAAAAAGAGTTCGATTCGTTGAATATTCAATGCAAAGAGGATAAGCAAATCAAAGATCGTAGTTCCGGAGCTGCCTGCAATAAGGAACAGACGAATCGCGAAACCAAGATGGAAGAACCCTAGACTAGGAACTGCATACACAGCGAAAGAGAAGCACCTCAGATCGGAGGAAGCGGAAGCGAACAGAGGCGATGAGGGTGGAGCATCCCGACGGCAGCAGAGCCAGCAACGCCTGCAGACCAAGGGGCCGGAAACCACCAGCGGAGGCCGGAGGACGAGTCTCTTAGGAATATATTGATTTTAATTTGAATTAATTTATAGATGTCTAAAGTAAATTGAATTTTGATTAAAATTTAATTATGAGATTATTAACGAGTTTTAGTTAAAATCGATGGATGACTTTAATACTTGAGTGGGTTAAGAGATGCACATGTATATGGAAAGATATATTTTAAAAAAACGTGAGTAATTTAATACATATGAAAATATAATACAGTATTAATAAATCTTACATATCTGGTTTGGTAAAATGTCAGAGTAATATTGGGCCAGGGAAAAGGTCCAATTAAAGCCCATAAAATATTGCGCATCGCAGGGGCTAAATTGAAATGACCCATTGACACAGACATGTGGCGCCCACTGACCAGATCAAATAGGCGAGAGAGGAAGCGTCCAAAGGACAACACACGTGTACCTTGACAATATGAGTTGGATTCCCCGTGCCCATAACCTATTCATTGATTGCACATATTTTTTTTTAATGACATTAATTTCCCAATCGACCTCCATTTCCGGATTCGAACCAACATCACATGCCTGCTGGACCCGCAATCCACAAAATACTAAACCGATGTACCTAAACGCTTGCCGGGTCGGGTCGGAGAGAACCCGACCGCTATGGCATCGCCCGCATGCGCCTGTTGTACATCTCCACGACAAACTCCCGCTGGATCATTAACTCACATCATAAATTAATTAAGTTCCATACGTTATTAATTAATTAATTAACAGTCGCATTATACAATTTGTTCGGCATTATTGGTTTAATTTGATGTGATTTTTTTTATAGATAATTAAGGTTTTTTTTTTAATTTTCGAGTAACAAAATTCTGGAAGGGCGTCATGTAAAATAGTGTAAATTACAAGAGTAAGATGGAAGTGTTTCAATTTACCGCACGCTGTGCTATAAATCGAGAGCGACCTTTCCCTTCACTCTGCCAAAGCAACGAAATGGAAGCAGAGACCGACAACCTCAAGGCCACCGAGCTCAGGCTCGGCCTCCCCGGCAGCGGCGCCACCGACGCTGCACCGCCCCAAAAGTAAGTGCTAGGAAAACCATGCAGATCATCGCCTTAATGCATGAATGCTCGAGTTTGAACTGACCGTCAATTCTCCACACGAAACGCCTCAGGGAGCAGCTGGTCGGCTGGCCGCCGGTTCGGTCCTACCGGAAGAGCGCAATGAAGGCCGAGGCCGCCGGGCTGCTAGTCAAGGTCAGCATGGACGGCGCTCCCTACTTGAGAAAGATCGACTTGACGGCGTTCAAGGGATACAAGGAGCTGAGCAAGGCCTTGGAGGAGATGTTCAAGGCCTTCGAGGTGTACAAAGGCTCAAACTACGCCATCACCTATGAAGACAAAGATGGGGACTTGATGCTCGCCGGAGATGTTCCATGGGAGTAAGCCTCCTGCATACATCCATATATCATTGAGTTTCATGTTTCACAAAGATTTAATTAACATCTTTATTTCCTTCTTCTCAGGATGTTCACATCTTCTTGCAAGAAGTTGAGGATCATAAGAGGGTCTGAGTCCATCAGTACTTAGAAGTGATTGTGATTATATATAAATAATTTCAGTGCATGCAATTTGTACAAACAAGTTTTTGAGCAATATATATTAATTAATTTGTCTTCCAAATGTAATTACACAAGAGATCATAATCTGATGATCAATCGCACGATGCATGCACCTTATCAAGAACAGTGAGAGTGAAGTTCCACAGGAGGAGGATGGGAGCACGTACAGGTGGCAATGCTGTTTGTTTGGGAGTGAGGCATATGCAGTGTCATTCCTAATAATTGAGCTGTGAGATGAACCTAATTAATTTGTATGAAGCTTACTTGTTTGTCGATATCGAGCTGAAATCCAAGGCCTAAATAATGGTGGCCATCACCAATTGTCTGCAACCTAACGACATGGAGCACTGGACAAGATGGGTCATAATGTGCTGTGTCTGCCTCAGCTTTGATGGATAATAACGATATGTAGAAGATAAGCTAGCTACACGCAATTGCCTCCTCAACAATTAATATAGCTAGGGAAATTAATTGACAATATTACCCACGAATCAAGATAGAGAAAGAAGAAATTAATTAATGAAAAACTTCAAATTAGTCACGTAGGTTGGGTGTCATGGATTCTCAATATCAGTGTCGAACATAACTCATATCTTAAAAGGTTGGAAGGAAAGAATATATAAATGTCTAATGCGTCTTCAAGTATTAGATATGTTGATGTACTAATAAAATTCAAAGCTGAAGACACAAGTTTAGTAAACCAAATGATCCAGTCCGAGATCAAGGGATGAGTCAACACCTAAATGTATCAGTAGCCGAGCTTTTTCGGTAAATCGGACCTTTGTTAGGTCGGCTTTTATGCAATCGGCCTCTCTCTATTCAATTTCTATTGGGTCGGCTTCTATCAAATCAAGTCGCCGCTCTCTGTTCAATTTCTATTGGGTCGGCTTCTATCGAATCAACTTGATTTGTTGGGTTGGCTTCTAATGACAGAGTATTGTAGCGACTTGAATGATGTTCTCCAGGTGACCACTGAAAAATTTCCATGGGTCAGATCGATCATTCCAAATTCATCTGTTACCTGATCCAACATTTTGAATGGTGTTCTTCAGGACGACAAAGGCTAGAAAGACTCGGAAAAAGATTAAAAGGGAGGTCAAGACATATCTTAGTGAGACTGCTCTTACACTCAAATCAAGTCAAATTTGACAAGAGAATCGGAGAAAAGACAGTAGTGATGAGAAGAACGGTCAAACTGAGAATCGGAGAAAAGACAGTAGCAATGAGAAGAACAGTCAAACTTAATATCTCTGGTATGGCCTCTTAATGCTATTACCGTAACCTTATATAGCGGGGGAAGAAGTAAGCAACAATCCTAAAGCATATCTTTGTAATTGACAGTACACTTTCCCTGATTGAGGTCGTTATAATCGCCAACACGTTTTTGTAACCTGTACCAATCACGTAGGGTCGATTAGAAGGAGATGGATTGCTCTGTAATGTTAAACTAAATATTTTACTTTCTATCAAAGATACAATATTAGGAAATAAATAACAACAACAACGGAAAGAAAATGAAACTCTGAGTTTTACTTGATTTGCAACATAGATGGTTGCTAATTCAAGACGTTGAAAGTTCTACTATCAAACTCCTTTTATGAAGGTGGATAAGCCTTTTACACTCGTTCAAAACACAGAACAGATTAGAAAACTGAGTACAAATTATTATTGCAATTTTGAGACAAAAGGGCTTTATTTATAGAGCCTGAAAAAGTTATCTTATTACTGACATGGCACCTCCCGGGCGCTTGTATGCAATGGGAGTGTCTGAGTTGGGTCAACTCTTATCCGCTTCACAATGGGTGAAAGATCGATTCTTTCTGGATAAAACTTCAATCCTAGGCGCCTGTATCAACTTAGGCGTCCCGGACTCCGGATGCCCATGTTAATATAGGCGCCTAGACTTTGGGCGCCCCTTATTGATACAGACTCTTGAACTCCAGGTGCCTATATTAGTTATTAGTGCCTAGACTCTGGGCACCTGTGTTGATACGGACAATTGAACTCCGGCCGTCGGTGTTGATACGGGCGCTTGGATGGATAGAGTTTGATCAACCTCCGGTTGACTAGCTTTTTGCCATTTTTGGGTTATTTCTGATCATATGAAGTTAAGCTCGTCCAAACCTAAACTTCCGACCTTCTCCTCGAGTAAATGACTGTCTCTTGAATTCTAGTAGATAAAGCTTGATTTGGATGTGACTCAGATTGACTAGGGTTGAACTCAATCGGGAGGCGGTTGACTCGATCTAAGTTCATGCATGAGTCAACTAGCCTGACTTGAGTTCCATGCTGAGTCGGACACAGTACGCACCATTATCTCCACCACATCACCAAAGGAAAAAATGTTTAAATCCACCCATAACTAGTTTCTAGGACGGGAGAAAATTGCAACTTCAATGCTAAAACCAGAAAATACAAGAAGTAATCAACTTCAATCCTAAAAGTGTCTTGTAAAATTGCAGGAAATATATTTTTGGGTTGATGTCTCATAATCCAACAACACATGAAGTGTATTAAATAATGATCCGATTGAGATAGGGGGATGGATTGACTTTTCATTAATGTACCCACAGTCGATCGAGCTCTTCTGTAGATCAGTTTGGCAGCTTGGATACACGCCGATTTAGCTTTAATTAATAGACTTTTGTAATTAAGTCAGTTTCTATCGGGTTCACCTCTATCAGGTCGATTTCTATTGGGTCGGCCTCACTTGGTTTGGCTTCTATCGGATCGACTGTTGCTGTGCCCAGCAATGAAAAGACTCAAAATAAGATTTCCGACGGTGACGACTAAAAAGACTCAATTCAAACCAAATGTATATGGAACTTGAACAAAACATGCATCCAACAATTCGATCAAATGGAAATGATAACCAACAATGAATCTACGAATCTAAGAGTGCTTACAACCCAAGATGGGGCATCCCAAGCTCGTGCCAAATCTAATCTGTAGAGAGGAAGACCAATGGTGGCTGATCGGAGAAGCTTGCTCTCGGTGTTGGTGGAGGAAAATGGAAGGGCGTCGGTGGAATCAGCTAGAGTTTCTGATGGAGATGAAGCTGGAATGAGGAAGGGAACTCTTGACCTTGGTGAACGAAGGCGGTGCTCCGGTGGTCGGCGGTGGAGAATGAAGTAGCGATCAACGATCCTTCCCTTCGCTTATGTTCCTTGGCGATCCACAGACTGTAGCTTCTCTTCGTCTTTTAAATCGGATCCCAGATCTGAACGGATGGCTGAGAATTTCTTAGATTTGATCCAATGGCGACAATCACTCTAAATCCGACCCAAAGGCATAGTGATTCACTGTGTTTTTAGTTTTATAATTAACGGATTGGCCCAACTTTTGGGCCCACGTTCACGCCCAACCATTCCATATCCGGCCCATAAATTTGCATTCTTGCGGCCCATAAATTGACGGAAGGCGATGCCGATCAGGCCGAATTTTGCATCTGGATTCGAGGGCGTCTCTCCCATGACCGACGCCATCTCGGTGATCTCTTGGTATGTTTTTTTGCTCCGGCCAAGTCCTTGCTGCCTCCATCTTTGTTTCCTGTTTCTATTGTTTGTTTTGGTGCGGCCTTCGTTAGAGTACAATTTTTAGGGATTTCGAGCGGTTTGGTCCTTGGATCTCAGTAGTTTAAAAAAAAAAAAAAATCTTTTTGGTTGCGGGTGAAGTTGTGTTTGAAAGTTGAAACCATGGAAAAATATCGAATTGAAATTTAGTTCCGATATTATATCAGATTTCCGATGTTGTCAATTGGGAAAAGTTGCCATTTTCGATTTCCACCGAGTAAAATCTTCCATTATGCTTTCTGGCATACAAAAGATACAGGTTCAGTATGTATGCGACGCTTGTAAAAAATTGTCTTTGTCAGATAGATGCAGATTCTAACCTTGATTTCGAGAGGGGAAATTGTTTTTCATATGCTGCAGGTCCAATTCACTTAGCTATATAACACCATGCATCTGTAAGCTCCCTTGCCTTTGAAATCCTGAACGAGCTACTGAAGTACAAAACCTTGAATCCACTTAGCTATATACCAAAATGAGATGAAACGTATCATTGACAGCTGCCCCAGATTGGGAAATCTGATAAACATTTCCTTGATACTAGCTTGTTAGTGAGAGTTTAGAGCAAGCAAATGTGGAAATCATTCTGCAAAACAAGTTTGCCCACCAAGTCTCTTTCCTGAAATTCCTACTTGTTTTTCATAATGTTCTCCTTCAATATAGGTTATGAGAATCATTCTTCTTCAAGGAGGACAACAATGACAACTCACATAAAACTCTATTTAGCAGTAGTAAAGGGCTAACTGGTGGGTACATTTTATAGTTTACAGTGGCTAGATCGATATCTTTTGTTACAAAGGACTATAGCTTTTATTATTAACTTAGATATGAGATGGTTGTTTATGAGATATCTAAGTTTCCTGCTGATAGCTAAGTTTATGGTGAGATAGTTAAAAGATCACTGTACCTCCGATTGCTAGTAGAACTTCTTTGCAAGCACATCAGTGATTTTTTAGTTTCAGTTGAAAAATAACTGTCTTCAGTTTAGAAGCCTGGATTTTTAGAAGCATGGTTAAACCTTGTTATGTAAGGCTAATACACTACTAGTGCTTGAGAAAAGGAATAAACCATGCTAGAGTCATTCTTTTTTTTTTCCCTTAAAATACGATTGAAAAATTTCAATCAATCTCCCTTGTCTAAATGCTCAATGACATCTAATTAGATTGCCCACCACGAGCGCTTCCCGATTTATTCTGGCGGCCAGTGGGAAACTTCCGTGATACCGGGCCGGTCGCCCGAGGTTTTTTGGAAAAACCTCGTTAATCATTTTTTTTCAATGACATCTAATTAGTTTCATACATGATCTTGTGTGATGTTTATTGTTTTAAGAGAGGTATGAAAAATCTCCTGTTTTATCTGAAAAGTGCATCCTAAGTACTCATCAATTAAACATTGTTTTTGTTTAACTTCCATGATGGCATCTCTTTTGTCTTTGCCAATCATTTACAAGCCATCCTCTATAGCTACACACTAATCTTAGTAAATGCTTATCATTTTCCTTCTATGAGATTTATTATTATTATTATTTTTGATAATCTCTTCTCTTGTTTTTAGGTTGCATATTCAAAGGGATTCTTGTCAAGTTTAGTAACAGCGGCATAGGCATCATAAGCCAAGTTATTTCTCTCTTAATATTTCAGTACCCTACTGCTCACCGACATATATTGTGATCTCATGCACACTACTACTAACAAATTATGGCCAAACTATCCTTCAGCATTTATGTAAATAACACGAAACATAAATGTAATAGAATTGGTTTACTGGCAAACCCTTAGATCCAACATATCTATGTAACAACGGACAGTCCGGTGCACTGAACTTTCACCAATGCGGATATTGGCGGGTCTGGTATGCAATTTTATATTGTATTGCAAAAGACATCGGTGCAGTAGTATAATTGTAAAATTGAAAGGCAATTAACTTCTTGTCTTTGTTTGCCGATTAGTTGCTGCATGTAGCTTAAACTATATGAGAGTTATTGAACTTAATTAGGAACAGGGCAAGTTTCTAAAATATTAGCCATTATAGGCTGTAACAAATCTGACCATTTGTCAAACAACATAGCTAAAGTCAATTCCCCAACAAAAATGAAGATAATCCCCTTTACTGCCCCTTTGGTCACCGAGTTCCCATCATTATAATCTTCGTAAAACTAAAAATTGCCCTCGATAAACATCAAAGTAAGCAACCTGATGTTTATACAAATGGAATTAACATGCTAACATGACCAAACTACTTGTATTCAAATCCTCAAACTTGTTTTGCGAGCACTACTTACGTCTATCGGAATAGTACTTCTATGAATGTTTCAACTCTTGACTACTTTTAGAGAGTTTATCCCCGCAAGTCTTCAGACATGTGGCCAAACCTCTACGAGAATCGGAAGTTCTAGTGGAGATCAAGTTAGATCAATCATAACATATATGTAAATCTTAAATTTTGGACTCTATGGGTGTGTTTGCAAAACCAACTTAGGAAAAAAAGAAAAGCAACAACTTATATAGTAACAATATGAACAAAATCGACAGTAAACATTACATTCGGTAATCTGTGTACCAAATAAAATGGAGACCTACACATTGGGACAGAGTTTTAAAAATGAGTCAAATAAAGGGCAGCAATTTCCATCAATGTAGAATCCTGAAAAAAAAAACAAATTGAATCATATTAGACTTATTATTATTCAGTCTTATACTGTTTTGTAAAAAATTATTTTCGTGATTTGAATACGTGATTACAAGATCATAATAATTTCATGTTGCTCCAAATCTCCTCTTAAAATACAAAAATCTGAATATTATATCAGTGCAGAGATGGATGCCACGAATCTCTGATAGGGCTCTCTTGGGCTCCAGTTCAAGATTGGATTCTATATATATAGTCCTGCAATAGCTAAAATAGTGGTTTGGTTTATCGATGTCTTTGTGATTTGTAATTTTTGATGTAGCAGATGTGAAAAAAAAAAAAAAATCATTTTCTAAGTTTAACAGTGAGGATGTCCTGAGAGAGGATAGAACACCAAATTTCTGTCTCAGCGCAAACACCAAGAAGCCTAGCTGCACCAATACTTTTGTTTAGCACTGAAGTTCATTAGAGCAAGAAAATTATCTGCTTTAACCGTCTCAAGCGTAGGGAGGAGGCTTGAGAACTCACGGCCTCTCTATCGAATATGGATTTCGAGAATTCCCGGCTCGCAAAGGAAGGATGCAGATGGGAGAACAAATCGGGTGCTCACTATATGACAAACAATAGGTGAAGTGCTCATCCCAGCAACTCACTAGTCTCCTCTAAAATCAATACACGATGATTGAGGAGGTAAGTTATATAGGATACAAGGATTTACCTCCTATCAGCTCTGAGATTTAACCCCTCGACCTCAATTGGGTGCTCACCATGAACTGACGGAGAGAGGTTTAGCCGTAAGATCTCACCTAAATTTGCTTCCCTCAAGTCGACGGAGTTTTATCCCGTTATCTTTTTTTTTTTAAAGTCAAAATAATATATTTTATAAAAAGATGACGGGATAAACTTGGCGTAAGCAAATTTGGCATTAACCATGTCTATGGATCCAAAAAATATTAATTTATAAAAACATGACGGGATAAACTTGGAGTAAGCAAATCTGACATTCATTATATCAACGAATACATACTATTCAAAGTCAACTAATTTCATCCAATTACATCGCATCGCATCTGCTTAACAACCGTCCAGAAATTTAACGCTATAAAGATAATAGCTGCGGACGCTCCGTCTGGACACGAGGAGGTGAAGGGATGTAATAAATATATAGGATTTTATATTTTTTTTATATTTATTCATATTTATTTTTATTGGATATACATACACTAGCCAACGTGTACATGTATTACGTATGTAATATAATATAAAAATACATATACATTTTATATCGCCCTACAATGAAAATTTATTTAGTTAAAATTTAAAATTTTAATTTTGAAAATTTCAAAATATAATTTCAAATTAAAATTTAAAATTATCTTTGTTGATTTTGATAAATTATTTTTTAAAATTTTAATTTTGAATGAAGATTTTGAATTTTTCATGATTTGTAGTGATAGATTTCTCTTTTGAATTTATATTTTGAAGAATTGTGATTTACTTTCTCAATGGTTAGAATTTGAAGGATAAGATGGTGGAATTAAGTCTTAAAATTATTTTCGATGTGAAAATAAAAATAAAATAAAATTTAATTTTAGATTTCATCCCGTTAATTGAGAGTTGATTGTCTAAATTTTTAATTAAATAATATATAAAATATGTCTATGTTCTTTAGTTTAATTTAGCATTGATATATACTTTTAAACGAATTTGAGCGAGTCAAAAGCAAAGTGGTTAAGCAATTGAGCTAATTATAATTGTATACAAGGAATGATGTCACGATGTTAATTAGTCAAAGCCAATCCTTTTCCTTCGACGGCAGCCCAACAAGACATAGTATAGTAAGAAGCTAAATTGTAATTTCTAACCAAAAAAAAAAAAAATCTTTTGTAGGTTTTTCAACTTAAGCAACTATAGTTTATTTTTATATAACTTGGACAAAAAGTAGTTTTATTCAAAATCATTCTATAATATAAACTAAGACTTTGTCTCGTAGGTAGATTCCAAGAAGTTTCTTTTTAAAACTTCAGTAATTCCCTCTAATATAAAAATATCTGGTTTAGTTTATTTTGATTAGAGTTGACAATAATACAATATTAAACAAGCATGGTCATAAACCTTGCAGCTATTTTATTTTTTTAAAACATTTAATATGACGTGTGATTAATTCAATTATTTTGATAATCCTTACATCATCCATTAATTTTTTAATTAATAATTTAATCAATTTTCCTTTTTTTATTAATAATACGTGAATCATACATTTTTATAAAATCTTAATTCCTATAACTATATGGAAAAATATTTAATGTGACATGGATTCATGGCCCACATATGTACTATATATAAGGGAGGTGTTCATCAGCTACTTAAAGTAATACATGGTTATCAGATGGTTTTCTAATTGGATGAAGAGGCGAATATCGCCAGGCAATTACTTCACTTGTATGCATTCTTTTCTTAATTACTTTCTTAAAACAATTACGAAGATATCATGTTCTCTCTTAGGAATGTTTGTAGAGAAAGTTAATTACAAGCTAACTTCATTTGCCTAAACATCGTATTATTGCACGCTTATGTTCTTCTCTGAATGTCGCATATTATTTATTTTTATTTTAGTCAAAAGTACGTATAACTTTTAAAAAACAATATGTTTTGATGGTTTAGACAAGAGTTTCTTTTTATAAAATATTAATGGAAAAATAATAATAATTATTATTGATTATACAGGGAAATTATATCCATTTTCAAAGTTTTCTTTTTTATTTTCTTTATTTTATATATCTATAAATTTTTCATATTTATTTTCAAGCTTTTATTGCTACATAAACATAACATTAAAAACAATACTATTGCTCATCTTGCTCATTTATTTTTTTTATATCTTCAATTTAGCACTCAAATTTAATACTAACATTAAAGGTTTTATGTTATTATTATTATTTTTTTATCTAAACTATATATTTTTTATTTAACTATTTAAATTTTATTTTAACAACTCTTCTAATTGTTTGTTTATTTTCCACATCTAAAGTTTATTTTCACTTATTTGTTATAGCTAATGAAGAATAAAGATAGTACTTCTACGACCAACATAGATGCGGAATGGGTAAGAAAATTGGAAAATAAAGCAAATTACGAAACACAAAGGCAAGTTAGGGATCAAAATCCAACAATCTTTAAAGTATCAGGAATTTTGCGAAGTGTTCAGCCTTCAGCCTATGAGCCGATGATTGTCCCGCTCGGACCTTACCACTGTCATAAGCCTCACCATCAAGCCACTACTCAGCTCAAGTGGCTCTTGCTCAACAAATTGCTGGAAAAGGGTCATGAACAAAATCTCAGGAAGTATCTCATACTTATCAAGGAAAAAGAAACCAAAGTGCGAAATACTTACTCAGAGCAGCCAATCGACATGTGTGAAAAAAAGTTCATCAAGATGATGTTGTTGGACTGTGTGTGTGTCATTATGATCTTGTGGTTTTGGAATGAGAGCGAAAGCGGATTGAAAGCAATAGAAAGCCCGATCTTTATGAGCGGGCAACGATCGTGGACGGTAGTGGCGCGAGACATGTTGCTATTGGAGAATCAACTGCCCTTCTTTTTGCTTGAGGCTTTGTTCGACTCCGCATTTCCTAACAGACGCGGTAGGTTAAAGCAATGGGCGGTTCAATTCTTCAGTGGCTTTGTAAATAGTAAGATGCCAGAAGTACCTAAGGATGCTAAGACAATCCATCACATTCTCCATCTTTTATATTTATGTATTGTGCCATTAAACATAAGTAACCATTTTGTTGCTCGGCCACTGGTACTTGAGGACCCAAGGATGGGGCAAATACAAACTGCGACTCAATTGGAAGCGACTGGAATAAAGCTCAAGAGGAAGCAAAAGGCAATGTCTTTCTTAGATATCACCTTCAAGAAAGGGGTTTTAGAGATCCCCCCGATCGAGATTGATGACGATACCAACATCCTCTTTAGGAATCTCATTGCATTTGAGCAGTGTCAAAAGAGCACTATTTGCTATGACATTTCAACCTATGCCTGGTTCCTATCTTGCATCACTAACACTGTTAAAGACGTTGAACTACTCCAGCGGAAAGCGATCATCATCAATAGACTTCCCAATAAAAAGAAAGTTGCCAATCTCTTTGGGAAGCTCTGCAAGGAAGTGGTGGTCGACCACAAAAACTGTTCCATGTCAAGGGTCTTCGAGGAGGTTGCAAAATATCGACAAATGAAATACCTAGTGTGCAGCTTGGTGCACAGATCTATATCACAAATGCTTTTCTATATATAAATCCTTGGTCATGTGGCTATTTTGCTCTTTGTCATTGCAATAATGCAATTAGCCTTACTGTTTCGTAGTAAATGGCAATGTTTTGGTAAATAGGATGTATTAAGTCACTAAATTTGATTGTAAAGCTAAATAGTTCGTATTGTAACAGAAAGTGTGATTGATGTGTATAATATTAGCCAATGGGTAGATTAATGGTTGAAACCGAACTGAGCCATTGGACCATCCATCATATGTGCCCCCACGGGCTAGATCGGATGGTAAGGCGCCTGACCGATTTGGTCGAGGTCACAGGTTCGAGGGTCGGCAATTGCGCACGGGAATAACACCTTGGTCTGCTGACATTAATTTCCTCGACTCCAGGCACCTCACCACACCAGTGATAACCGTGATTTACCTCCTCCGTGTTGATCCTGAGGTGGGCTGACGGGTGCGCTGGAGGCGAGCGTTTCGACTTTTTTGGGTCATGTACAAATGAATCATTTTTTACCGTCATGTATGCCTAGGTGACATGACTATGCTTTGATTTATAAAACAAATAAAATGTGTGATTCGACCAGTCACCAGTTGAAGAGGAAGAGAGGCAGTGTGTGATCTGCTCTCGTTGGCATAAAGCAAGAACAAAATGTAAAGAAAAAAACAAAGGTTGCATGTTATGAACATAATATAGAGAAAAGGTTGCATGTTATGAACATCATATATGCCATAATTCGATCTGTTATGAACAATAGTAGAGAAACAGTCCATGTTCTTGTTAAAAAGGAGTGCAAACTGAAAATGAAAGGAGCAGGGCAGCAAACAAGCCACCACGAACAAAGCTTTATGATGTTCATACTTGTTTGACAAAATTATCAAACCAAGCCGAACTTAAAATGAACTAAATCGTTAAAATAATTATTCTGACACATCAAGTCTTCCACTCACCTGGAGTGACTTTTGGCATGCCTGCCCAATCCACAAAGAAGCTGTAAAAACATGAAGGAGATTTATTTTCAGTGGGTAAGTGCTCAAACTGTCAACTAGAAGCAACAATCTAAGTCATTCATCAGGTTAGTATGAGTAGCTTTATTCCATAAGCCAGTGAGCAATTGAGTTAGAGAAAGAAAGAATGAAAGGGAATTCTTATGATGTCTATACCCTTCTAAATTTTGAAATGAGTTCATTAGACTTTCCTCCATTTGCACGACTAGATCCAGTAGCAGCCTGAAATAGGAATAATGTTTAACAATGCTTGTAAAGCAGTTTGCTATTAATAAAAAGAACACTATTCCAAAACATTCCATAACCAGTTTTAGTTCCAAATTAAAATGTAAAAGAGAGAGAGTTTTGACTATGGAAGGATACGTATGTCAAATCATTGGGATTCATGAATTGGTCGTGATGATTGTAACTATGCAACATAGGCAGTTCCCAAATTTAGTACACAAACATGTTCTTTATCTAATGAGAGCATTATGAGAAGTAAAAGCGCATTAATGAGCATACCAGATGCTTCAAATGAAAATTAGGAAAACTAAAGCATAGCGCAAATTGATCAATTGCGCATCTTTTTCATGCCTAAACACCAATTTCAATCCCAGATATATGCCTTGTCACCATGAAGACTAAGGTTACGATGGTGATACTACAATGTAACAATAACAAGTGCCAGCACACAACAAATCCAGGAGAATCATATGCCTGTAGCAGTCATTCTTATCCTGCCGCGCACGCTGCTTATAATAGCAGTGCTGGATCAGCCATCATTAAAATAAACAAATAAAACAAACTTGTGGCACCAAAGTTACTTATTGACATTTGAAATTTCTCACATTACAAAAGCATTGCGGACCATGGGCTAGTTCCACCTAAAAATAACTTGACGATAGATACTCCACAAGTAAATATATAAAAAGACAAAAGCATTTCATGCTATAGATCATAGCCATCTTACTTTGATAGCCACATCCTAAATTGGTATTGTCTATGTGGATCTAGGCTTACACTGAACTTCATTAAATTAGTATTTTCTTTCATAGTTTGTGTTATTCTACAAACGAAGACAAAGGATTTCACCATGTGATATGGGTAAAAGGTTATTCCGTAATCTAGAAGCATCTGATTTGGATGCATAAATGTGTAAGCCTCCAACCTCATCAAGTAGGATCAGAGATAGTTTGACAAGGCCCCGGGAGCCGGTGTCATGATCAAAGATTTAGAGTTCGAGACTCAATTGGAACATATTATTGAGAATTTTTCTTCTTAATGGATAACGGACTTCAAAAGGCTGGCTATCAGGATCAGTCTCCAAGTCAAGGTTCTAAAATTCGCTAGGCGCTAGTCGGGCGCTAGACTAGCGCCTAGCGCCTAGGCCGCCTAGGGCGGGATTAGTCGGCGCTAGACGAATTAATCGGTATCAACATAAATTAAATAATTAACATAATAAATCACATATTATAACTCTAAGTCCAACACAATAACATCAAATTTAAAATGAGTTTAAACTTAAAAATTACATAACTAATAAAATATCATAGTCATAGAACACAAACTCAAATTAAAAATGAATTCAAACTTCAACATTACACTAATAAAATATCATAGACACAAATTCAATATCATCGTTCACAAACCGCTTCTTAAAATTTATTCTACTTCTTCTTCTCCATAATTTTCAACAACTTGGTCTTCATCGGACACAAACTCAATATCATCATTGTGTTCCTCCTCTTCTTCTTCGGATTCAAAATCATCCTCATGAAGTTCTCTTACTCTAGAGCTTCTTCGGGGTTATAGATTTTCATCTGCTCCACTTGCTTCATCAATCATTTGTCATGTGAGCCCAGAACTTAGTTCAACTTCATTATCTTCCCCACCATACACAATCCAACCTTGTGCATTTGAAGCGTCTTTTGCAAGAAGGAGATCAACATTTCTTTCTTTTTCTCTTTTTTGTTTGTTCAACAATTTAGCATTAAATTGGACAAATACTAGATTGTTCAATCTGTTGACATCCAACCTGTTTCTTTTCTTTGTGTGGATCTAAAAAAAAGAGTAAATATTAAAATTAGTAACATGAATATATACTTGACTTTAATTAAAGAATAAAGACTTAAAGTTTAAAACTTACTCCTTCAAATGTACTCCAATTTCTTTCACACCCAGATGCACTTGTAGTTAATGAAAGTATCCTCAATGCCACTCTTAGCAAGTTAGGTGTGTGAGCGTCGTATGTACTCCATCATGCACATGGATCAAATGTATCATCATGTTTTTCACATGCTTTTGCTGCCAGTGTTTTTCCAAATAATCCAATCTTGTCTCTATATTTTGTAAATTCCTTGTTAATAATTGTATCTTGTAGATCCAACTCATTGGCATGCAAAATTTCTATACATTCAAAAATCCCCATCACAACCTCCTCATAAAGAGCAATAGAACTATCTTTATAGTAAAAATAAGGACTCAACAAAAAAACAGTAGTATACAATGATGTATCATGTCTATCATTCATTTTTGACTCAATAATTGCTATGATAGGCTGATAATTTGATTCCACGTTGTTCAGGACAACCTTGATATCTTCTTTAGCTTGAAGAAGCTCCCCGTATAGAAACCCCATCGATGACTTTCTATCTCCATCTACCAATCGAAGAACTCTAACCAAAGGAGCAAATATTTCAAACAAAGTGTCACACCATTCCAAAAACTCAAGCTCATCACAGTAGAGTAAGCTAATTTTCCTTTATTTGTCTTTGACCATTTATATGTCTCTCACATATCACTTGTATACATGTCTCCCACATATCACTTTTAAACATGACTCTTAAGCTTGCTTTTTTTTCAATCAAACTTTGCAATATGAGAAAATTTGATGCAAACCTGGTAACTCCTAGCCGGACTATGCATGTTTTCTTCGTGAAACTTCTCATCAATGACAAAGTCTTATGGTGAGCTTAAATGAAAATAGTAAAAGATTTGGATTGGTCAATAACTTTTTATATCGTGAAAGTTTGCCAATACTTTCAAGCATGAGATTAACAGTGTGAGTTGCAAATGAACTCCAAAAGATATCAGGTCGCTTTTCTTTTATCAATTTAGCTGCAGCCATATTGTTGGTGGCATTGTCTGTTACAATTTGAACAATATTCTGAGCTCCTACTTGTTCAACACACTTGTCAACATACTCAAAAATAAGTTCAGCTGTATGCCTGTATGTGCCTCATCTGAAGACTCCTTGAACTTTAAAAATGTAGTACCTTTCTTGCAATCAACACACAAATTTAAGATGCTTCTTCTTTTTCTATCACTCCATGTATCTGTCATGATCGAGCATCCATTCTTTGCCCATTCTTCTTCATGTTTCTTCAGCAGTTATTTTGTTCTTTCAACTTCGGCTTTTAGCAGTGGTTCCCTTAGTTGATATTGAGTTGGAGGCTTAAATCCTAGTCCAAATTGACCCACTGCTTCCATTAGTTGCTTGAAGTTATCATTATCAACAGCATTGAATGAGATTCCATTTTCATAAACCCATCTCCCAACATATTGTTGAACTTGTTGAGTTCTCTCCTTGAAAAGAGCCTCATTTATATTTTTTTGGCGAAGCACTTTACTCCCATTTGAACTTACATTTTCTGGAGCAATTGCTGATGCAAATCTATCTATGGGGCCAAGAGGAAGAGGTTTTTTAGATAGATCTATCCCTTCAATTTCAGAGCCTTCTTCTTCATTGGGAGAAATAGTCATCTCTGCTCTACAACTTTGTTCTTCCATTATTTTATTCTTCTTTCTGTTCCTCCCTTCTAAAATTGTCTATTTGCACTTGTTTTTATCTTCTTGAGATGCTATTCGACAACCAGATACATTTCCAGGTATATTTCCTATGTGCTCCTTAATCCTATATACTACTCCCGACATTATTTTTCCACACAACTTGCATTTAATTTTGTAAAGGTTCTTAGGATCAATCAACATCCCAAACTCTCATCCAATGTCATTTGACTTTCTTCTAAGAATCCCGGATTCAAGTTGAGTAACTGATGTTGTCGAAGATGGATTGTTTGCCATTGTAATTGTAATAACCTGAAAAATGATTTAAGAACAAATTTAAGAACTTTAGAATCATTAATAAATTATAAAAAATCAAAAAAATTATATATAAAATAATTAAGATATAATTATAATTTATATTTAAAATATTAAGATTTTTTTAAATATAAATTTTTGAATAAAAATATGATTTATAATAAATAAATATGATTTTAAATATAACATACTTAATAAGATTTATAATTAATAAAACTTATAAAAAAATTTATTTTAAAAATATTTTTATATAATTTTTGAGATAATTTAATTAGGATTTGGAGAAGTTAATTCAAAATTTCTATTTATTTGAGGAAATGTTTAAAACTTTAAATAAAAATAAATATAAATATAAATAATAAAATTAAAAAAACAGTGCCCGCATGCGCAGGATCGGCAACTGTCGGCATCGCGGGAAGCGTCCGGCGGTGCCGACAGGGTCGCCGAAGACTTCTGGCGGTGTCGGATGTCTCTGGCGACAAGTCCGGCGGGGACGGAAATGTCCTGCGACACGTCCGGCGCCACCGAAAGCGTCGCGGGACGCTTCGGGCAGCGCCGGACGCGTGGCCGGAGCCATCCAGCACCGCCGAAACAATCCTGCGACGCTTCCGGCGCCGCCGGAAACATGCCACAACGTCAGAAGCACGCTGGAAAAGTAAAAAAAACTAAACACATACCTCCTGCTGCGCGCGATACCGGAGGAGGCAGCGGCGATTCCAGAGGAGGCAACAGCATTCCGGAGGCGTCGGGAGGAGGCAGATGAATTGACAACAGACTTTAGGGCTTTTTAAAAAAACAAAAAAGGAAAGAAATCCCGCAAAAAACGCGACGCACCGCCTGGGTTCTCTATGCGGCGCCTAGCGCCGCACAGACCGCCTAAGCGGCCCCTCCGCCTAGCCTGGCCGCGAACATGGTGTTCGGTGTGGCCGGTGGGCGTCGAGCGACTAGGCGGCGCCCGCCTAGCCCGCGATTTCGATCACTGCTCCAAGTACACTTCCTCGATTTACCCTGACAACCGATGGGATACTTCCGTGGAGCCGGGCCAATCCCCTCCAAGTTCGACTGTTATCTGATTAATTATTTTTTGCCCTCTCTTAAGCGTTAGTAGCCCCCATAATTTACCACCTCTGTGTTGGCCCTGGAACGCGTTGATGGGGGCGTTGGGAGCGAGCGAATCGCCTTTTGCCGACAAGAGATAGTTTGACAAGTGACAATGATGCTTAACAATAAGAAGCATTCACAAAAGGTAAATGAAGCTCGTGTCATAACAATAATTGCAAATGGTGCTGAAACATGACTACCTCACAATGTGTGGCGGGCAAACAGACTTGCTAACAGAGAATCATACACGAGAGCATTGTGAAATGCAATAAAATATGACAAAGGAGTTGACGAATATCTATAAATATAATCCAAGTAGGATACGGATGAGTATAGATGAAATGTGCGTGGGTGGACACACGCATGCTAATTAACCACCAAACATGAAAAACACGGAGACGAGAAAGTTTGTAGGCCCAACAAATAAACATAAAACAACGTCAAGCATGTAAAATATAATGTTCCCAAATACACAGCGCAATCTATTTCTTTATTTATTGAGGCATAAGTTAACGAGTGATAGCCCATTAATGACTAATGTCATATGCAGATGTTCTTGTATGAAAGCTAGGAGAAATATAGCACTAGGATGAGGTCTAAGGGTCAAAACTTGACAAAGCCAATGTGCCCGCCCTCCCCGCGCACTAGCTACAGCATCCGGGCTAGCAGCCCCCGTGATTTACCTCCTCCGTGTTGGCCTGGGACGGGTTGGCCGGGGTGCTAGGGGCGAGCGAATCGCCTTTTGCCAACATAGGAGAAATACAGCACAGACTGATGAGCCTGTATTGCTATCATCAAATCTCAGATGAGTTCTTGTGCCTCAATAGTACTAATGCTGATGGAGCAAGCTGTAGCCATAGCTACATATGAAAAAACACAATGAATCAAAGAAAAACATATGCCCATAAGGATCATTCTTGTCAGGCAGTTGATGCATTCCTTACTGTGAAAGTGCTAGTTAGATCATGCATGATCTACAAATAAAAATTGGTGCTTGTGCGACGTTACCCCTGACAATATCGCCTCTCCAATACTCGCAATCTGCCAACCCATTAGGGTTTGAAAGTATGAGGCTATATAAATAGCACAAGTAATGAAAAAGGGAGGTATGCCTATACAAATCCTAAATTCTCTTTATCTTTCACATTCTTTTCTTTTTCTCGATCCAAATGATGACTTAGGCATTAAAGGGACATCACCGAGGTAACTCTCGGCGAACCCTTTGACATGTGTTATTCTAGCAAAGTCGACCACATCACGAGACGAAGGCATCGTTAACAACCTTGACGCAACATTTGATGTCATCTGTGAACTTAGGGCCCAGACGTTGAGATTGAAGACGTTGAGGAAGAAGCCTATGGTCGCCAACCACTAACAATTTTTCCTTCCTCAACACCCGACCAAAGCTTCTTCCAAGGGTGGTGGTGGGAGGAAATGATGTACTTAGGATCGAATTCATCAAGTTCTAGAAATTATTTTCTTATTTCTCTACATCCTCTCAGCCGACACGGTCGCTAAAGGAGTTGTTACGCTCATGGCCGTTACTTTCCTTGATTACCAATCCGTTGTTTTTTTTTTTGAAACAGACACATTAAACTCCGAAAACGGCTCCAGTTCAAGCATTGAAATCGCTGCTTCAGGGGCAATCCGCCTCGAAGGCTCAAGGACCTCCATCTCCTCTTCTAGGATTGATAGAAGATTATTGGACTTTCTTGTGCTGAAAGCACTAATTGAGGAGGTTCCGGCTCCGTTCATGGTAGCGGCCACAGAAGCTCTCATCACCATTCTCTTCTCCGACTTCAATTACAACCACATTGCCAAGGAGCTCCTCCAACAATCGGAGATGAGCCTGCAGCCGCCAAACCAAACTCAATTCACTATGATCTCTTCTTGCAAGGAGCAAAGATAGCTTGCTTTTGAATTTTGGCAGGTCCATTCATGGTTATGTGATAAAACATGGCTTGGGTATCAACCCACTTCTTTGCACTGCACTTGCAGTCAGGGAATCTTTCCTAGGGAGAAGCATTCAAGCTTATATCATCATAAGGGAGGGCGGTCTACTACTCAATTGTTATTTGAGCAATGCCGAATTGATATTCAAAAATCTAGTCCAGGGAGATATCATCTTTCAGAAGGCAGTAACCATAGCATGTGAAATTCATGGCCAAGGTGAAGTTGCGTTTAGCATACTTTACATGATAGTCAGAGATGTACAGTGAACCGAGGAGACAGATGATATCTATTACAAACTGTGTTAGACGCAGATACTGGTATAGCTCCCCAATTTAGGCTGGTCCCAGGATCAAGTCGATCCCTCCATGATAATGAGGACTTCTTTCTCAATTCCTTTTACAGCTCTTTTCATATGATTGATTTATTAATTTGAACTTATGGGATCATTTCCCCTAATCGCTTCTTGGAATTTTCAGATTTTTATATCGAGCGATTGCCTGAAAGGGAGGAAGCCTTAGGAGACATAGAGAGTTTTGATCATTGTGTCACGACCCTTACCAAGTTAAAGCCATAGCGGAGTTGTTATAGTGGGGGTCCAAATCTTCTTGATGGAGGGAATGGAGTTCTTCAGGTGATTGGCCAGCTAAGGGCATTTGGATGGTGTTTTTTGAGGATTGTATCTCGGAACGACTTTGATAGGGGGGAAATTCAATCGAGTGTGAGGAGTTGGGTGCAGTCGGTTAAGGTAAGGTAATTATTGTGTCGAGGGGAGGATGTGGAGATCTGATGTTTATTCTGTTGAAGGGTGGATGTGAAGGTATGATATTTGTTGTGTCGAGGGAAGGATGTGTAGGTATGATATTTATTGTGCCGAGAGGAGGATGAAGAGATATAATATCTGTTGTGCTGAGGGGCAACTCAAGAGTAGTGAGACATGCTCGTGGGTGCAGTCGGTTAAGGTAAGGTATTTGTTGTGTCGAGGGGAGGATGTGGAGATCTGATGTTTATTATGTTTAAGGGTGGATGTGAAGGTATGATATTTGTTGTGTCGAGGGAAGGATGTGGAAGTATCATATTTATTGTGTTGAGAGAAGGATGAAGAGATATAAATATCTGTTGTGCTGAGGGGCAACTCAGGAGTGGTGAGATAGGCTCGGGGATCTCGCATAATGGCTCGAGGTTAAGTGGGATTGGACTGTGGAAGGATTTTAAGGATTGGATAAGGAGTCATTCAAGGAAGCGGAGTCTTTTGGCTGTGGAGGGGATTAATTCCTTGAAGCCAGATAGAAAAAGAGGTTGCTCCGATTTTAAAGGGGCAGGACAGGTAAGAGGGAGAGTAGGAATCGCAGACAACATTGTCAGGGTAGGAGAGAGGTCATCGTCCAAGCCTTGCGCCTGAGACCCTCAGGTCCCTCCGCCGTTATCATTATCCCAGTCCCTACACCTGAATTCCCTGGGTCTCTGTACCCCGTGGAATCATCAAGGCCCTACGCCCGAGAACACTGGATCCATGTACTCGACAACATTATCATTATCTAGGTCCCTGGGCTGAAGTCCCTAAGTCTATACCCCACACAGAATCATCATCCGAGTCCTTGCTCTTGAGACCCTCGGTTCTTGTGTCCAACGGAGTTACTATCATTCAAGTTCGTGCATCCAAAGTCCCCGGGTCCCTTTGCTCAATGGAATTTTCATTTAGGTCCCTGCACCTGAAGTCCCCAAGTCTCTGCACTCGGCGGAATCATAATCCAAGTCCCTACACCCATCATTTTTGTCCAGGTAGATTCATGTTCCAAAATCTACTCAGCCCACAAGATTCCTATGTTACACCTGTGCTTTAGACCCTAAATCGAGTCTCGTTCACACAACTCCTCCACTTGAAGGGGAGTTCTTATGTTACTCCCGATAATATCGCCTCTCCAATACTCGCTATCCGCAACTTGTGATCCGCTAACCCATTAGGGTTTGCAAGTAAGAGGCTATATAAATAGCAAAGGTAAAGGGAGGTATGCTTACACAAACCCTAAATTTTCTTCATCTTTCACATTCTTTTCTTTTTCTTGATCCTATGATGAATTAGGCATCAAAGGAACCTTGCCGAGGCAGCTCCCGGTGAGCCCTCTGACGTGTGTCATTCTCGAAAATTGACCATGTCACAATAAGAAGGGCATCATCAGCAACTTTGCATGATGCGTCAAATTTTTGCCGCATCATGCTACAACAAAAGTACTCGATCACACAATACTAGTCTAACTAAGAGTTTAGATTGTGTCCTTTTATCTCATTGAGAGTATTGCTTGCCAACTAGAATTTTCATTCATGTACTTGTCATGGCACAACACATAAAGAAAGAAAGTCTATGCACTAAATTCAAGCAGAAAATCATAGGAACAAAGATGCTATAGAGGCTAGAAACCAAAATGCATCCTCCTTTGAAACAAAATCTGATTTCCACAAAAATGTCTTCCTTCCTCATTGCATAGCCTAATTCCTTCCGCATGCTCCATAAACAATAGTAAAAATCCTAAATAGTGATATTCCTACATTAGGATGTAGGGTCAATCTGTCGATTACCTCTGGTCCATCAAATTGGGGTCTTGAAGTTGATAGTAGTGCATCTCATAGAAGCCCAACATACTGAGGGCTCTCATATCTCTTTTAGAGGACTAGGTTCCCATGTGATATAATGTTTTGTTATTGCATTGCAAAAATAGTTTCATCTTGATTTCAAGACAATTATGTCTCCATGAAATTAGATTCAATTGGATCCATCGTGTTAGTGTCTGGTGTTTGACAATGCTAGCACTTTTGTTTATCGAGTTTATATCCACACAGAGCACAACTTAGCCCAATAACATAGAATGATAAATATAGCCGACCTAACCTGGTAAGATAAGGCTTAGTTGTTATTGTTGTATATCCACAGTCCACACAAAGCACAACTTAGCATCCAAAACACATCAAATGAGTGAACTTCCTATAATGTTACCTTGGCTCATTGGCTACCACCCAAAACTTGTTTTATAGCTATTGAGGTATTGTATGTCTTTCACTAACTCGGGAGGACTATAATACAAAATCCACATAGAAATTGGATAAACATGAAAAATATAAAAAGTAATAAATTCGAAAACAAAGATAACAAGTCTATCCTACACATTTTCCTCCTAAATTTTAGGTTTCACACATCAAAAAACAAAATAAAATTATCAAACATATGAATTACAGAAGACTCTAACGAATTGTAAAACAAAGATCAAGATACAAAGGTGAATGAAATTAAAATAAGAATTCTTACATTTCCTTGTTGCGAGGCATGAAGTGGGCTTGAGAAAGGGCACTTCTCAGAGATCTTGCCGGATGGGATTACCATCCTGTGGAAAAGAGTTTATAAATCTTGATTTCTTTAATTTATATATACAGTCAATTATTATTTTTTCCATTATTTGTCAATTTTTAAAGTCACAACTTTTATCATAATCGTTTATCACAAAATTATGATAATTTTTAATTAATAAATCTACTAAAAGTGAATTATTAATGTGTCCTCAATGTGTAATAACGTCCGGTGCACAAGCTAAAGCCCTTGCCAATAATATACAATAATAAAAGATCATCGCACGAATAAATACTGAACATGAGTGGTCGCACACTAATACAATCTTTTGTGGGCAATTACTCTGTAATAAGGAGTAGGTTCAAAGCATCCACTTTTTAGTATCTCTTTTCCCCGTTTAAAATTATTGTTATTTCACTTTAATTTTTTACACCACAATTACCACAATTATTTTATTCTATATTTACATAATATTAGTTAGTCTACGACCAGCCTAAATTAACCTTTTAATATAAGTTATGCCAATTTAATTGTGTATTAGCATAAGGTATACAAGAGGTATACAATATAAAAATATAAATATCACCTAATTCATCAAGTATTAAGTTCCACCCTCAATAATTTAATTTATTACAAACTTATTTCGCTATTTTAATTTCATTTTTAAAACCCCTTTTTCTAAAAGGCTAATAGAAGCATATATAATTCATTTTCTATATTATTCATGCACAAGGAAACATCAAGATAAGTTAACAGATAAATTTACTTAATGTATAGCAAAAAGATTTAGTGTAAAAATCAACGTTCTCCATTCGAATGTGTATCTATAAATACAGTATGGAACTCAAAGAAGTCAAAATAAATCTCAATAATGATAATAGCATAAAAATCTAGAAATTAACTAAACTTCAATAGTATAAAATAAATTTTAATCTCACTACCTCTACATAATCTCAAACACAAAACTAGACATCTATTATCTAACAACAATTTACTTTTTATTCCTAACTCAGCTACATCAACATAAAATAGAAATAAAATAAAATATTTACCATGAAAAATTTCCCCGAAACAAACAAGGAAACAAAACACTTGAGCCAATTGCAACTGCATAATTACTCACTGAATTCCAATGACTTCATTCAAGGAAGTAGGAAAATGAGGTGGGGGCGGCCAAAGCTCTTGTATCGGCCAAGAACAACCGGCCGGCGGCTGAGGGCGTCGGGAAAGGTAGCTCAGCGGTGGTCGGCCAATAGTTGTGGGTACAGAAAAACGAAGGGAAAGAAAGAAAGAAGGGGGGAGAGAGAAGTCCGGTGGTAGCCTCTCTTAGCTCCGGCGATGAGCGGCAGCGCCGATGTTCTCTCGCGGCAGAGGCCCAAGAAGTCTTATCGGCAAACCCTAAAATCCCGGCCTTTCGCGTTTTGGGATATGCATCCACGACATCAATTAATTGCAGATTTATACGAAATGTCAGCATCTAAATTTTTTTTTTGGATTTTTTAATTTACATATTATATATTAAATCTTAAATTTTAAACTGTAAAGCATAAATTCTAATCTCTAAAAAAAACTTTAAAAAATTACAGTGAAATATGAGAAATAATAAAATCATATATATATTGATCTGCTGCGGACCGCGTGCGGACTGGTGCCTGATCGGTCTGGTGACCGATCAGGCAGGTGCCTGATCGATCAAGGATCGATCAGGCACACGACCTCGATTTCTCGACACCAACGGCGGCCTTTTGCCGCCGTCCCCGAATAAAACTATAACCCAGGGGGTGAGCGATAAATCCTAGGGGGTGGGGTGAACCCGTCGGGGGAGTGTCCGGTGGCCGATCAAGAGTGCCTGATCGGTCTGGTGACCGATCAGGCGCCAATCCGCACGCGATCCGTAGCGCGGGGTCCGCATCAGAGCAATTTATATATATATATATATATATATATATATATATATATATATATATAATGTATTTTTTTAATTTAGTTTAGGATTTAAAATTTAAGATTGAGATGTATACGACTGGTGGTACGATAAAATACATTGTAGAAGGTACAACTGATGGTACCACTGGATACGCAGATGAAGGTACTACTAGTGGTGTAGGCACTGCTGAATGCACCGATGGAGGTACAACAGATGGTACCGCTGAATATAACGGGATAGGTACTGCTGGTGGTATCGCTGGATATACCGGTGCAGACACTACTGAACACCCCAAAGTGGGTACTACAGATGCTATCGCTGTATACACCGGGACAGGTACCGCTGGTGGTACCACAGAATAGGCATTGGTAGATATTGCTGATGATACCATGGACACCACAGGGGTTGGTACAGCTGGTGGAACAGTGGGAACCGCTAATACCAATGGAACCGAGGCTCTCAGAACACTCGGGGGAGTTTGACCACGACTAACAGGGCCTATTTCGGGCAGTCTCTCTGGTGCCTCTGTGGCTTGAGACCCAAAAGTCCGCCCACGTGGCCGCCCTGGACCACGGCTCGGTGCGGAAGCAGACCTGCTCCGAGTCATACCTGTTGAACCATTATCCAATATTACAAATAGTACAAGTCTACTAAACATACCATATCATACCATTGTCGTCCGGAGATGTCCCGTCGCCACCAGGTCCCAAAGTCCAAACTCGTCGAGAGATGACTCCGAAAATCCGAAATGTACTCGGGTACATATCATCAAACCCGAGCTCCGACACCTACCGAATAGGTATCAGATTTACCTCCGACAAATCCGAAAAGACTCGCCAAACCAGGCTCTGTACCAAAATAAACTGTCACGCCCCGAGACCCAGGAGTCGCTGTTCCAATATAAAATCGGACAGCATCTCCCCTGTCCGGCAGATAATTTACATATACAAACAACACACGTACAATAATTTGGCCTCAGGCCTCAAAATGAAGACATAACATAACCATAACACAAAGTTAATCATACCTAACTGCGGACTGATCCGACTTACAACAAAAACAACAAACACATAGTCCATTAGAGGACTCAAAAATACAATACCAAGACAAATGAAACGCGATACAAGTTCCACGACATAAAACAAATACAAACCAAATATTATGATGCAAAGAAAACATAACTACGCGGAAGCAACCATCATTGGAGTCGTAGGGACCTAGGACTGGCAACTGGGGCTCTCCTGGAGACCAATCAACCTGAAAACAAAAATATGGGCAACGGTGGTGAGTCCAAATAAACTCAGCGGATACCAAAACAGATATGCATAGCAAGCTATAATAATAATAAGAATCACGCTGATACAGTCTCGAGTATAGAGGATAAAGCATAACTAAAGACTAAGGGTGAATACATACCAAGGTCCGTCTATCCTGCGGGTAGGTGTAATCAATCCCCTATATAGTCTCAATAACGATACACAATCCAAACGTGTATGTCACCTGTAAGTGCATGCCAAACATATATAGCACTCAAACACAACAAGCACCAATAAAGGTGCAATGCATCCTATATACTCGATGCAATGATCTGTTCTGTACGCACCTCAGCCGCCACCAGACCGGTGGTTGGGCGAACAGTAAATAGATAAGTCAACCACTCATGGTTGCATAAAGAAGCCAAACACTTGTGGCCTACAATATATGAAGCTCAACACTCGTGGCTATGCAGATATGACGTCCAACACTCGTGGCAATGCAAGTATGTAGCCCAGCACTGGTGGTTATGCAAGTATGATGCCCATTACTCGTGACAATGCAAGTATGACGCCCAGCACTCGTGGCGATGCAAGAATGATGTCCAGCACTCGTGGTAATGCAAGTATAACGCCCAACACTCATGGCGATGCAAGTATGTAGCCCAACACTAGTGGCTATGCAAGTATGATGCCCAACACTTGTGGCAATGCAAGTATGCCGCTCAACACTCGTGACGATGCAAGTATGTAGCTCAGCACTTGTGGCTATGCAAGTATGATGCCCAGCACTCGTGACAATGCAAGCATGACGTTCAGCACTCGTGGCGATGCAAGAATGTAACCCAGAACTCGTGGCTATGCAAGTATGATGCCCAGCACTCGTGGCAATGCAAGTATGACACCCAATACTCGTGGCGATGTAAGTATGTAGCCCAGCACTCGTGGCTATGCAAGTATGATGTCCAACACTGTGGTAATGCAAGTATAACGCCTAGCACTCGTGGCGATGCAAGTATGTAGCCCAACACTCGTGACTATACAAGTATGATGTAGGCATGATTGGTGACGGGCTCAGACCTCAAGGGAGCCGATAGTCTCCATCATGATAATAGCATCGTGCTAATAGCTCAATCAATACAGGAAACTTGACTGCACGACAGGCTCAAACCCTAAGGGAGCCGATGATCGCCAGTATGCAATCATACAGAGCCTACAACTTAGTATATAACCTAGAGGGTAAAGTATGCTAACGACACCCTCCTCACTAACCAGATCCTCAACCATAGGCGGTAGGAAAGGTATAGGTCTAACATATGTATCCAGATCTAACCATTCTACCCTAGGTATCCATGCAAGGTATATCTAGGAATCAATTCAACTACAGATACAAAGTGACCTATTACTGTATTTGTGCACATAAGCACGCAAGACAGATAACAAGAGTGTATGGAACTAAATAGGAATCATCTAAGAAGAGTAAGCAACAGATATCGGATCATGATATACAAAGGCAGGTATAGCGTAGAAACCTACTGTTATCTATAACAAACTATGCATAATAGTAAGACAGTATCTAAAATGATAAGTTAGGGGTACCTGCCTCAAAATAGGAGTCCGTATCAAATGAGAATCTCCGTCCAAGAAGTCCAACGCAAATCACTCAGTGTCCTGCATCCATAAATCATAACATAAGTCATCAATACAAATGATGCTAACTAGACTAGACACCCAGTCATATCTAAATTAATCCAACCTGATCCAAGTGTGGTTTACTCCAATACTGAACCACACAATTAGGCTAACGCTAATTTAATTAGAATTAGCCTTGGTTAGGGATCAACCTCCGAGTTAGTCCTAGATTCTTATCCTCACCCAATAAGATCCAAGTGCATAAAGGAAATTAACTTGAATCTAAGCTAACTTAGATTAGGATACATTACACCCATCCTAAATCACAACCAACTCATAGGAAACAATCTCCCGCATAAATCAAATAGCAAAAGCAATTCACTAATATTACTATGGAAGAGCAATTGCCCCAAACAAATCTTACTCATCTGCTAATTCCAATTACCTCACTGTCCTGTGCACTGACCACCACCGAATCAAAGAGCTAAACCAATCCCTAAAGCACAACCAACCCTCTAACAGAGTTGCTATCAAGACAAAGAATTAACTAGGGAAAACAGATCGACTCTCAATGATCTGATTCACAGCAACATCAAATTACCTATCCAAAATAATCCAGCCAAATATCATACGACCCAAAATGTCAACAAGTTCAAGCTCCAAACCTTGACTCAAAAATCCTAACTGTATTCCTATCAACAGCTATAATTCATCCACAATACTCGAAATCAATCCACAACAAATTTGTTCAAGATCAATATCAACGAATCAACACTTACCTGAGAGCAATCACCCAACAAGCACCCCCTCCTTTGTTTTGATCCAACGAGCTCAGAAGTTGCAAGATGAACACGCCATTGGGATTCCCTCGTCTCCAATGACTCCCATTAAACCCCGGATCTGCACTTGCCGAGCTAGGGCAAATCTTCGTGTGAAGGGAAGTGACCCCTAGGATGGATTAGAAGCTAGGGCATGGCTCCAAATCAATGTGGCAGCGACAGTCGAGGAGCAGAAGGGGCAACCCATGCTTGCGACAATCCGGAGATCGGGGAGGGTGGCGATCGGTGATGGTTCAGTCGAAGATGAAGAGAGGAGGGATCGCGAGAGAAGGAGCACAGCGCCGGCGACCCACGTGAGGATGGCGATGGAGGTGAGATCGGAAGCAACGATCGGCGATGAGGAGTTGGCTGCGGCTATGGTCCGCGAAGAAGAAATGAAAAGAACTCGGTATATAAGTAATTGAAATTTTGCAATCCAGCCCCTCATAATTTGAATTATTTTCACTACACCCCTATCTTTTGGTTTAAATCATTTCCACCCTCCACACTTGGTGTTAAACACAACAACATCATTAGACCAAAATATTAGAGTTCAGAAACCCTAAGGGGGCGTTTGGTTTGTTTCATTTTTCATTTTTATTTTCCAGAAAATCGCATTTTGTGGTTTTCTGGAAAATGACTTTTTTTCATTCTCCAGTTTTCCAGAAAACGCTATGTTTTTTCTGGAAAACAAAGCTGGAAAATGCAAACCAAACGCCCCCTAAACTTGTCCAGAGAAGATTTCTAAAATTTTATGATTTTAAATATTTAACTCCTCATAAACTAAGTTTCAAGCGGTTTAACCCTCTAATTTTAGTTTGGGTCTCTCAAACCCTAAATCTTCTTCAATTTTTTTTTTCTAGATCGCGTTAAAAATATCGGATTTAACAGCGGCTCACTTGGCTACCAGATTCAAAGAACCTTTGTACTTGTCCTTGTGGTCTAAGGTTCGAATCTAGGGAAGACAAAAACTCACTGCCGGGAGTGGGAAGACCATAGGGCATGGCCTAGAGAGCCGCCTGATGGGGCTAGAGGGGTCGTGCCGCTACATAAAAAGGCACCTTTTTTATGTAGCGGCCCCGACCCCTCTGGTCCCCGCAGGCAACCCTCTAGGTCGGACCCTACGGTCTTCCCACTCCTGGCAGTGAGTTTTTGCCTTCCCCGGATTTGAACCTTAGACCTCCAGGTCAAGTACAAAGGTTCCTTGAATCTGGTAGTCAAGTGAGCCTGCGGGGACCAGAGGGGCCGGGGCCGCTACACTCGGAGGCCGAGCAAAAGTCCAACCGGAGGAGCTGGTTGGCAAAACGTAACTTCTCTAGAGTAGAGTAGGTGAGGACGCGTTCCCCGGAAGAGGGAACAGTAGGCGTCTGTTCAACCTAGGGTTCCATTTGGAAACCCAAAGTCATAACTAAGACAGCGCAGACAGTTATTTATATTTTATTTTACTATTACTGCTGTTCTGGAACTAACCCTGGTTGCAGGATCAAAAGGTTGGAGTTTCTGCATCCCAGGCACCTGAGAGGGCTCAGACGCCCGAGAACACAGGCGCCTGTGTGGATATAGGTGCCCCAGATAGGTTTCTTTCTGTGGCTGCGAAGCTGAGCTGGCAGGTTGCCATGTCAGCAAGTGAGGCGCCCGTGAGCCGCAGGCGCCCTAGATGTCTCAGGCGCCCTGGATGGGGGATAGACGTTGGACCGAGCCTGCAGATAAGCTTGGCCCAAGTCGGTGATGTGGCAGGCGCCCTACAGCATCCCAGGCGCCCTGCATACCTGTATAAAAGGGGGTTCACCCCCCTGCTTCCATACAACACTTCTTCCAACTCAAGAACTCAAACGCTCCGTGCAGATCTCCCGTGCTCGATTTCCAAGCGCCAACAACGGTCAAGATCGATGAACTACTGCTCCGCTCTTTAGATTACTTTTCGGTCGTCGGTATATTTGTTTTAAGTTGTTTCAATTCTGTATTCGTGATTTAAGTTTGTAACACCTTTTTTCGAAATATAGAATTGCTTAACGAAAACGGTCAAGGACCGTGGGCCTTGGAGTAGGAGCCGTTGTAGACTCCAAACCAAGTAAAAAGAAACGAGTTAGCATTGCTTTAATTTTCCGCAGCGTATTATTCTATCGTATCTGAAATTTTATCGATATTCACCTCCCCTCTATCGATTCTAAACGATCCCACAAGTGGTATCAGAGCGGGTGACTCAAATCTGGTGTAACCACAGATTGAGCAATTTTCGGATTTCTTTTATTTTTTAAAAAAATCAAACATTCGTAAATTTTCATCGATGTTGGTGCAACACCACTCGATTCTTATTATTTTTTTCTACCGCACTGCTAATCCAAGACTCCGTCTTGGAACAAAGTTTCTTTTTCTTTGTAATTTTTCAGATTAAAAATTCTATGGTCATGCAAGAAGGTTACAGCACTACGAGACCACCACTCTTCTCAGGAGAAGATTTCTCCTATTGGAAAAGCAGGATGGAGGTCCACCTAAAAACTCAGGTGGGCATGTGGATCATCATTTAGTTCGGACTGGAGATCCCTAAAAATGCACAAGGTGAGGTGCAAGGATACTCAGAGTAGGACACTCCACTCAAAAAGAAAATAAAAGCAAACGCAAAAGCCACACAAACACTGCAATGTGGCTTAACTAAGGAAGAGCTCAACCGCGTCGGCCCCTTCAGGCTTCAGCAGTGCAAAGGAGCTTTGGAGCAAGTTGTTCGAGCTGCACGAGGGTACGTCGATACACAGATTAGCAAACGAGATCTTCTACTCATCAAAATTCACAGTTATAGCAGTGAATCTTCCTTTATCTTGAGAATGTTTTTTACCATACACTTTATTAAACCTTTTAGATTTAAAATATTTAAACAATTTCCTTACCTTATATGTCGTTTCCTCTTCACCTGCTGAAGATTCTTTCTTGTGTTGTACCTTCCTCGTACTTAGGACAATGTTGTTCATTTTTGTATTCTTTACTATGCACCGAGACTCATGAATTTCTAATGTGGAAAATAATTATTCTAAAGTACTTACCTCAAGGTTCTTAGATATGTAATACGCATCAATCATGGAAGACTAGCTCTGGGTTCTCTGGAAGGCGTTGAGTTTGTATCTTAGTGAGTCACGATTTGATACCATCTCTCTGAGGTTGGTGAGTTTCATGATTAGATCCTTTAGTTTAGCATGCAGTTGGGCCACTGACTCCTCCTTCTATTTGGAGGTTGTTAAGTTGAATTCTGGAACATATCTCATTTTACTAGTTTAGCTTCAAACGCCCCTTCATGCAGTTCCAAGAACTTCCACCAAAGTTCTTTTGTCAATTTATAGGCACCGATCGATTGACTTCTTGTGACAGCAAGACATTTAGCAGATGAAATTTTTCTTTATCGTTGGCCACAAAGTCTGCTTGATCCTTTTTCTCTATTGGAGTTCATCCTTTTTTTTCGTCGTTATCTTTTGGTACTACAAAGTCAAATTTAATTATTAATAATATGTCAAAGTCAATTTTAAAGAACACTTTCATTTTGTGCTTCCATAGCGCGAACTCTCCCTCGAACTTAGGTGGGTAGATGCTTGATACGAGCATTTGTATGTTGTTGTAGTTGGTGGTTAATCCTTCTAAAGTGCCCTCGCTCTGATACCAATTGAAGGGGATTGGTCGGCCGACAAAAGAATGGTGAATTACCCCTGAAAAATGAAACTCGATCTTTTGTGTTTCTTCACAAAAATAAGGTTAGTTAAAGACAACAAAATAAACAGACATAAATAATTTAACTAAACTAAAAGAAAAGAGACACAAACAAGGGTTTACAACTAAAAGAAAAGAGACATAAACAAGGATTTACTTGGTTGCAACCAGGAAGGTTGATAATCTAAGACAAATGAAAGCGTAGTCTCTAGATTATCTCCTTGTGGGCGGAGAAGTATGTTAAACAAATAGAACTCAGAGAAAACTTAAAGAAAAGACTACAAAATTCGTGTAAATTTGAATGGATGAAATAAACTGAACTCAGGAGTCTATTTATAGCCCCGGTAAAACTTTAACAAAATGTTGACATGACACTTCTCGGTCGCTCGAGTGCACACAAGTGCCTAACACGTGGTCCACATCACAATGGTCGTAAAATGACTACTTTCTGGATAAAGTGCGCTCGAATCGACTCGGGCACTCGAATCGACTCGGGCGCCCGAGAATACGAGCGCCCGAGTCCAACCGGGTACCCCATGCTCGGGCATCCGAGTTGACTCGAGCTCTCAGGTTGACCTAGTCAACCACTTGTTGTTCAGTCTTCCGACGGGTCTTCTGGGTGATTTCAAGCCATCCGGAGTTGGGCTCACATGGACCCGTTTCCAGCCTTTCTTCTCGAATGGGCTTCCTCCTGGCTTCTCATCCCTCGGACGTTGTGCGTGTCTTTCTCACTTCACCGGTGTACTCTTCCGCAGACCTCCGGGTCCTTCGGATGCACCAAGCCCGTCAGCTCTCCTCTGTGTCATCCTTCTTGTACGATGCATCTTCCACTCAACTTTTTGTACTCCTAAACTCCTGTATACTTAGACACAAGGATCAGATACCAACATGACCTAAACTTGACTCGGTTAATTACATCAAAACTCACTCGGGATACTTACATCGGCAAGTGAGAAGGGCAATCGACTGGTGATGAGGCTTGGAAGTTGACCGAGAACTGACTACTGACTGGCCAGTCTGGAGTGCCGGTCGAACACTCGGGAAAGCTGTCGAACACCCGTATTCTGCAAGAAAAAGGACCATTAGAGGTTGTCAAATACTTGCAAGCACTCCGACGATCAAGCCAAAACTCCGACGAAGAAAAACGATAGTGGAAACAATAGAAGAACTGCAGAGCATACCTGTGTGTGAAGAAATGAGGACCCTTATATAGGCGCGGGCAGCAGATCAAAACCTATCAAAGCATCACGTCAAGCTTAAATGCTCGGATTCGGACGTAGGCTTTGTTAGTTAAAGATGGGACGCGGTTGTCATCTATTGGTTCCAGCTGTACAATCATCCCTCTTTCTTAATTGCCTAACGCATATCGGTCCACATGGGCTGATTTGCTGTCCCCTCGAAATACAATATGTTGTATGATCATCCCCCTCTCTTAATTGCCTGGCGCCTATTGGTTGCATGTGCCAACTTGCTCTCCCCTTGACATATTATACGAATCCAAAGAATCTATTCATACACTTTTATGCCTTATCACCGTTAAACAATATCGTTTGCACAAGATCCTCGATGGCTCACTGCCCACCCATACACCTCCTTTCCAGTTCGTCGATCGACTGATCGGTAAAACAGATCCTTTGGAGGAGGGAGTGGGGAACCTCGAGGAGCCCCTACCTTTGGAACGGGTATGCCCGACCAGCTGACTTGAGGTCAACGGGTCGGATGAAGGGGCAGTCGGTCAAACGATCCGACGACTCGGGAACCTCTTAGTTCGACCGGCAGAAAGACCACCCTACCCCCTTTCCAACTGACTCGCATGGCCTTGTTGCCACATGGTTGATCGGCTAACCGACCTCGGTAGAGGTTCGACTGATCGTCTGTGGACCGTTCGACCCACCGTCCCACTATCTTAATTAGTGACCCTTCGCTCGACCCCTCGTAACTTAGTCAGCCCCATAAAAAAGACCGATCAATAGGGGTCAAACATCCGATTGGATCATATCCTTATATAAATAATTTTTTATTATATTTTAACATAGAAGACTCCATCAATATATATGTGTAAACTTGATTAGAATCAAATTAAATAGCAAAACTTCATTAATTTGCTCCAGAAATTCATCTCAATCTCCATTTGACATAAACAACAGGTTACAAGTCGACTTACAAGCAAGCACATTATGTAAGCGTGTGTGCGCGTGTATATATATATATATATATATATATATATATATATATATATATATATATATATATATATATATATATATATATTATATATATATATATAGTTTGATTCGGTATTCGGACGACAATCGGATATGTATATATACTGACTATCATATCATTCATATTGAATTTCATACTGTGAATTCATACTTTCTATCATAGCTCATATTACGTCGTCTAGGAAGCGCAATGTAATATAGTAAAAATAAGTTGTGCAATCCCAATGAAAAAGAACAGTGTGGCTACAATAAGTGAGATAATTAACCAAGGATTGCCAAAGTGTTTTTGAGTTAGGTAGGCACGCCATCTATTGCATTTACTGCCACTGTGCTCGCTGACCTCCTTGAAGACTCGTGAAAGGTAGCATTGGCTGGTGTCGACCACCGCCTCCTTGCAAAGCCCGTTGAAGAGACGGGCAACTTGTTCGTTGCTGCCGAGCCCGCTGATTATGATATCTTTTCGCTGGAGTATTTCGACATCTGCAGCAGTGACAATTATGCAAGACATAAAGAAAGCATAGCTCGTGAAGAAGTAATTGACAATGGTGGTGTCGCATTGCTCCAATGCGATGAAATTCCTTAAGAGGATGTTAGTGTCATCGTCGACCTCAATCTGAGGGATCTCTAGAACGCCATTCTCAAAGGTGATGTCTAACAAATTTATTGCCTGTTGCTTCTTCTTGAATTTGATTCCTGTCTCTTTCAGTCGAGTCGCACTTAGAAGCATTGCTAGCCTCGAAGGAATTGGCCGATGGCCGTGATCTCTCTGGTTGTCAGTTTGATTAATGTTTGATTGTCCTGTCGATTGAGGAACGGTACTATTATGACGGGTCGCCATAGCATTTTCATTTGGTTGATAAGCAGCAGCAACTGGACGTAGCAATTTCATTTGATGAGGATGCAGGCGTTGAATGAGGAAAGGCATCATGATGGATCGCCGTGACAACCCATAAATAATAAAGATGAAGAATGTGATGAATTGTTTGATCATTAGGTAGTTCTAATGTTGATCTCTTATTGTCCACAAGCTGACTTAAGAACTGGACGAGCCATTCTTTTAGCTTACCCTCGTTGGAAGGGAATGCGAAGTTGAACAAATCCACCAGAAAAAAGAAGGGCAGTTGATTCTCCAACAGCAACATGTCTCGTACCACTACTACTCGTGAACGTTCCCCACTCATAAAAATTGGATTTTCTATCGTTTTCAATCCGCCATGCTTCCAAGAATACAAAATCATAATCACAAACACACAGTCCAACAGCATCATCTCGACAAACTGATCTTCACACATGTTCATCAGCTGCTGTTTTGGGTAAACATTCCGCACTTTAACTGCTTCATTCTTCATAAATATGAGATAAGAACTCAAACTTTTTTTAGAAATTCTGGTCAACTTGTCGAGCAAGAGCCACTTGAATTGATTCATAGCTTGAAGATCAACCCTGTGATGGTGGTAAGGTCCAAGCGAGACAATTGATGGCTCGTAGGCCTTGGGTTGGGCATCTCGTAAAATTTTTAAGATTTTGAACATCGTTGGTTTTTGATCATCTTTTTCATAAATCCTGACGGCCAATTGTTTATTTTTCAATCTCCTCAGCCATGCGTTATCTAAGTTGGTTACACAACCCATCTTAATTTTTATTACCTACAAAAAAAAATAATTAAAAGAAGCAATATTAAAAAAGATGTATATCTAAATAATAATAATAATCATAACTTATTGTTATTGTGTTGTTCATAGCTAGTTAGAATATAATTGAACTAAAATAGATGAATTTGCCAAATTAATAACAATTAGATACTTTTTAAATAAAAATAAATTATATATATAAACGATAGCCTGCATACCTCATCTATGCGCGACCCGTGGGCGACTAAGTGTGCTTCCGAGCACCCGATTACTTTCGTGCTCCCCGAATCAATTTTGAGCACTCAAGGCCTTAGAAGTAATTTAGACATCTAGAATCCTACTCAGTCGCTCACTGTTGCACACAAACGGGATGTGCAGGCTAACAATTGTTGTGTGTGTGATGTGTGTGTGTGTGTATTATGGTCGTTAGACCTAGCCTTATAATTCAAATTGAATAATGAATATATACTGTCTTTATAGTATAATACATTTCATATATAAAATACTATATATTTCTGTTTATAATAAATTAGATCATTTAAAGAAAAATAAACGATCCATATAAGGAAATTTAACAATATTTCAATTTGAATAAATAGCTTTTTATTAAAATTTAAGAATTCAATTTTTATTCAAATATAAATTTATAACCAAATAAAACTTAATTGTCAAAATTAAATTTTCATTTAAATACAAATTGGTAACCAAATATATAGAACTAACTAACATATTAATTTATTTAAAAAATTGAGAAAATAATAGCTATTTTGCTTTATAATTATGAAGTAAATAATTGCAGAATATATATAATTAAAACTTATGAAAATTATACTACATGCTAATTAAAAAAATCGATACTTATCAAGCTTTTAAGTTTTTTCCATTCAATTAATATTCAAATCAATTAGGAGACACTTCAAGAAAACAGATTATTTAGTGTTACTATCATTTAATTAATTGATTTTTTATATAATTATCCTTTCAAAATTTACATATTAATAATGATTTTTAATAAATATTATCGTTTAATGATCAAATAAAAGAGCTATATCGAGTGAACTTTGTTTTAATTCAACTATCATAATTAATTCAAAATTTTAATGGATCATATGCAAATGAAATTAACTATATTAATTCAATAAAACTTATCTGAATAATTATCAACATAAAATTAAGGAAGAAAAGGAAGGAGAACTTACAAGAAAATTAAGCCTTCTTAAGCATGCACATTGCTCGAGTAAATGAACCCAATATATAGGCATGAGTTGCGTTTACAAGATTAAATATTTACTGCCAATAACATTCATCATGATTAGAGAAGAAAATAATTATTCTGAAAATAAAAATAAACTACTTGAGGGCGACTCAAATAATAATTATTTTGCAAAGATTTGTTCAAATTAATATTAAGAGAAATATATATTAGAAATTTTAAGTGTGTCTAAATATAGTAGAAACTTACTTGCATGGTGGGTTGTTCATATGTTTGCATAATATTTAATGTTATTTAACTATTTATTTGCTCCACAATTTAAATATTTACATTGTAATATATATATATACGTATACATTAAATAATAACCAAGTATAAAATCTTCTTAAATATGCAATAACATTTTTTTAGAATTTATGTAGTTGCATTGCCATGAAACAGTTGACTTTGGTTAATTAATCTTTTTATAAATACACTTGCATCAGAACAAAAAAAGTTGACTTTGATTAATTCAAAAACTTGGTATCTTTTTATAATTATATTAGAACAATATTAAACCCGTTTACTGTTGTTCATGGACACATGGACTAGGTCCTCATGGGGGTGGTTAGGTTAGAGAGTGATAGGTTTGTTATAATAAAACAGGGATCAATTTCGAACAAAATCATGTCATGGGGGAATAAACTTACTTCTCCCATACCCTAATCACTCGATGGTTGGTTATAATTTGACTCCATGATTTATTTTTTTGACATAATCTAAAGATGAACGATGAAAAATATCTAATTAAGATCAATGTAATTATTTTTTACTATAATAGACACATGGACTATATGTTCAATCATTTTTAAAAAAAACCAAATCAGTTATAAATCTATTTAAAATCATACTGAAATTGTTGGTTTAGTTAAATTTAATTGTGGTTAAATTGAATAAAATAATATCATTTTCTATTAAATATCCTGTGGAAATTTGTTTATGTGCGTTAATTTGTTTATGGGAATTTTCTAATTTATTTCTCAATATTTTTATAGTATTTTTTATATTTTTATCAAAGATAAAAAAAAAATATTAAAAGAATAAGTTTTAATATATGAAAGTTGACGAAAAGTTTTCTTCGTTGCTATTTTTTAAGAAAAATTAAAAATAAAATTTAGAGAATGTCTAGGTGTCCAACAATTAATCTTGAAGTATCAATAGCACCAAGCCTCTAACAGCTTGGCTGAGCTAAGCTAAGCTGCAAGTGAGTCATATCATGCTCGACTTAACATGATCGACGGGTTCAAGCTGAGCTACATGTGCATACATCCTACCCAAGCTAGTCGTGCTTAGCCTAAATACAATATCAGGATGAAAGGCCTATGGGCAAAGAAATTATTCTCTCATCTTTTATTTTTCTTTATCTTTGATTTCTATATGATATTAAAGTCTTAGGCTCTGAGTTTTTTTGCATAGTGCTGCAAACATCACTGTTTTTGTAAATGAATTAGACATTCATAAACACTTTTAATGTTCAATTAATAAGAGCTCGTTTTTATTCATTCAAAAATAAAAAAATAAAAATCACCTTATGGTGCATACCCCATGAGTATCTAGTGTAATTTTTTTTTTTTCAAATTTCTTTAACTTAAATACTACAAACCAAATCCTAAAACCTAAAGCTTAAAAACTCTATAAAAAAAATTATATTAGGTTATATATATATATAAGTTTTTTAAATAAAAAAAGATTGAACCGTCATAAATCGTGAACCTAATCATAACTAATGATTTTGAATCATAATCAGGAACATATCTAGGAATAGAATTAGGATGCGCTTGAACTTAATTAATAAATTATATATTATCATATAAAAATAGATTATATACGTAACAAAAAAAAATCATACATTACATTACATTATTCAATAAAGTTATGCCTTATGAGATTTGAAATATAAATTCATTCATAATAGAATGTGCTAGCTATAAAAAAAAGTTTGTATGAATGAAAAAATTGTTAAAAAAATTGACTGATTTACCAAGTCAATTACTTTTAATAATTTGTTATGTCATATAATTATTTGTCTAAACCGTTCAAACAATCTCATATAAATTTTTTTTTTAATATTTATTATTAACATGGAGTTCAATCAAGGATAATAATATTTTATTTGAGGTCGATAGTTAAAATTTTTAATAAATAAATTTAGATAAATTCGAAGTTGACCCAGCTCTTTTTCAGCCTGTCAACTTATAAAATGCTATTAAAAAATGAGTCAACTATGTTACGAAAAACAGGTGACGGGATAAATCTGATGGTAGCAACCAGACATCAACAATATATATAAGAATACATTAATTTATTTAAAGTAAACTCTTTTGGCACACGGCATTGCAACTACTAAAATATTAGGGAAATTGTCCAGAAATTTCAGGCTACTAATTTTACCGTTTTTGTCTGTGTGTTCTTGACGCAACCTAGCTATTTCCTTAAAACTTATATTGTGTAAGACTTCCATTTGCCTCGACAGTTTACTCCTAAGGAACTTATATATTACCTAAAGTTCACACTTCCACTAAGACATAATTTAGGATCGTCAAATTGATTAATAAAAATTTACAGTTTCTTAATTAATCAAACTGATCAAATATATTGTCAAATAAATAAATTAATAGTGTCGGTAGGATAATCATTGATCCTGTCGCGAAGTGAGGTGGAATCCCCAAGAGCGAGATTGTCTCCCGAGCCCCACGAGCTGCTGATGCTGGCTCCGATCTGCGAGAAAATAACCGTTAGCAAAGAAAGATCCCCGGTCAGGCTCTCTGACTGTCAAGTCAGTATCCACAGAAATATAGTAAAGCAAAGGAAGTAGTAGACAGGGGTACGATTGCACATACCTGCGGAATGAGGAAGGGAGAGGCTTATATAGCCGGAAGAGTTGACAACCCCTGTCTGTGTCAATCACCTTTCGGTACCCGCATGAGATAGGGATGTGGGTGTTTGCCAGCTCACAGGAAGGCACCGATCGGCGCGGCTCTGCCTGACCCATCGAAGGGTGGCATGGCGCGGGGTACTCGGGTAGTACCGTATTACAGAGTCAGCGGGATATCCGCGATGTGTGCCATGAAGGAGTAAGGCTCGTGTTGACCCCCGTATCATGGTTGTGCATATGATGTCCTGGAGTGGAGGTGGAGTAAGGAAGGACCGGTCCTGAGATCGGTTGTCGGCCGGCTGGCCCAAGTGGTATCGGCCGGGTCGGGTGTAGTGTCTCCGAGTGACGCAGGGTATGTGATAAGTGTCATTTTGTTGATTATTTAAGGTTCTAGGATCTACTTTTGACTCATGTTTTACTTGCTTAATGGTGGATTTACCCTAGGTTGTAGGATTTATATTCTTTTTGGACCTAATTGCAAATTTTGATATATTTGAGTTGTTTTGTCACTAAATTTTTGATCTACTTTTGTAGGCTTGGAAGGATCATGGACCTAGGTCATGTTGGGTCAAAGTTGAGTCAAAAGTGGACTTGATTAAGTGATAAAGCGTCAACTAATTTGGACCGTCCAATGCAAAAACGGTTAGATTTAGGCCATCTGAGAACTTCTTATCAATCCGAGCTGGGATTAAGGCTAATCGAGCGATCAAATCAAGATCTGAAGGTTTCAGCCCAATCGGAGATCATCTAGCCGTTGGATCACGATCAGAGAGATCTAGACCATCCATTCAAAGATCAAGGTGATCTGAACCATCCGTTGTAGATCTGGCAGATCCGAGCTACTCCGAGGATGATCCTGACCTCTGATCAAGATCTGGGAAGTTTGAGCCAAATCAGATGAAGATCAACCGTTGGATGAGCGCTGGACAATCTGAGTCGTTCACTGTTGAAACTATATTACCCGCTCCCCTGTTCAGATCTCGCGTCACGTCTTCGCAAGTCTTCCTCGCATAGTTCGTCTTCTCCGTTTTGGCTACTGCTTTTCTTCAAGTTTTCTTCAGTGGAGGGCGTGACCACTTCGTTTACATTCCTGGATCGAGGTTTGGATCATCGGAAGTCTGTTGCCGTGAAGATTTCAGCTCCCAGTTGCTCAAAAACAGGGCTGAATGAGGGTTTCTTCAGATCTGTCATTTGGATGATTAGATCTCGTTTGGTGCCACTTCCATTCTATCTGAGCTAGCCGGAGGGTCTTCGTCTGAGCTCTGATCATCTCCAAATCACCATTGCAATCCAACTTAACGAGATCGAATCAGATCGGATGAGTTTTCTTAAGACTTGAGCAGATTCGAGTTGGATTCAATACAGAGACAGATTTTCCCGATAATCTATGGAGCTGAGGGGTTCGAGGCTCACTTTTGTGTGACGACGAGAGGATCTCAAGCTAGGGAAGGCATCGGAGTTTAGTTCTTATTGCGTTTCTATTTCTGTCAGTAGTTTAAATTTTAGCTGCAATTTCATTTATGTTTTCGTATCACTGCTGTAATTTCCTTTTCTGAATAGTTGCTGCTGTAATTAGGTTTTAGTTCTGCAAGTAGTTGATTAGGAAGCTTGTTTGGTGAACAAATTTCTTCTAGTTTAGTTGACTTCATCATTTAATGGTTGTGTATCAGTTTATGTTGACAGTTTCAGCTTGCGTATCAAGTTAGGATCTGTGATTGTCAGTTTCGTGTTCTGAATTTGAGTCAAATTATATTAGTTCTTCTTAATCTTTTCCAAACATTGGTTTTGCGCATTCGTTTTCAGTTGTGTAGTTTGATTTTGTATCCAGTTCATGCTGTTTTTCATTTCTGCTCATAGCTTCTGAATTTCTGCACTTGTATTTCTGCTTTAGGTGTTTCTAAATTGATCTTCCATTTGCTTCTGAATTTCCTTCCTTCATTCTTTTTACTCTTAGTTTACCTTCCCAAGCTGATCTTGATTAGTAGCATTCCGGAATTAGCAGTCCTTGTTTCAGCAAGTTTCAAGTACAAGTTTGACACAAAAATTTCAACTTTGGCACAAAGGTTTCCTTTTGCGTGCCAAGCTATTTTGGCACTGTTTTTATCAAGAATTCACCAGTCTTCTAGTGTGCATTGATGTTTGAAATCGACTAGTATTTCATTCAGCCAATTCGGAATTTTCTTTGCATTTGTTGGCTTCCAAAATTAGTAGTTAGTTTGAGTTGAGGTTGTTTGTTTGTCTAATTTCTGAATTTCGTAGCTAGCAAGGGTTTCAAGTTAGTTTGCTTCCGAAATTTGCCATCTCAGCTTTTATGCATTTGCTAGAATTTTGATTTTCATTCGATATCACTTTTGCTTTCCTTTTAATTTCGATTTAGCTACATTGGTTGAGTAGGTTTCCTATTGGTTAAATTTCTTAGTTGCCATCACTTGTTTAGTTCATTGAGTTAAAATTCTTTTATTTTCATTGCATTTTCATTTCTAATTACAATCCAAACCCAGATTTTATGTGAAAACCCAAAAATATAAACGACACATACATTCAAGCTCGAATCAAATCATCTCAACTAGCCCTAGGAAAAATACGACCTGTGGCCCCTTTACTACGCTTTTATTCTTTGATTGCAAAAAGGGTTTCCAGCTTATTAATATCTAAATTTGAGACTCACTTTCGTGACACCTAGTTTGAGTCCATCAGTATGTCCTGAGTTGGGGGGCACGGAGATGTATTCGATTTGCCCACTCTCAGGTCACCTAGTTGAGTGGACGAGCTGGAGGGTGCTTAGACCTGATCCACCCGACTTAGCCCGGGGTCGGGTGGTCGGCCCTGGTAGTCGGGTCAAGGGGCACATAGTATCGAACCGCCTGACCTGACCCAGGGTTGGGCGGTTGGTGGTTCGAGGGTTCCCCAGTTCGAGAACTCCCTGGGTCGGGCCTTCGTCGACCCGTCCTCCGTCAACGCCGTGTATATCTAAGTCAGGGTTGGCTCCCCGATGTCCCCGAGTAGGTTGGATCAGGCCGAACTCTATCGGCCTGACTGCCCGCTTGAGCCCTTCGGTTCACCTGGACTCCGGGGGCCTCGGTCTCGACTCCGTCCAGATGCGGTGCCAGATTAGCCGACTGAGCTACCATGAGTTAGGCCGGGATCAATCATGATCTTGCGGGTGGGTTAGAGAGATTGAAGGAAAAAGTAATAAGAAAAACCAACTGTATTATTATAAGAGGATTAATTTCTCATACAAAAATAGAAAACTCTAAGACCTTAGATAGAGAAAGACAAAAAAAATCCACATAAGCACTTCAATTTAAATCATGTAAACAGAAAAGCAAGGACGTAGCGAGTAGATGATATTTCTAATATAATGATTAGGATAAATTTGTAAGAAGTGATGATTTATATTTTCGATTTTACTATGCATCTATTATTTGTATACTTAATCTCCCTTTATATTCGTGAGATTGGCTCCAAGCGACCGTTAAGATAGTGGATTTATTTTTTTTTAAAACATAAAAAAAATCTCTTAGCAGAGAGTAAAATAAAATAAATAGAAAATTGTTATAGACTAATTATGACCCATAATTATTAGTAATATTACAAATATTTTAAATACTATAAAAATAAAATTTATCAATAATAGTAATAAAAACTTCAAATATTTAGATCAGGGCTTAAACGGTAAAATTTAGGTTTGAAAGTTGACGGTTATCGGTTCCTAAGTAATAAATATATATATATCTCTGAAATATATATATATATTTGATTTGAGTTCCGAATAAAAAATCATAATCATTTAAAATTCAAAAATCATGTTAATTAACTACATCAATTAATTAATTTATATCTAAAAGAGGAGTCTATAGACAATACCAGGACTTTTATATATATATATATATATATATTATATATATATATATATATATATATATATATATATATATATATATATATATATATATATATATATATATATATATATATAGTCGTGCGATAAAGTCCTAGAGATCTAATCGATTTTTTTGGCCAGGAAGGTTGAATACGCTTCATCTCCATGACATTTTTTACAATCTTCCCTCAGTTGGAATTAGACTTCAGAGTAGGCTCTCTTTTAGGTTTTAACTTTCACTTCTCAAAAGAAAAAAAAACTATTTTCTTTCTAGAAGGCGCCTAGGGTTAGAGAAGAAGAGAGTTTCTTATGATAGGGAAAACTAGAGAAAATCATTCTAATTCATGCAACCATAGTAAAACAAGATCTCTACGCACATGATCAAGGTGTTGTCTAAAGATTCAAAGCATGCCATATTCCAAGCGATAAATTGTGAAAATTCATAACTCGAACTTGAATCCAAAGATGACGGCGATCACAGCCCTTATAAACTTAGACTTGAAATTCGTTGACAACTCATCATTATTAATGGTATCGGATTAAAGGATTATGCTAACAGACTGTGTTGTCGTGATACGATATCAAATAAATTATCAAATCATTCTAGACTAATATTATAACATAGGGATGATTTAGATTCTCTCTCACAAGGAATGTAGTTGGTGAATGTTAAATCTTAAGATCAAATGTTATTATTTTGGGATTTGGGTTTTGATTTTGGTTTTGTAATAAGAGTTTTGTTGTTGGATTGCTAGGACTAATAATGAAAAACAATGCGAGTAATTAAAATTCTAACCTAACTAAACTACGATTGCAATAGAGTTACAGGAAATTCAAAGCAATCAACAAACTTAAAGCATTCAACAAAATCTAATCTGACATACTTGCATCTAAATGAATAACAGAACTCTAAGCATTAAACGGAACAAGACAAAGCAGGAATTAAACAAATAAAATGCATTAACTAAAGTAGCAAGAGTGTAAGGGGCATTAAAACAAGAGCAATGATAGAGAACGTGAAATTTTAACGTGAAATTCAACGTGAATGACGTGGCACTTTTTATATACACGTCGATTGTCGCTCGGACAGTGGCGGCGGCCTCCGGCCGCCGCCCCGAACAAAACTATAACCTGGGGGGACGGATGAACCCGTCGACGATCGGTACAATTGGGTTTCATGTTGGATTCACGTTGAGTTTTTCATGTTCCCAATCATTTTCCTTAAAACAAACACATAGCAAGCACAAATGAAATTAAGATAAACTAAGACTAAAGTGGAGAAAATCTCCCTCCAATCGTATGATGGTGGATGTAGAATGTGCCAAGACCCTGCGCGGCTCGCTAATGTAAATGGAAGCGCCTCGCCCAATCCGGCTGAGCGCTTGTCAATGGCAAATTCCGGCGATTAAGATGGAGTGCATAGACAATGGCGGAGTTAGCCTGGACAATTTACCCGGGCTGATCCTAGACTGTGGGCTATAAGCGTCGACGTTGCCGCCTGGGCTAGCCGCCGATGCCGACATCGTTATCCCGGGCTAGCCTCCTTTTCCCTCGCTTTTTATTTTGTTTCCCACTGTAAATTTTTCTCGACACGATTGAGTCCCGAGTTACAGCCTAGTTACAGCCTGTGTAACCAATAACTCAGGAGGTTTGGTAGACTTATTTTTCATTTTCATTTTTATTTTCGATAAAAAATATGATTTTCTGAAAAATATGTTTAGTTTATATTTTTCAACCTTATTTTTTCAGAAAAAAATATAACGTTTTTTGAAAAATTAAAAAATAAAAAAAACATTTTCTAAAAAATACGACGCCCCCTTAGCTCCGCCGGCTATAGGTAAATTATATATGTTTTTAGATATTATATATTATACATTTATTTATATTTTATAAATATGATTTAATATTGAATTGTTTGTCGAATTCGAAAGAAATTATAAAAATTTGTCTTTTAAGAACATTTTGCCATTATAAATCATGATTGTCAAATATTTTATTTATCACAAATTTGTAATTAAGAGAGAGCAGATCGTAAATGAATCGAGTATATATATTCATACATAAATTTAATATGTAATTTGATAAAATTGATTAGTTTTTATTTAATTATAAAAATGTATATAAAATAAACGAGTTTGAATACTAAGTAAACACAGTCCATTGTTTTTAAAAAAAACCTGGATTTAATTTAGGATAAAAATCCAAAGGGCATCCATTATTTACCAAAATATAAAATGGATACCCCTTTTAAACAAAAAACGACAAAATGAGCACCCTTTTTAAAATGATGCGCCTGAAATACCTTTAGATTAGATTTTAAGATTTTAGATACGTATAGCAATTAGTTGTATTTGCAGCAGTTGGTTACTAGTTTTACGAGTTTCATATCTTATATTAATTTTACTTATTAAAAAAATAAAAATTCAATTAAAATAATATTTCAATAAATAAAATAAACTATGCAAATTATATAGCAGCTGTTATATTTCAAATAAATATTATTTAATTAGCATCAAGTTAGCTAATAGGTAACTGCCACAACGTATAATAATTAGTTGCTATCTTCTATCAAATATTTACGATTCGATCCCAAATTATGATATATTTATAAGAATTTTTCTTTCAAATTGAGTGCAAATCTTGAGACGCTGGACTTCTAGATCGTCCACTGTCAGCGCTTCTCGATTTATCCTGACGGCCAGTAGAAAACTTCCGTGAGACCAGATCGATTCCAACCTCGTTAATTTTTTTTTAAGTTGCTATCTTCTAGACTTCTACATTATCATTATTTTATATTGATTTTTTTAAGAGTAATAACATATTAAAATAATATTTTAATAAGTAAAACAACATTGGGGACTATGACACTAACTACATTTTAAATAATATTATTTCATCACGACCGATCGTGTATAAACTAACAGATTGCTTTTATAACGTATAACAACTAATCGCTTACTTCTACAATCTTATCATTTTCTTTGGTTTTGTTTATTGGAAAAAATAATTAATGAGATTTTTCTAATCTCGAGCGATCGGACCGGCCCGGTCTCATAAAAGTTTTTCACCGACTACCAGGGTAAATCGGGAAGCTCTCACGGGTTTTGTTTATTAGAGAATGATAACATGGTTAAAATAATATTTTAATGAGCAAAACAAGCTAAGGAGACTTTATAACACCAGCTATCTTTCAAATGAACATGATCTTATCACGATCGATCGTGTAGAAGCTAGTAGGCAATTGCTGTAGGATCGTTGGAAATTGAGAGAGAGGATGAATCTCGACCGTTTATAAAACTTTCTTTTCTCATATTAAAGTAAAGAAAAAGACAAAAAAAGTTAAGCAGCGGAAAATCAAAGAAACTTTTCTTTTACTTGGTTCAAAACCTTCGATGACTCCTACTCCAAGGCCCACAATCCTGACCGCTCTCGATAGACAATCTACTATAATTCTTTCTCCGAAATTTTTTTGGAGAAAGTAATATCGTACAAGATGTAAGAGAAGTTAGTAACAACATACTAACTCTCTTTGAAGGTAAAAGTATAAGTATGCAATAATAAAGTTATATTAACATGTAGAGTAGATGTTGAATGCACAGTGTCGGAAAGCTTCCCAGCATCGTAGCAGTAGAGCGTGAGTGGTTCGTCGACGCAGGAAGAGAGTAGAGCGAGTGGAAGAAGATTATTGAGCGCATTGATCTCGAGCTTCTTATATGAGGCACGTTCGATCGACCGAAAAATTATTCGATCTATGGAATCTATCGGTCGACTGAACTTTCTGTTCAGTTAACTGGATCCCCGCACCTTTCCTTATATATGTTGCTCGGCTGTCGCTATAATAAATGTGATTCGTTGACTAATCCTCCTGATCAGTTGATGGACAAAGCTTCTTTCTGCGTAGTTGTGCCATACAAAAATTGGATCTGTCGACTGATCCTGATGATCAGTCCACGGATAGCTCTGGAATATGCTAAATCTAGCTGAGGTTGATTAGATTAGTCGACTGATCTACTCGTTTAGTCGATCGATCCCTTGGTTAATTTTCTTTGACTGATCTACATGAAAATATTATATTTTCTTAAGTTTCTTGTATCTCAATTTCAAAAGTTTCTTGCATCTCATCCACATGTTATGTCTGCTTCTTCTCACAAAGGTTTGCCCTATAATGGTATCTCAGGTATACCTTCTACTATCTGGATCCTTGATTCTGGAGCTTCGCATCATATATCGCCTAATGTCAATTCTTTTGTATCTATAAATCCTTCTCCTTCTGTGTCGGTCATGACCGCAGACGGTTCTCCCATGCCGTTAGCTGGTTTGGCTATATTTCTACATCTAATTTGTCTATGTCTAATGTTTATCACATTCATAATCTTACTTTGAATATTGTCTCGGTTGGTCAATTATGTAATTTAGATTTTTCAGTTTCTTTTACTTCATCTTCTTGTTATGTGTAGGATCCACGATCTCAGAAGCAGATTAGGATAGATCGTAGACAAGGGGGACTATGTATTAGAACAACTAAAAGTTCCAGATGTTGCAGCATCCAGTGTTGATTTGTCTTCTTTTCAGTTTCACTCTGCTTCTTCTGATTTTTATTTGTGGCATTTTCATCTTGGACATATTTTTTTCTTCTCGTTTGAAATACTTAGCTTCTAAAGAAAATTTAAGAAAATTGCAAACTCATGATATTTCATATTGTTGTGGTTGCAAATTAGCAAAATTCTCTATCTTAACTTTCTATAAATGTATCTCTATTTCTCATACACCGTTTGAATTAGCTCATTTTGATGTGTGGGGTCCATCTTTGATTCGTACACCTGGTGGATCCTGTTACTATATTTCTTTTATTGATGATTATACTCGCTACACTTGGGTCTATCTTATGAAATATCATTTTGATTTCTTTTGTATCTATCATATGTTTCGTGTCATGGTAAAAACTCAACATAATGTTGTTATTAAATGTTTTTAATTTGATTTGGGTGGTGAATATACATCTAATCTTTTTTTTGAACTACTTGTCTCAGATGGTACACTTCATCAAAGTTCTTATACTGATACTCCTGAACAAAACGGTATTGTTGAAAGAAAACATAGACATATTGTTGAAACTGCACGTTCTATCTTGTTGTCTACATATGTTCCTAGCGAGTTCTGGGGGAAGCTATTCTTATTGCAATCCATTCTATCAATAGAATTCCATCTTCTATTACATCTGGTTTATCTCCTTTTGAAAAACTATATGGTTATGTTATCGATTATTCTGTCTTAAGAGTGTTTGGATCCATATATTTTGTCCTCCATCCTCATGTTGAATGTAGTAAGCTTAGTTCTTGGTTTGCTCTTTGTGTTTTCCTTGGCTATGACGAGGGTCAAAAAGGATATCGATGTTATGATCCAGTTAGTCAAAAACTCTATGTCTCATGTCATGTTATTTTTCTTGAGCACATTCCATTCTATTTCATCCCCTCTAACACTCCTAATCTTGGAAAATCTGATCTCACTCGTATTGATCCTTTTTGCGCAGACTTTGATGATATGTCGTTTCATGTTTCTCCACAAGTAGACCACCCTAGCAACTCTTCTTCTAATAATGTTATTTGCAGGATTGACACTCATACAAATTCTGATCATCATCCCCCTGCTCCTATTGCTTCCCATAATGCCCCTCAATGATCTCGTAAGTCTACTTAATTGCCTGATTTTGTGTGTTCTACATATTCTATTCTTTTTCTTCCTTTTTAACTTTTATTCGCCAATTGTTTGAGCCCTCCTCTTATAGAGAGCTTCTCTTGATCCTCTTTGGTAGCAGACTATGGCGGAAGAACTTTCTGCTTTGTATCAAACAGGTACTTAGAATCTTGTTCCTCTTCCTTTGGGAAAGCATGTGATTGATTCTTGATGGGTGTATAAGATCAAAACTAAATCTGATGGTTCAGTTGAGCGGTATAAAGCTCGTTTGGTTGATAAAGGATTTTCTCAACAATATGACATGGATGATAAGGAAACCTTTGCTCCAGTATCCAAGTTTGTTACTATCCGTATTCTCATTACAGTTGCATCTATTCGTCAGTGGTCTATTTTTCAGATGGATGTTAAAAATGCTTTTTAAATGGAAATCTTCAAAAAGAAGTTTATATGATGCCTCCACCAGGTGTTACTCACAATCCTGGTGAAGTTTGCAGACTAAAAAGACTCTTTATGACCTTAAACAAACTCCTCGAGCTTAGTTTGACAAGTTCCCTTTTGTTATTGGATCTCTTAGCTTTCTTCCTAGTCAGCATGACTCTGCTCTTTTTGTACGTTGTACTTCGTCAGGTCGTACGTTACTCTCTCTTTATGTTGATGGCATGATTATTACAGGAGATGAAATAAGTAGATAGAAGAATTGAAACTACATTTGGCTCATGCGTTTGAAATGAAAGATTTGGATCTTTTGCGTTATTTTTTGGGATTTGAAGTAGCTTATTCTCCTCGTGGTTATTTTCTCTCACAATCCAAATAAATTGGTGACATTCTAGAGCAAGCTCATCTATCTGACACTTGCATTGTGGATACTTCGTTTGATATTAATGCTCGGTACTCTTTGACTGATGGTGTTCCCTTGCCAGATCTTTCTTTATATCGCACTTTAGTTGGTAGTTTAGTGTATCTAACCATCACTAGACTTGACATTGCTCATGATGTACACATTGTCAGCCAGTTTGTTGCTTCTCCCACTTTAGTACATTGGGGAGCTATGCTCCGCAACCTTCGTTATCTTTGAGGTACTCAGTTTCATTGTCTTCTTTATCCTTCCACTTCTATATTAGAGCTGTGTGCCTATTCAAATGCAGATTGGGGTGATGATTCTACAGATCGTAAGTCTACCACAGGATTTTATATTTTTCTTGGGACATTCTCTTATATCTTGAAAGAGTAAAAAAGTAAAATATTATCTCTCGTTCTTCTACCAAAGCAGAATATCGTGCTATGACCTCTACTACTACTGAAATTGTTTGGTTACGTTGGTTACTTGCTGATATGAGTGTTTTTCTCTCGAACCCTACTCCAATGCATTGTGACAACTCTAGTATCATTCAAATTGCTCACAATTTTATTTTTCATGAACGTACCAAATAATTGAGATTGATTGTCATATCACTCGACATCACTATCATAATTGCACCATCAATTTGTCATTTATCTCATCTTCCATGTAAATTGTAGACTTGCTCACCAAGGTACATTCCACTGCATTTGAAATTTCTAGTTAATAAACTCTCGATGTTTTTTATTAAAGTAGTGTGAGTTTGAGAGAGAATGTTAAAAAATTATTTATATAAGAATAAAATTTGTGTAGGGTAGTCTTTTAGATTTATCTATATAGATCTCTTTTTTATATGTAAACTCTAAATTTTATGAATATAATTATTTATCCGTCGTTTATTTTTTTTTATCTCTCTCATATTCTCTTTATATCGACTAAATTATATTTGTATTATTTTCAAAGGTCACATTGTTGTCCTTCTCAACAAGTGCTTGATTCAAAATCCTACAATAAATGTGAGGGCCTGTCTCCAACTTATCGAGCAAAGCTAAATGGAAGTGCGAAACGCTAGCTCACTCAGTGCAAGTGTGCAACGATCGATCGATGACACGGCTGAAAAATCAGTTCCCTGATATGATGTTGTTGGACTGGTTCAATTATTTTGTTAGCTTATTACAAATTGTCAATTAAGTTCATTTAAAAGCCTGAATTATAAAAAGGTACCTTTTAAATATGCCCAACCATATGCAAAGAAGACATTGAATTTTCTTGGAATTATTCAATGTATCCTCAACTTGATTGTTCAATTGTTCAGTATAAATGATTAATGAACTTTTTCTAAAGTCTAACGTCTCAGGATTCACGTCCGATTTAGAAAAAAAAATTTCTACAAATATATCATAATTGAGGATTTAATCATGAATATTAGAGATAACGATTAATCATCCTAATTGTATCATAGTTTCGAAGACATAACAAACTTGATAATTATGTATCCTCAACTTTAACGGTGAATACGTCGGGAACTCGATCGATTATTGAAGTCCAATTTTCAAATACAAAGAAAAAAAAGTATGCATAGAAGTACAAATTACAAACCTATCCGACTACTCCTGGACGGACAAACCTCATCAGTTTTCTTCTTACTTATTGGGTTTAGCTTTACTCTTAGCAGGGGGGAGGAGCTCCACCCTCCTCTCTGTCTTGGCCGCCACTCGATCCCGGAGCTCAACCTGCCTCTCCGTCTTGACCGCCACCCGATCCTTCCTCTCCGTCTTGACCGCCACCACCCCATCCAGGAGCTTGGGTTTACTCTTAGCAGGGGGGAGGAGCTCCAACCTCCTCTCTGTCTTGGCAGCCACCCGATCCCGCACCTCCACTTGCCTCTCTGTCTTGACCGCCATCCGATCCCGGATCTCCACCTTCCTCTCCGTCTTGATCACCACCCCATCCCGGATCTCCACCTTCCTCTCTCTCTGTACCGCCACCCGATCCCGGAAGTACTCCACCTTCCTCTCCGCCTTGGCCGCAACCGTCACCCGTCCGCTCTTCCCCTGCAGAACCGCCACCATCGCGGCGTCCCCGCTGTTGCTCTTCCCCTGCAGAAGCAAATCGAACGGCCAGTGTTAGCTAGCTCAATAGACTAGAAGGCTAATTAAGCATCTTAATTAATAGACTAATGACCTTGCTCATCTCAGTTTTAAGCCTTAATTAATTAATACTCGTGAGTCGAAGTGAAAGCAAACGGGAGTCGAGGAAGGAAGGTGGGATGATACCTGATCTGGATAGGAACCGTGCGATGGAGATCTGATGGCCAATTGAGTCAACGGTAAGTGGCAACGAGTCATCGCCGCCTCATTGCCGACGTGGAGGACGGGGCAAGTGTAGGTGACTTTGAAGTGGTCAGCAAAATTACAAAAACCTCATTTAATCTACTTTTAAAATCCAAAAATATATTAAAATATTTTTCAAAAGTTAATAGATTTTTAATTTACAATATGTACAAGAGCAAGGTTCTTTAGATCACCAATGTAAACCTAGTCGGACACCCATTAATACAATTAATTTCAAATCAAAATCTTAATATTGGCACAATGTGTCTCCTCACAGGATGAATTGATAGTTAATATATGGATATTATTAACATGAGATCTAGTGATCGAAATTTAATAAAGTCAATGTGTCCGCCCTCCTCATGCACTAGCTATAGTATCCGGACTAGTAGCCTCCGTAATTTATCTCTTCCGTGTTAGTTCTGAGACGGATTGATGAGGAAGATGAACAAATTATCTTTTATCGATGTATTTCTTTTTTGCCAACAAAGTTAATTCTCGACCGCTCCATTATATAATAGAGTTGTATATGACGAAAGAAATTAAAGATTGTTATTATATAATAGAGTTGTAGGATCAAAGAAATTGAAGTTGATTTTTGATGAAATTGAGTACAATATGTTTTTTCATATGAGGACCTATTAATTTTTTAATTTATTTTTTTTAAATAATTATGAAATTATACGATCGTATAGAATGCCCGAAATTACCTTTTATAGAATACAGTAGGTTAACTTTCGACGGTATTGTTTTGCGAAAAAAAAATATTGGATGATTTTTTTAAAACAGATTGTTGTTTTCAATCAACGAAAAGCAAACTTCTCATCCAATATATAATATCTATAACATTTTAATAATTAATGGTATATATACATTGACGTCCGATACGATCAAAATACGCAGCTAAAATTTAATTTTTTTAATTCCTCTCTCGTTTAACATTTCTCTCTCTCTTACCTATAGGAAACCAACACTTTTAGTATAAAAATTAACATGAATATGATATTGACTTATAAAAAAATTAGTGTTGATTTATAAAAATCAATTTTAAATGGTGTTAATTCGAAGTAACACTATATTAATGTTGGTTTTTATAAATCAATATTATATTTGTGCTGATTTATGAAAATCAACACTATATAATTGATACTAGTTTCCATTAATTACTAATGTGGTATTGATTTGAACAAGCATCATTTGGAGTTGAGTTGATTTTTAAAAATCAATACTATGTTGATATTGTGTTTTTACAAATCAGTATTATATTGATGTTGGTGTCTAGAAATTAATATAATTTTAGTATTGACTTCTATAAATCAATACTAATTTATACGCAGGAGAGAAAAAAAATAATTACGAGCATAAATCTTAATCATCTATGTCTCGAGCACCAAATAATGAAACTATAGTTGCTGAAATAGCATTAGGGTTGATAAACTATTCTCTTAATTTTTCTACTGTCTTGATTATGTAATTAATTAACGGATTGGCCCAACTTTTGAGCTTATATCTATGCTCATTTGTGAAATTATGAAAAACTTGAGGGTGAAATGAGAATCATGGAACTTTAGGTGTTGGAATAGAATTTGGGCCAGATGAACTATTCTGGTTTTTATACCGTTTTAATTTTATAAATAACGGATTGCCTCAACCTTTGAGGCTAAATCCATGCTCACGTGAGATGTTATGAAAAATTAGAAGGTGGAATTAAAATGATGGAGCTAGCTATAAATGTTGGAATAAAATTACGGCCTAATGAGTTATTCTCTTTTTACACTGCTTTAATTATACAATTAAATGTTTATATATTTATATAGTAAATGCTTATCATCTTCGTAAATGTTTATCATTTTCCTTCTATGAGATTTATTGTGTTTTTTTTTTTTGATAATCTCCTCTGGTTCTTAGGTTGCAAATCCAAAGGATTATGCTAATACCCTGATTTGTTTTGATATGATCAACCAAGTTAGATTATATCCTGTTATGATTTTGATCCCTCTGTTTAAGTGTGCAAGAATTTAGGAGTAGAAGAAGTCAAGCGTAAGACATAGTGGACGAGAAGGATTATACGGGGAAATGAGCCAAAGAGCTCGGTGCATCCGAGTGACGCGGAAGTTGCGAAAGAGTACGCCAGTTGAGCAAGAAGGATGTGTGCGACGTCCGAGGAATGAAAAGCCGGAAGGAAGGACACTCAAGAGGCAAAAGACCGAAGTCGGATTCGGGTGAACCTAACTCCAGTTGGTCAGAAGTCACCCAAGAAGATCCGCTGGAGATTTGACTCGGGCGCCCCTATGCATAGGGGCACCCGAGAGCCTATTCTATCCACCCAGCTAGTCGTTTACGACCATTGCGTACCGGATAATGCGCAAGCCACGTGCCATACACCCACAACCACTCAGGCGCCCCTATAGTGTTATGTCAGCAAACGGATAGAACTGGCCGAGACTATAAATAGACCCTCAGAGCTCAGTTCCAAACCATCCATGAACTGCTTACAAATCGATTCTTGTTTTCTAATTTCTTGTGCTTCAAATTTTGTAAAAGGTTTCTCCGTCATAAGGAGATTTTCATAGTGAGCTTCAACCATCTTGGATTAACAACCACTTAAGTTGCAATTAAGTAAATTTCTGTATCTTAGTATTTTATTATTTTAATTAGTTTATGTTCATTTTATTTTATTATTTCAACTAATCTGAATTATTTGTGAGCCGCACAAAAGATCTGTTTTATTTTACAGCGGTAATTCACCCCTGCTCTTGTCAGTGCACCTTGATCCGACAAGTGGTATCAGAGCCAGGATGCCACAAAAGGAATAATCGCCAACTGCAACAAATTTTAAAAAATGATTGGACCAGTGATCTACCCGATGAAGTTTGAGGGGGTGCTCGCAGCATGGAAGAGTAAAATAAAGGTATTTTTTTACTACCGATTATGAATTATCACTGACAATGAAAAATATGTTGGTGCAGGAAGCACCATATCGAACCTTGTTTTAATATTAGCAAAGGATTCAAAGTTAAGTATTGTTTGTTATCTAATGTGCTCATTAAGTGTGCAGGAAACAAAGCCCTAGCGAAGGACTGCTAGGCACTGGCGAAGGACTGCCAGGATACAAAGCCCTAGCGAAGGACTGGTAGACACCTGGCGAAGGAATGCCAGGATAAAAAGCCCTAGCGAAGGACTGCTAGGCACTGGCGAAGGAATGCAATGCTAGGCACCTGGCGAAGGTATGCCAGGATAAAAAGCCCTAGCGAAGGACTGTTAGGCACTGGCGAAGGAATGCTAGGATGAAAAGCCCTAGCGAAGGACAGCTAGGCGCCAGGCGAAGGACAGCTTGGGACTGAAGCCCTAGCGAAGCAATGCTAGGCACTGAGCGAAGGACAGCTCGGTATCCAAGACCTGGCAAAGGACCGCCAGGCAAAAGTCCAACCGGAGGAGCCGGTTGGCATCAGGTACATTCTCCCGAGAGGAGTAGGTGAGGATGCGTTCCCCGTCAAGGGAACAGTAGGCGTCGGTTCGACCTAGGGTTCCATTTTGGAAACCCAAAGTCAGAACCAAGACAACTAAGGCTGTATAAACTAATATTTTATTATTTTATTATGTTTTTGACTAACCCTGGATGCAGGACCGAAGGAACGAGTGTCTGCAGCTCAGAGAGCCTCAAAGGAATGAGGCAACAGCTGACCAGGGCGCCCGGAGTGTCCCGGGCGCCCCCAAGGTAAACACAAAACACAAGAAAGCAAAGCAAGCTTCGACAGCTACTATCCCGGGCGCCCCTGTGCTCCCGGGCGCCCCCGCTGCTCCCGGGCGCCCCCCAATAGCAAGCCATCAAAGCACAAGCCAGCGAAGCCAAGGGATGAGGTTTGACCCGGTCAACCCGGGCGCCCCCAGCGTCCCGGGCGCCCCGGTCAAAGATTGATCCCGAGTTTTAAGGGATTAGAGCTGACCGAGACCGAGGCGGATCGGATGACACGTGGGGGGGGGGGGGGCGCCCCCGACTTTCCGGGCACCCCCAGGCCCATAAAAAGACCCTCGAACCAAGGCTTCAGGACATCACTTTCAAACAACGCTTCTACGCTCTTCTGCTCCCGCGCTCTGCTCCGGAAACCTCCCGACACGAGACTCAAGCGCCGACGACGTCCTCCCGCTCCGAAAATACCATCTACTCCGGACGTCGGTAACGAAGAGCTATTTTAGTTTACTGTACTGAATTCTGTAAAATCTTTTGTAAACTATTTTTGCGACATATAGAATTGCCCGCAGAAAACGGTCAACGACCGTGGGCCTTGGAGTAGGAGTCGACCTAGGCACCGAACCAAGTAAAACCACCTGTGTCTGTGTGTTTTTAACTTTAATCTTCCGCTACGCATTTTCTCTTCAAATCCGAACGATTTCCGATATTCACCCCCCCTCTATCGGTTCTCTCGATCCAACAAAATAGTTTTTCAGCTCTGAAAGATAACGAAGGAAGGATCAACGAACCTGACTCCTGGAACAAGAAGGAGCAAGCGGACGTTATAGTGAATGGAAAGGCGGAATTCCACCTGTTGACCGTCCTTTCAGAACAAGATGCATGTCAATCGAATCGGGAAGTACGACTCGGCAAAGGAACTTTGGGAAAAAATTCTGGAATTGCATAAAGGCATCTCGGAGGCAAAATTGGTGCGACGAGACATCCTATGAAGCCAACTTGCCAACCTCCAAATAGAAGACAGACAGTCAATTGCCCAACTGCACGTCAAGGTAAAAGAGCTAATCATAAGCCTTGAGAATTTCTGAGAAAAGGTATCAAGTCGTGACGCTCAACGGTACACACTAAATATTTTTTCGAGAATCTCGGATTGGACTTCAGTAATTTACGCATATTTCATTTCAAAAGCCCTTGAGGTAAGTACTCTAGAACAACTTTTTTTTTATTTTAGAGCTTCACGAATCTCGGTGTGTAGGGAATAGCGGGAAATCGATCAACGCCGCTTTAAATGCAAGGAAAAACAAGATAGAGGAGTCGTCAACAAACGATGAAAATACAATGAAAATAGTAAGTTTCTTTAAAAAAGCTAATAAATTATCAAAGTTTCAAGCTAATAAATACAATGAAGAAACGTACAGTTCAATGCTATAACTGCAAAGAGGATTGTCATCTAAAAGACCAGTGTCTTAAACTCGATAATCAGGCAAAGAAAAAGAAGGTGTTAAAAGCCACCTAGGTTGAGTCCTCGCCCGAAGAATTGGAAACTAACGAATATGCTGGACTTACACTGATGGCAAATCATCAAGAGGAGAGTATTGATAAAGGGGGTGCTACGTCAGAGAAAAGTAGGGGCTAAGGGGGAGTCCCTTTTTTGAAAGCGACACGGTAAGTGAGGTATGTTTCCTCCCTCACGATCAATTTTATTTTGGAATAAAAGTGATGCTTAAATCTAACTGTAAATTAGAAAAAGAAAATTGACAATTGAAAATGAAACTGATTAATGCATGTTCTTCTGATGCTTCTGATACATTGAAAAAAATGTTTATTTGAGAAAGTTAGTTGAAAAATTAGAATTTGATATTGCATGTTTACACCAAAAGAAAAATAGTTATCCTGATAATCTGAACAAATATATTAAAAATCACAGGGATCAATTTAGAAAAGTGTACAAGAACTATATTCTTCCGAAATTTTTAGTCAACCCCATAGATAGGAACTTTTTGGGGCTCCTAAGTTATTACTAAATTAATTTTTATTCATTATATGTTCTAGTGCTAACTGTTTTTTTTGATATTATTTTTCAACATATTTTTTTTTGACTCTCCATTATTTACTTTCTTTGAAAAATTAATAGCAGTCGAATTTTATATTGATAAAATTATGTTCATATTTTTTCCTCAACACATGAATATTTTCTTTACTTACTATAAATTTTTGAGTTTTTTTCAATTACTTTTCGAATTTTCATAATTTTGCGTTCAAAAATCAAATTTTAAATTTAAAAAATAATTTTTTTTCACAGTTCTAATTTTTTTCGAATCTAGATAAATTAGTAGACCTCAGTAAAATTTTACTCAAACTTTATTAAGTATTTTTGAATATTAAATATTTATTCTTCAAAAATTCTACTCTATCAGTATTTGATTTATTTTTGCACTTAGATAATGTTTTTAAAGTTAAAATTTTTTGTACAAGCTTAAATATCTATTTTCGACTTATGAAAAAAATTTCAGATTTTTATAACTTGTTTTCAATTTTATATGAATTTTTGATTGAAATTTAATTTTTAATTTTGATAAAAAATTATTTTTATTAAATCTGATTTTTCTAAATCTACTCATTATCTATTGACTTTGATAAAAAAAATTCCAATTTTTTTTTATCTAATTTCGAATTTATAAAATATAATTTTCAAGAATTTTAATCAATAAATATTTGACATCTTTCCCAAATATTTCTAAAAAACACAAAAGATTTAGTTTATTCCGGAAATACTTCCAAATATTGTATTACATTTGCTCATCAAAAACATTTTAAATAGTTTCATATATTTTTTTCTATGTGTAATTTATATTTTCTATCTTTCCCTTTCCTTAGTTTCTTGTTGTGCCCCAATTTTTGTTGTGAACAAAAGGGGGAGAGTAGCTTAAGTTCAGGGAAGGTTGTAGTTTCAATTTACAAATATTTCTTTTATGCTTAATTATCTTATTTATTGTTATTTTTTTTAGTTTAACCCTAATTGAACTTAAGTTGATGCACATCAAAAAAGGGGAAGATTGTCGGAGTCCCGGTTGGTTTTGATGTGATCAACCAAGTTACGTTAGGTTCTATTGTGGTTTTAATCCCTCTGTCTAAGTGTGCAAGAACTTAGGAGCAGAGGAAGTCGAGCGTAAGACGCAGTGGACGAGATGAATTGCATAGGAAAGTGAGCCGACGGACTCGGTGCGTCCCTCGAACTCGGTGCATTCGAGAGACGCGGAAGCTGCGGAAGAGTACACCGGTGGAGCGAGGAGGGTGTGGCGACGTTTGAGGGACGAGCAGATGGAAGAAAGGAAGCTCGAGGGGCGAAAGGACGGAGTCGGATTCGAGTAAGCCTAACTCCGATTGGCTAGAAATCACCCAAGAAGATCCGCTTGGACAAATTTTGCCCCGACCGGTCGGACATTCGACGCGCGCAAGTCGTGCATGCACACGAGTTTACTTGGTTCAGTACAAATTCGGGCCCTGTATTTGCACCCCCTGCGCAACCATACGTGAGAGAGAGTCTCTCTCCTTGTGGGACTCTCTTTCCATTCACTAAAATCTCTCAATGTGGGACTAAAGGTCACATTCACAATGGAGCATCTTTTCTCCCTTTCCATTCGCACTATATCCAACACTAACATGACCAAACTACGCATATTCAAATCCTTAAACTTGTTTCGCAAGCACTACTCATGTTTATCTGAATTGTACTTCTATGAATGTTTCAACTCTAACAATATCTGTGACTTATTAACAATATCTACGAATAGATACTACTCAAAGTTCAACTTTTTTCACCCAATTGCATTGCATTGCATCTACATAAATATTTGGGAAACTTCCCAGAAATTTCAGGCTATACTAATGAATCTCGTACCACCCTTGGGATTTTATTTTTAAAATTTATCGGTCTCATAATAATAGATATAATTTTTTCCTTATAAATTCATATTTTCCCTTATAAATCTATATTTTCTTATGTGTTTTCAATATGAGATTTTGTTTGCAATATTACAGACTCAATAATTCTCCCTTTCAAATGAAGGATCATAGGGGTTCCCTCAAACGGAAAACTTATTCGTTGACATATGACCGTCGACCCATCAGGTCTTCCTATCCTTTGGTTTATACGGCCGATTAGGAAGTTCAACTGACTTGCCAGGTCTTTCTTGCCTAGTCACAATTAAGACTTCCTGCTTGGAGTCTAGTCCTCTTGATCTGGACATGGGAGCTCTAACTTCCTTTGTTCGAGGTCAATATTCTACTCATATGGTTTGATTATACCATAGCTCTTGTACATAGTTGACAGTTAAACGTTTTGACAATTCGGGCTCTGCATCAATTGTTAGGACCGAATGAATTTAAATATCTCTATAATGGTATAATATTATCAAATTTGGATTTAAATCTTAATGATTTTATTTTTAAATTTTAGCCAAACGATCTCATACTAATTGAGAGATATGTTTCTTTTATAAATTTAGAATCTTTTCTATATATTTTCAATATGGACTTTATTTATAAGTGTGCAACCCCAACAAAGAGTCTTGATGAGTAAGGAGACCTCTTAATGGGATTGATCCTCGAGACCCGGAGAGATAAGAGACAGCTATCGTTCATCAAGATTTGTAATTTTTGTTTCCCTTGTTTTGTTTTGTTTTGTTTTTTTTTGGTATGTATATAAATGTATCTTGTATGAGAATCAAAAGTGATATATATCTTAAAGAACCCTAAACATTTCTTAAGTCAACCATGATGCATAAGGACAAAATGTCATTGTATTGTTTCCGTGGCATTGATGAAGTTGCATGATAAATTATGTGCAATTGCTTTAGCTTAATTGGGTGTTGATGATAAATTTAAATGAATTTGAGTGAGTCAAACGCAAATTGGTTGGTTGAAGCAATTTAACTAATTAAGAAGTACGCAAGGAATGATGCCCCCATGCATGTTAATTAATTAGGCAAAGCCAATTCTTTTCCTTCGACGGCATTCCAACTAGATATAATTAATAAGAAGATATATAAATTGCAATTTTCAACCAAAAAAAATCTACTTTAATTTTTCAACGTAAGCAAATTTAGTTTATTTTATATCACTTGGACAAAAAATAATTTTTATTCAATTTAAAACTTTTTTTAATTCAAAATCGTTATCTAAACCCTTATATGATATACACTTATAAATTTAGGACTTGGTCTCGAGTGTAGTTTCGAAGAACTTTTGTTTAAAAATTATTTCAAAAGACTTTGCCCTCGGTGGAACATGATGTAGCGGAATGGTTGATTCGATTCTTAATTATGATGAGTTTTACCGGAATTTAGGATGCAAGATTTCTAGATTATATATCCATCATAAGTGCTTCTATTTTTTACCCGTCAGTAGAAAATTTCTATAAGATCAGTTCATTTTAATTAGAGTTGACAATATAAACAAGCATGGTTCATGACCACATACATGACATTAGCTAGCACGCTTGCAATAACTATTTTATTTTTTAAAACATTTAATTAGTATGACATGTGATCCGATTATTTTGATAATCTTTACATTGTCCATTAATTTTTTAATTAATAATGTAATCAGATTATCTTTTTTATATTAATAATATGCATATGACCTTTTGCCGAATAATTTATATATATCTAAGGAAGGGTCTCCCTAGCTCGTGGAAGAAAGCAAATGCATGTATATCATGATGCTTCTCCATTAGGATGAAGAAGTGATCGTATCGTCGGGCAATCACTAGCTTGAGTTGTATGTCTTCTTAATCCTTCAAAGTGTATGCATTCTCTTCTTACTTTTTTCACACATGATGACTAATATACCCTGTTCTCTTAGCTAGGAATGCAAAGAAAGTTATAATAATTATCATTAATGAATATTAGATTTTCATACATCGGATTGTCCTTTAATATTAGAAAAGTATATCATACTTTAGAATCTATTAATCGGACGTGTACATGTAAAGTGCTACGTCATGTCACGTCATGCTACATCATTCACTATAGTTTTCACTCTCCCATTTTCACTCTCCCTATCATTACTCTTTCCAAAATATTCCTTCATCAACCCATTCTCATCAAAAGTACTCAAATAACTTTGTAGGTTTCAAATTAATATCCAATGAACATCATTAATGCACATTGATTTTTTCTCTGAATTTATACATATTGATATTTTTTTTTAGATATTATGTATTCTGATTTTGTGTATTCTAAAAAGATAAAAAGAAATATATATAGTCAACTAAGTTTTAGTTTGTCAATTTTTTCCTAAAATATTCTGTATTTTTTTAAGAAATATTTATGATGGTTTCTAAAAGAGCTTCTTTTTATAAAATATTGATGGAAAATAATTAATGGGGAAATCGTATCCTTTTTTTAAAGTTTTCTTTTATTTTCTCAGTCCATTATATTTCTATATGTTTCATACTCATATCTAAGACTTTATTTCTACATAAAAATGAACATTAAATATCAACTCTCTTTTTTTTAATTAGAATAATTGCCTATAAACATGCATGTTACGTTGTTGGTGATTCCTGCATTTGTTATAAAAATATTAAATTTTACTATTTTTTTTTACATTAGTTGTTAATGTTTTGTTTTTATTTTTAATATAATAGACTCAATAATATACTCGTTCAATTTTCAAATTTATAATTTCTCTCTAACATCTTCCAACATAACATAACAAAACATGCTAAACAGAATAATTAATATTAATTGGATCTTGCTCATTTATTTTTGTAAATCTTGGAATTTAGTTCTAAAATTTAAGACCAACATTAATTAAAGTTTTGATGTATTTACCTTTTATCTATTTTTTTTTTAAATTGCCATTTAAATTTTATTTTAATTATTCTAATTGAATAATAATTTTTGTTTGCTACAGATAATGGTGAATAAAGATAGTACGTACTTCTACACTCGACATAGATGAGGAATGGGTAAGAGAATTGGAAAATAAGGCATTTTATGAAACACAAAGGCAAGAATGGTATCAAAATTCAACAATCTTTAAAGTCTCTAAAAATTTGCCTAGTGTTGAGCCTAAAGCCTATGAGCTGAGCCAACGATCGTTTCGCTCGGACCTTACCATTATCATCAACTCACCTTCAAGTTACTAATCGGCTCAAGTGGATCTTGCTCGACAAATTGTTGGAAAAGGGTTATGAAAAACGTCCAAGGAAGAATCTCAAACTTATCAAGGAAAAAGAAACCAAAGCGCGAAATACTTACAGCCTCCAAACAAACATGCGTGGAAAAAAGTTCATCGAGATGATCGATGTTGTTGGACTGTGTGTTTGTCATTATGATCTTGTGGTTTTGGAAGAAGGGCAAAAGAGGATTGAAAGAAATAGAAATCCCGATCATTATGAACAGGGAATTAACGACCATGGACAATAGTAAAAGGCTCAAGAGGAAGCAAAAGGCAATGTCTTTCTTGGATATCACATTCGAGCAAGGGGTTTTAGAGATCCCTCAGATCGAGATTGATGACGAGAACGACATCCTCTTTAGGAACCTAGCTCATTGCATGGGAGCAGTGCCAAAAGATCAGCACTACTTACTATGACATTTCGACCTATGCCTGGTTCTTATCTTGCATCGCTCACACTGTTAATGATGTTGAACTAGTCGAGCAGGAAGCGATCATCATCAACGGGCTTAACAATACAAATCAAGTTGTCAATCTCTTCAGCAAGCTCTGCAAGGAGGTGGTGGTCCACTTCAAAAACTGCTATATTTCAAGGTGATGGAAGAAAAAAAAATTGAAATAGGAGTTGCACTCCCATGCAAAATTTCAAGGTGATGGAAGAAAAAAAAGTTGAAATAGGAGTTGCACTCCCATGGAAAATAAGAGAACAAGAAAACTAAGGGGGTATTTGGTTTACTTCATTTTCTATTTTCCTTTTTCAGAAAATCGTATTTTCTTATTTTCTGAAAAATGACTTTATTTCATTCTTTAGTTTTTAGAAAACGCTATATCTTTTTCTGAAAAACAAGACTGGAAAATACAAACCAAATACGTTTTCCAGAAAATCACATTTTCTACTGAAAATGAAAATGAAAAACAAACAAACCAAACGCCCCCTAAACAACAAAGCTTATATTCATTCATCAAAAGAAGATTACATATTTATAGGTTTTGTAGATAAACACCAACTCCATATATATTGAATCTAGACATTTTTATTTTACTACGAAACTTCATCCTTATCAAATCCTATCTTTATCAATATACCATCTCATTTATCTATTATTACCAACTCATCAAATTCAATCTCAAATATTGACATTGTGGGGGGCGATTTGCATTAACCCCAACTTAAAAGAGGTATCTCTTTTCTCCTCTCGATCATCACCGAAGCACCTCTTCTTCTTTTCTTCTTCTTCTTCTTCTCCTAATCGCACCAAAGCCACCCACTCTTTCTTTCCTCCTTTCCTGAGTCATTTTTCTTCTTCTATTAATCGTCACGTATACGCCGAATCTAAGGATCACCTTCAAGTGTGGTGGCAGCGACGGGTAGATTTTCCCCTCCTCAGTTATTACCGCTGAGTCAAGATCCTTGACCTTGATTGTGCGACTGTCGATTGTCACGGCTCTCCTTCCGAGTTCATATCGATCTCCACCTTTGGCTGTTTAGAGGTAAGTCAACACTAGGGCTCGTGGTTTTTCTAATGGTGCAATCGTTGTTAGGTCAGGATTGATCTAGTTTGACTAGGCTCAGGTGAGCTTAAGTTTCGATGTTTGATAATGATGTTTAAATAGATGTTTGAATATTGTGTGAGTCAAGTGGGTCAATGTTGACGGGAGACTTGATTGGGAAAAGTCCTAGTGGGACTAGGTGATGTCCAGGTGGATCGGAGAGATCGCATGTTGGCACGGGAAAAGTCCTAGTTGTAACGCCCGCCCTTATATCTACTCTCGGGGCGGGGTTACGTACTACTCATTCATATAAATTTTTTTATTTAAAAAAAATAACATAAGTGCTAAGCATATTAATCAGTGCATGCAAATTATCTATCATGCTTTAATCATCCTTTAAAAGCATAGTCATATATTTCCATGCATGATATTAGTTCATGAAATTGAATCTAAGGAAATCTAGAACCTCATGTGAAATATCTTAAATAAAAGTTGTCCTATAACATGCTAAGTTCACAAGTAGTTCAACTCGTAACTTAATCAAATATAAGAGTAATCCCTAACATTCTTTATCAAGAACTATTAACATAAGCATATTAAAGTAGATATAAAATCATTCTTTCCCAAGCCACCACCCCACACATCCTCAGCCTTCCTGCCTCTTCCTTTAGTTCATGTGTTCCTTACCTTTATCTGCAGCATAAGACAACACATAACTAGTAAGCATAAAAGCTTAGTAAGGATCCAGTCCTACTCGCAAAATCCATACGAAAGCATACAACATGTACACATAACAAGACATCAACATGAGTTCATCATAGCATACTAAACATCAAGTTTCTAAGTATGCAGTATATAGTATTTTAAGCATACCCATCACATGTAATAAATGTTTTTCAAAACCGTTCCATAACGGTATTACTTAAAAATACATCCATGTCATATAGGGCCCAGTTGTGTACCACATGATGCGCGTTCCCTAATGAGTTGGGGTAGCGAGCCACCAATCCCATTAGAGCAGGACCCTTACGTCCTACCGGAGCCATGACCTTAAGTTAACATGCACCCCGGATTTGTTTAACGACCCCTCTTACGAGTCGGGTACACAACTCACAAAGTAAAATACTTATCATGTCTTTACATATATATGCTAAGGATGCACTCCAATTTCACTGCTCAAGGGACACCCACTTTTTCAGGGTGTTTCTGATCCCATAGGGACACACCTCACAACATAAGGGTGTTCTGGATCCCATACTTAGTGGAATATCCTTTCAAGCATTTCATCATACATATCACATGCAATCTCATAAGGGTGCCCCATGGGCCATAAGACATGCTCATACATACATCATAATTCGACCACTTAAACATACCTTAGATCTGACAAGATTTGGTCGCATAGATCATACTAATATCATAGGAAATAGTAGCATGCTAACAGTTAAGGAAATCAGACATTTCATCTAAACACCACATGCACATACATGTCATAGGAAGTGGTAGCATGCTAACAATTAAGGTTTCAAATCAACCATTTCACTTAACACCACATGCATATACATATAATCATCCCCAAACAGAAGCATATCTCATAGGGTATTTTAGCCTTCACAAACCCTAATCCTAGGGGGTTGGCCGAAAATCATGCTAGGGGAAAAAACTTAGTTTTCAAATCAAACTTTCCATTCAAACATTTACACAAACATCTCACATACATATCATACCACTTATTAACCATAGATTTCATCATAGGATAAATATGCAACCCTAAACCCTAATCCCTCTAGGGTTGGCCGAAACTAGTAGGGTAGGGAAAAAGTTGGATTTTTGTAACTAAACATTTATACAACCACATTGTCTACATCATCATACATTACACTAAACATAAAATCCATCCTAGAGAAATTCCACTCTTAAACCCCATAAATCCCTTACCTTGGCCGAACTACAAAGGGTGAAAACTCTAGATTTTGTTCATAACATCATGATGAAACAACATGTACATATACCCTAAATCCCAAGGGTCTACTCATGTAATAAGGAGGGACCAAGGCCTCCCCTTAAGGGGTGGCCGAAATCTACAAAGGGAAAAACCCCCATTTTTCGAAAACCACAAAAGCAAGGATTCATACACAACTATTACACTGCAGGCGAGGGGATACTTACATCCTTTCGCTTGAATTTCCCTTAGGGTACCCTTGGTTGAATAAGAAAATGAGTGTTTCCCTTGTTAGCCTTCTCTAGCAAATCTTGGCCCTAGTAGAGGGCAAGAACCTTAAAGGGTTCTTCTTCCTTCCAATTCCCTAGGGTTAAAACCCTAGGGTTTACTTTTTCGAAAATGGAAAGGAAGAAGAAGTGAATTTCGATGATGAGAGGGAGGAAGAAGAAGAAGAAGAGGAAGTTACTCTAACTTCTCTTTCCCTTATTTATACTTTTCTCATGAAGAGACATGTCTCTTCACTTTCTTAGCTTTTAACAAGCATGTTCCTTATTCTCTCTACATGAAATATGGCTTGGTTCATTGGTTATGACATGGTTAGTGCAACTAGGAGGTTCAAGGTGTAATCCTTGCTTCCTCCTTTCTATATTTCCTTTTTGCACTATTCCACATCCAAACCCATTAAGCCAAGCCCATCATGAAATTTCATAGTAATAATTATGTTTTATGAATTCATAATATTTCATAATATTTCATAATAATATTTCATGAATTTCATAATATTTCATATTCATGAATTCATAATATTTCATGATATTTCATAATAATATTTCATGAATTTCATAATATTTCATATTCATGAATTCATAATATCTCATAATATTTCATAATAATATTTCATGAATTTCATAATATTTCATATTCATGAATTCATAATATTTCATGATATTTCATATGGGAAAATTTTGGGGCGTTACAAACCTCCATGCCTTATAAAAAGTTCGTCCCGAACTTTAAAATAATTCCGGATACTTTAATCGTATTGCCTCATCTCGTTCCCATGTGGCTTCTTCGAATTGTTCGTTCCGCCACAGAACCTTTACTAAGGGTACTTCCTTGTTCCTTAGCTTTTTGACTTCCCGATCTAAGATCTGTATAGGTCGGCGTTCGGAACTTAAGTTCTCTTGATCTTGTACTGGTTGGGGCTCTATCATCTGATTCACATCAGAGGTACATTTCCTGAGCATTGATACATGGAAAACATTGTGGATAGCCGACATTTCTGGTGGTAACTCCAGTTCGTAGGCCACCTTGCCTACCCGTCTCAGAATCTAATACGGTCCCACATATCTCGGACCCAGCTTCCCTTTCTTCCTGAATCTCATTACCCCTTTCATAGGGGCCACTTTCAGGAATACTGAATCCCCAACCTCAAACTCTAGTGGTCTGCGTCGCTTATCAGCGTAGCTTTTCTGCCGACTCTGAGCAGTCTCTATTCTCTGGCGAATATTCTTTATAGCCTAAGTGGTTTCATTTATAATTTCAGTCTGGAGTCCCATCTCCTTCTTTTCACCACTCTCAAGCCAACATATAGGAGATCTGCATTTCCTTCCATACAGAGCTTCATACGGTGCCATCCCGATAGTAGCCTGATAACTGTTGTTATAAGCAAACTCTGCCAGGCTTAGGTATCGACACCAGCTTCCCTTGAAGTCCAAGGCACAAGCTCGTAACATATCCTCTAATATCTGGTTTACTCTTTCAGTCTGCCCGTCAGTCTGGGGGTGAAAGGCAGTGCTGAATTTCAGTTTCGTACCGAGAGTCTTCTGTACGTGTCCCCAAAACTCTGAAGTGAATCGACCATCCCTATCAGAGATAATGGTCTTGGGAACCCCGTGTAGTCGGATAATTTCCTTGACGTACAGTTGAGCCAACTGCTCTACCGAGTAGGTCATTCTAATAGCCAGAAAATGGGCAGACTTGGTGAGTCTGTCCACTATAACCCATATACCATCATATCCATTCGTCGTTCTAGGTAGCCCAGAGATGAAATCCATGGAGATGTCTTCCCATTTCCGCTCGGGGATAGACAGGGGTTGCAAAACTCCTCCAGGCCTCTGGTGTTCTGCTTTGACCCTCTGGCAGGTCAAACACATACTGACATAGTGGGCTACATCCCGCTTCATACCGGACCACCAAAATTTACTCTTCAGATCTTGATATATCTTGGTAGACCCAGGATGCATCGCATAAGGTGTTCCGTGAGCTTCCTCTAGGATTCTTGTCCGTAAGTCGGAGTCGTCGGGAACACATAATCGATCCCGCAGATATAAGACTCCGCTGTCCGAAATCCTAAATCCATCGTCCTTGCCTTCGAGAACCTCTTGCTTGATTCTCTGAAGACTAGGATCATGATTCTGCTTTTCCAGAATATCGCCGAATAATGTCGGCGCAATCATCAGGGTGGACAGCTGTCCTGATATGATTTCAATCCCGTAATTCATAATTTCTTCCCCTAAGGGTTGTGACAAAGCTGATAAAGATATCAAAGCAGCACATGATTTTCTACTGAGAGCATCGGCTACCTTGTTGGCTTTTCCCGGATGGTACAGGATTTCACAGTCATAATCCTTGACCAATTCGAGCCATCTGCGCTGTCTCATATTCAGATCTTTCTGGGTGAAGAAATACCACAGACTCTGGTGATCTGTATAAACTTTACACTGAGTTCCATATAGGTAGTGCCTCCATATTCTCAGTGCAAAGACTACTGCTGCTAACTCTAAGTCATGGGTAGGGTAGTTTCTTTCATGTTCCTTCAGTTGTCTAGAGGCATAGGCAATCACCTTCCCATTCTGCATAAGCACAGCTCCGAGTCCAAGTTTGGATGCATCGCTGTACATATCGAAACCCATATCGCTCTCTGGAAGAGTCAATATTGGAGCGCTAGTCAGCCTCCGTTTTAGTTCAGTAAAGCTCTTTTCACATTCCTCCGTCCATACATATTTCTTGTCTTTCTTTGTAAGAGCTGTCATAGGGGCTGCAATCCGAGAAAAGTTCTCTACGAATTTTCTGTAATAGCCTGCTAGCCCTAGGAAACTTCGGATTTCACTGGCATTCTTGGGTCTAGTCCAGTTACTTACAGCTGCGATTTTAGTCGGGTCCACCATTATTCCTTCCTTGGAGATAACATGTCCCAAGAATGATACTTGATCGAGCCAAAACTCGCATTTGGAAAATTTAGCATACAGTTGTTCCTTCTGAAGAATCTGTAGTACTATACTCAGGTGCTCAGCATGTTCTTCGGGAGTTCTCGAATATATAAGTATATCGTCGATAAAGACGATCACAAATCTGTCAAGGAATGCCGAGAATACCCGATTCATTAAGTCCATAAACATAGCTGGCGCATTGGTAACTCCAAATGGCATCACTACGAACTCATAATGTCCGTATCTGGTTCGGAAAGCCGTCTTCGGTATATCCTCCTTTTTCACCCTGACTTGGTGATAACCAGATCTCAAGTCAATCTTAGAGAATATCGTGGCTCCCTTCAGTTGATCGAACAGGTCATCTATCCTGGGTAGAGGGTACCTGTTCTTGATAGTCACATTGTTCAGCGCCCGATAGTCGATACACATTCGCATCGACCCATCCTTCTTTTTCACGAACAGTACGGGAGCTCCCCAGGGGGAATGACTAGGGCGGATGAGTCCCTTGTCAAGGAGCTCTTGTAACTATCCCTGTAATTCCTTTAATTCTGTCAGCGTCATACGGTACGGTGCCTTAGAAATGGGGTTAGTACCAGGAATCAACTCAATTGCAAATTCTATATCTCTTTCAGGTGCTAACCCTGGTAAGTCATCGGGAAATACCTCTGAGTAATTGCATATAATTTTGACATCTTCTAGCTTCGGGTCCTCTGTAGGACTGGTATCAATCACATGAGCTAGAAATCCAGAGCATCCATTTTCTAACATCTTTCTTGCTTTCAGAGCCGACAAGAATTTACTTGTCCTCTTCTTCGGCTCTCCGATAAATTCGAATAGAATTTCTGCCTCAGGTCGGAAGCTAACTCTTCGTTTACGGCACTCAATAGAGGCGCCGTATTTGTTCAAGAAATCCATGCCCAATATCACATCATAATCTGACATATCAAGCACTATCAGATCGCAGTAGAGTTCCCTATCTGCGATTCCTATTGGTGCGGCACGTAGCATTTGGGTAGAGGGCATCACCTCACCCGAGGGCAGTGTTGTCAGAAATTTGCAATCTAAATCTTGCAGCGACATATCCTTTCCTTTGGCATATTGCATGGAGATAAACGAATGTGTTGCCCCGGTGTCAAATAAGGCAGTAGCATACTGACTGTAAATAAATATCTGACCTGTGACAACGGTAGAGGCAGTCGCCACGTCTTCTTTCGTAAGAGAGAAAACCCTGACGTTCGTCGTGGCAGGCGGGGCCTCTAATCTCCCCTGGTATATAGGAGTACCATCAATAGCTGCCTGCATCTGGTGTAACTGGGGATGAGCACCTTTGTATTGGCCATGCTGCGGCTGGGGTGCTTTGGCTGCAGTAGGACACTCTCTGGCCATGTGTCCTTCCTTCCCGCAGGTGTAGCATCTCCTGGCGCCTAAGAGGCATGTCCCGAGGTGCCTCTTCCCACAATTGGCACATGTGGGATATGTGGGCTTCTTGCCTCCTGTACCACTGGCAGATTTATCTCATGACTTCCTCTTTCCGTTGTAGTTCTTTTTCCAGTGGGGGTTGCTATTCTGAGGTTTCTGACCTCCCGATTGATTCTGACTCTTGTTGGCGGTCAGTGGTTGGCTCTGCTGGTTGATATTCTTCAGATAATGCTCGGTAATAAGGGCGCTGCTGAACAGCTCTTCTGCAGTCTGGGGCCTATTAACGCCGCCGGCCACATTCAGAGCTATCTCGGGCCTGAGCATTTTGAGCATCAATCTGACCCTTTCTTTCTCCGTACTGACCAGCTCTGGACATAATCGTGTCAGTCGGTTAAATTGCTTAACGGCATCGTTGACTGAGAGATCTCCCTGCCGGAATTCAGTGAACTCATCGAAGTGCCTGTTTGTGACTCGCATATTAAAGAATTCCTCCAGAAATTCGGACTCGAAATCTTTCCACTTCATCTGGTCCACTGACCTTCTGGCTTTTACCCGTTCCCACCACATCCTGGCGTCGCCAGTGAGACAGAACGAGACACATTTAATTTTCTCATGCTCGGGCCAGTCTAATAATTTTACTGTGCTCTCCACTGTCTTGAGCCAGGCCTGGTCCTGTGCAATCTTATCGAAGATATTTTTATAAAATTAAATTAAATAAAATGTTCTTGGCGCAAGTTAACTTCTTATAGATGATCTAGTGTGAATGTAAACAGTTTAAATAATATTAAATATTTAGGCAAACACATTTATGAGAGCAAGCAACTAGCCTTATCTTTAAATCCAAGTGAACGGTTTGATGGCAATTAATGCAACTACTTTTTTTTATATCAATCTGAACAATTAAGTCTTAATTTGTAAAAGAAGTTATAATATTTGAGTCGCACTCAAGTCTTTGTAAAAGATGTTTGAATTAATCAAAGACAACCCTAGTCTTTGTAAAAGAAGTTATAATATTTGAGTCGCACTCAAGTCTTTTTTAAAGATGTTTGAATTAATCAAAGGCAACCGTAGTCTTTGTAAAAGAAGTTGTAATATTTGAGTCTCACTCAAGTCTATTTTTAAAGATGTTTGAATTAATCAAAGTCAACCGTAGTCTTTGTAAAAGAAGTTAATCTTTTGCAAAATGAAATGAAGATATTTTAATTAACCAAAGACAAGTGTACATTTCATGGCAATGCATCTACTTAATTATTGATCAATTGTTTTCTATTATTTTCTCAGCTAATTAATGATGATGAATATTATTGGCAGTATATAAATTAATCTGGTAAACGCAACTCATGCCTATAAATTTGGCTTCATTTATGAGATCGAATATGCATGCTTAACAAGGTCTAGTTTCCTGTAAGTTCTTCCCTTTCTTCCTTCATTTTTAATTTCAGAATAATTATTTTCTTAGCTAATCATATGAATATTATTGGAAGTAAATTAATCTGGTAAATGCAACTCATGCCTATATATATATTTGGCTTCATTTATGGGAGCCAATATGCATGCTAATATCAAGAAGCATTAAATTTTCCTATAAGTTCTTCTTCCTTAATTTTATGATAATTATTCATCATTATTTTGCTGTTTCTGCAAATGTTGTTGATGATTTGATCCCGTTTGACGAAGATGAGAATATGCAATATCTCCAGGTAAATATAAATATTTTTAATTTCATTTGCATGTGATTCATTAAAATTTTAAATTAGTTATGATAGTTGATGAATTAAGAATTTATTTATGCAATTGATTGAAAGTATGTAGATTTTGTTTATATTTATTTTAAAAAATTATTTACCTTGTAAATCGATGAGAATTATTTTTTAAATGATTGTGTATATTGTTCATTCAAAATCTTTATATATATATATATATATATATATATATATATATATATATATTTGTTACTATATATCGACTTCATAACTACAAAACAAAGAGGTATTGTTTTCTCAAATTTTTCAGTAAATTGATTTCGGAGAATATATTTTTTTATTGAAATACGGTTAATATATTTTATATACCCTTATAATTATTATTATAATAAAAACTAAATTTTTGAAGGAAAAAAAGATTATTTGTTTATATCTTGATATTTAAATGAGAAAATAAATATTTTTAAATTGGAAAAATCAATTAAAACTACGTATCGATTTTTTATTTTATTTTATTTAAAAAATATAGATTTGATTTTTTTTATCATTTTGGTATTGATTTGACTAAATGAATATATGTTAAATAAAATCAAAAAATGAAATTCATAATTTATTTATAAATGAAATTATTAATAATAATATTGTTTGTTTTTAATACAGCTAATAAAAAAATAAAGATGAGTGCTACAATCGACGACTTAGATGAGGAATGGGTGAGAAGATTGGAGGAAAGACGATTGTTGGCCGTCGCAAGCCATGAAGAAGCAATTAGGCAAAGGGGAGAAGGGCCAACAATCTTCAAAGTCTTTGACATTTTACGAGGTGTCCAGCCTAAGGCCTACGAGCCAATGATGGTCTCACTCGGGCCCTATCATCATCATAAGCCTCACCTTGAAGCCATGAATCAACTTAAGTGGTGTTTGCTCGACAAGCTACTGTCCCAAAATACAGGAATGAGTCTCAAGGACTATCTCATACTAATCAGGGCAAAAACAATTGAAGCTCGCAATGCTTACTCAACCCAATCGTTCCAGATGGACGATGATGAATTTATCGAGATGATGTTGTTAGACTGTGTGTTTGTCATCGAGATGCTATGGCTGTGGAAGGCATCGGAAAGAATAGAAAACCTGATCATCTTTACGAACTGGCAACGGTCAAGGGGAGTAGTGGCACGAGACATGCTGCTGTTGGAGAACCAATTGCCCTTCTTTTTGCTTGAGACTTTGTTCGACTCCGCGTTTCCTAAAGAGCGAGGTAGGCTAAAGCAATGGGTCGTCCAATACTTCAGTGGTTTTTTTGGTGACGTGATACCACGAGTACCTGACGATGCTACTCGAATTCACCACATTCTCCATCTTTTTTACTTAAGCATTGTGCCGTTAAAATTGGAAGAGGCTACGATCATAGTCGGTCATAGTCGACCCGATCATCATAGTCGGTCAAATTGGAAGAGGCTACGATGGCTTCCGAGTGCGACTCTGCTGACTGAGACAGGAATCAGATTCAGGAAGAAGCAAAAGCCGACGAATTTCGTAGACATCAGCTTCAAGGAAAGGGTTCTGGAGATCCCCCAGATCGTGGTGGGCGACGGCACCAACATCCTGTTGAGGAATCTCATCGCGCTGGAGCAGTGTGGCATTAATTACGGCGGCACTGCCGCTGGCAACGACAATCCCATCACGTCCTATGCTTGGTTCATGTCTTGCATCATTGACTCCGCTGCAGATGTGGAAATACTCCAGCGAAACAACATCATCCTTAGCAGGCTGGGCAACAACGAACAAGTCGCCCAGCTCTTCAACAGGCTTTGCAAGGAGGTGGTGCTCGATTACGACAGATGCTACATTTCACGAGTCTTCGAGAAGGTTAATGAGCACACTAGTTCTAAATGGATTGCATTGCGTGCGGACCTGCGCCGCACATACTTTGGCGATCAACAGTCCGGTTTCACAGTCATGACAACTATTTGGTCCCTTTACATTGCGATCGTGCAACTTATTTTGGCTATGCAAAATAGAGCTCGGTCTCATTAACGCTGTTGACGGAATGTATCGAGTCGATTACTGTGTAATTAACTTGTTGCAATCTTTTTGAAGCCAATTAATAAAGTTTAACTATGCTGCAAATTGAAAAACAAAAAAAAAATCTCAAATAGTTCGATAATGATATGGTTTATTTTTTAATAAAATTTTCCAACAAATTAAATTAAATATATTCATTTAAAAAATTAAATTGGTTCTTTTATAGGGCGCCAACAAGTCATTATGATATCTCATATTAATGAAAGAGAATATTTTTTTAACCTTGGTTAGATCACGAACTACGACGTATTTACAATTTTTTTTTTCAAATGAAGCGCAAACCCTGAGGCGTTGGGCTTCTAGATCACCCACTACGAGCGCTTACCGATTTACGTTAGCGGGCTTACCGATTTACGTTAGCGGCCGGTGGAAAACTTTTATGTGGCCGGGTTGATCACCCGAAATTGATTGATAAAATCTCGTTAATCAAAAGAGAATATTTTCATCATACAAGAGAGAGAGAGAGTAGAGTATTTTTATCAACCTAGTTGTAAACCAATTATTCAATTTTATATACCTATTTTATGATAACTAACACGATTATGCATTAGAGACATAAATAATAATATGAAAAGAAAAATGGTCAAGAGAAAGTCCACCTCATTCCCGAAGCATGTACATGATTGTGTTTTTTTTTTATAATCCACATGACATGTTCAAATTCAAGTGGATTTTTTTTTGAAGTTATTTACTCTTAAATATTAATTTTGTTAAGTAAACATCAAAATTCAAATTATTTCAAATAATGATAGATAATAATGTATTATCTATCAAATCATTGTTAGCAATTTTTTACATTAACAATATAATATATATGAAAGATTTATTCACAGAATCTCCTTATTGCTGATGCTTGATACCCGCTTGCCAATTTTTATCCCTGCAATATATCCACCACTCTAGACATTCTGCAGAAATTAACAAAATTAAATTAAATTATATTTTTTTTTAAAAAATGGATTTAATGATACCAATCAAACAAACAATATTTTTGCAGAAAATTTATGTGCAAAAGAACTTTGCATCAAAGGTTACCCGGAACATGATTTCGTCTAAACCGATGTTTCTGAAACCAATCCAGTCGAGTAATAGTTGTTAGTAGGAGTCCTAGAGTTAATTATGTGATGATTGACTAGGGACATTTTGTATCATATTCTATTATTAATAAAGGCATGTATGGTTATTATACTTACTTTGTATTCTGTGCCGAATAACTAAGTATAATAATGTTCTTGTGTGGTAGGTTATTATCTATATTATATTGATTGGTTGAATCGATAGTGAGATAATGTAGAGAACACTACACTAAATTATTCCTAGTCAAGCATTAATATTCAGGGACAATATTAATGCATGGAGACTAGCATGTAGGTCAACTGATGACTTGAGCTCATTAGTTATGGATATATGATATCAAGTTGACACATGGGTATACATTGAAGAATGTGTACTGAATGACCCGTCATGAGAAAGCTTCATAGATTGTCATATGAGTGTCATAGCCTTTCTCATGTGACTATTGGTATGAATAGTCCCTAGACCTGAAGTCACTACGGTTCCCTACATAAGGAGTTATGTACTTTGGTATCGTCAAACGTCACCCGTAACAGGGTGGGTTATAAAGGCGATCACTGGGTATGTAATGAATTATGCGGAGGGATGTGAGTGATGTAGATGGGATATATCCCTCCCATATGACGGGAGTGATATCTGTGGGCCCCTTGATCGAGTAGGACTACTGAAATGCATGACCATGCTCAAATGAGTCAATATGAGATATTGAGGTCATTTGTTTGAGTGAGTCTACTCGGGGATCAAGAAACACAAGATTGATTGAGGATGACACGGTCTATGCCTCATTGGTCAATCTAGATATCGAGGATAGAAGGACAAGGTCATACACTATCATAGTCACGGAGGTTTAGTCGGATCTCAACTTTTCTTGTTACTTGGGTAGCAATGATGCATTGTTAGATGCTGCTCATTGCTTATGTGTCTAAAGTGTTTAGGCGCATTGCCAACGTCACGAGAACCTATTGGGTCACACACTAAGGATGCAATGCTTCATGAATTCTGTTCGGCAGAAAGGAGCTCGAGTTGGGGAACTCGGGAGTCCGATCCCGAGTTGGGAACTCGGGGAGTCCGAGTCCGAGTTGGGAACTTGGTGAGTCCGAGCCCGAGTTGGGAACTCGGGAAGTCCGAGCCCGAGTTGGGAACTCGGGAAGTCCGAGCTCGAGTTGGGGAACTCGGGAAGATCTGAGCCCGAGTTGGGAACTCGGGAGATCTGAGCTCGAGTTGGGAACTCGGGAGAGCAGGTCGGGAGCTCGGCGCTCGGCAGACTGAGCTGGGAGCTCGGCAGACTGAGTCGGAGCTCGGTAGACTAAGTCGGCACTCGGCAGACTGAGTCGACACTCGGCAGACTGAGTTGACACTCGGCAGACGGCAGACTGAGTCGACACTCGGCAGACTGAGTTGACACTCGGCAGACTGAGTCGGCATTCGGCAGAATGGGTCGGCACTCGGTAGACTAGGTCGGAGCTCAGCAGACTGGGTCGGGAGTTCGGCACTCGGGAGACTTGGTCGAGAAACTTAGTCGGAAGCCCGAGGGCCCGGTCGGAGTTGCATGCGGAAAAGAGAAAAAGTCTCTCTTCATTAGATGAAGAGAAGGTGAAGAGTCACATAAAAAGATAGACTCTTTATTAGCTTTAATGAAGGGAAGTCAAAAAGACAAAAGACTCTTAGTATTCATGGTATGAATATAAAAGGGGTCTAGTCATTTTGAAAGTAGCTAAGTGTGTCTTTCTTCTTCCCATCCTCTCTTCTTCCTCTCCTCCCTACTTGGCCAAAACTCTATTGTAGAGTTCTTGGTGTTTTCGAGCTACCTCAAGTTGCTAGCACAACTAAGGTAGTTCTCCCAAAGTTGAGAGATTGTGTCCGTGTGGATACGAATAGAGACACGGACATTTGAACGTGCAAGGGATCCGGCACATCTTGAACGAGCGGGATACGCAAAAGGCATGCTCCAAAGGTATACACAGTAGATGTAGATCAATTTTGTACGAGTTTTTTTTCGCATGGATCGCTCGTGGGTTCTTGTTTCCGCTGCGTTTTATATTTTGGTGCCGGGAGAACCCAACAGGCACTTCAATTAGACCGAGTTCGATTGGTTCAGCTCTCAGATACAATTTAAAAGATACTTTCTCAATTGTTCATCATCAAGGTAACATTTTTAGTTATCTTTCTTTTTTGCCGATTAGTAAAAGTAAACAGAAGGTTACATATGCAATTGGAAACACCCATCATGTTGCTAGCTAAATCCATATGTTCTTCAATAGAATATTTCCATGGCATAAACATTACCTGAAAGTTGAATCCGCCGGTAATCCCATCTACATTTAGTACCTGCAGAAAGAATTGATTTCTAATTATGTTATCCAACGAATAGACTACATAGTAATAGGGAAACAACAGGTTACCTCGCCTGCAAAAAATAGATTCGGTGTCACTTTGCTTTCCATGGTGTTTAGCGATATCTGCATTGCAATATAAGAAAAGAAGAAAGCTATGAGTTAAAGATGAAGAGAATTTACTCTCCTTTTGATTGCGCATGAAGCAGAGCACAAACCTCAGAGAGTGGGATGCCTCCGGCCGTGACAAATTCGTCTTTGAATTGACCCTTAAGGTGTGAGAGACAGAATAAACAAGGTAAATTTAAATGAATTTTAGAGAAGTTCAAGAAGCGATACTCAAAATTGAAATCCCAAAGGCCGCGTTTGGTAGGGTGTAATTCACCCTGTAATGTAATCAAGATTACATTACAGGTTGGATTCCTTTGTTTGGAATAACTTTAAAATTGTAATGTAATGTAATCTCGATTACAAAAGAGGTTGATAATTTATAATCTGGATTACAAAACAAAACCTCCGTAATCTGGATTATATTACAGCTTATAAAGTTGTCAGCCGGGCGGCGACGGTCGTCGGACCGCCCGGCGACCGCCGGCGGTCGCCGGTCGCCAGTCGCCAGTCGCAGGCGGCCGGCGACCGCCGGCTGCCGGCGGCCTGCCGATCGACTGTCGGCGGGCGGCGGGCGGCGAGCGGCGGGCGGCGGGTGGCGGGCGACGGCCGGGCGGGCGGCGGTGGCCGGCCGACAGGCGGCGGGTGGCGGGCGGCCGTCGGCAGTCGTCGGCCGGTCGATGGTCACCGGCCGGCGGCGGTCGTCGGTCATCAATCTTGATTACATTACAGAATAGATTACCCCTCACCAAATAAAAAAATCCAACTTGTAATGGTTATCAAAGATTACATACAACTCATTACCAAACATAACAATGTAATCAAGATTACATTACATTACATTACAAACTTGATTAAATTACAGACTCGATTATATTATCCCCTACCAAACGTAGCCAAAGTTGCATACTTTTCCCGCTATTTTAAAGGGGCATTGCTTTAGAAGTAAAGCTAAGGAAGTCAAATGGTTGTTCGAAATCGAAGCCCATAATATGTTTGCATCCAAACCCTGAAAAGAGATAACCATATTGGTTCAGAAGTCTTGGAGCTACAAAATTTAAGTGAAACAAACAAAGTAAATGTAACCTCGCGTTCCAATAAATATCTCCAAAATCGTTTTACCAAATTGAACTGCGAAGGAAATGAGTTGGACGCCTTAGTTTTCTGTGATAAACAAGCATGATCAGAAGCTCAGAAAGGGAGTATTGATAAGGTATTTACACGTTGAAGAACAAAATAACACTTTCAGTCCTAATTCAAACAGTTTAGAAGTAAACAAAGATATGATTGTAGATTCAAAATGTTGACAGGAGTTTAGAAATTTCAAATACTTCAGCTCAAAAACACTCATAACACAATTTTCTAATATTCTTTTCATTCCAACCTATCATTGCAACTCTTCATTGTTAACTATTTTAAGTTTCAGCAGTCCTTCATAAACATTCACACAGCAAAAATGCAATATGTTAGTTTCTTCAGAAACACCTCAAATTTGCAATTTGGTAAACATAAAAAAGAAACTTTTTGTAAAGACGAATAATAGTAAGAAAACAATCAATTACTAGCCAAATAATAGCAGATTTAGAACCCAAACATAAGAGTTGAGGAAAGAAACCAAACTGCAAGTTGGTCTTTATGCTGGAAAAGGATGTGCTTCACATCTTCTAAATGGATGTCAGGTATAAAGTCTACCATAAGCATTCCTGTGCACAATCAACAAAAGAAATTACTCGGTATAAGGTCAGTGAATCCATTGAGATAATGTGTAAAATACGACAATTAATTCTAAGGGTTAAATAAAAAATTAACCGTGCAGAATGTTACGAAAATTTTCAGGATTTTTTCTAAATTTTTTTGAGGCCATTTTGGAATTTATAGGGATAAACGGACTGAAAGAAACCTGTTTTAGCTTAACCTAATTAATTAAGGGAAAAGTTGAATTTTGAAAATTCATTTATAAATATTTTTATTATAAATCCCTAATCCCTAATTAGCTGAACTCCTCTTCTTCCCTCTTCTTCAGCGACATCACCTCCACTGCCCCATATTTCTCTTCATTACGGGCTTCTCCATCTGAGATGAGTACCTCTGACTTACCCCCATATTTCTGATATTGTATGCATGACTTATTGTTACGATAGCAATAGGTTATACCTTTTATCTGCTTTTGATTATCCTGCCTGATACTTATCTGCTTGGACTTGGAATAATTATATTTATGTAAATATAGTCACTCTATGATACTCTCACTCTATAAAGTATACACGTGTAAACGTGTGCGTAGAGGAGTTGCATGTCATACTATATTTGGAATTTAGTGATCACTAATTATACTTTCTTGAATCTCTAATTGCATGATATCGATTGGTATTGATGTATGTTCATGACCTATGCATGTCTCTATCATGATATGGATAATGATCAGGTGGGCATGTGTGGTTTAGTATTATGTATCATCCTTGCGTTGTTGTATAGTTGTCAACGCTTGACTCCCTTGTAGTTGAAACGGGTCGTCGGTCATATATAGATCTGCACACCCAGCCACTCAGGGGTTAGTGATTATCAGAGGGTGTGTCCAGTTGCCCTGTTCTTCTCCGCTCGACCGCTTAGTAGTTTTCGGAGCGTGATAGCAAGTAGAGATCTCTCCTCTTTTCGATGATACAAAGAGATAAGAGATATATCTCCCCCATATGATATGGGGTCGATGAGAGGGCTCCACCAGCATTCTGTCCACTTGGTCACTTAGAAGTAATGATGGTAATGTGCGTACAGTATCACAGTCCTATCCACTCGTCCTCACATATGACTTGTGACGGTAGTTGACTGGCATCAGGGGTGACCATGTCATTAGATCATGTACATGATGCATGAATTGCATTTTATCATGCTTACTACATATGTTTGACATGCACATACAGAGGTATTGCATTTATCATAATTTATATATCTTTAATTTTTTACTTTTTCTTTCCATATCACTTTCTCTTTCTATATTCCCTATATCACTTTCCCTCTCTACCTCTCTTATCTTATTTTCTCTCTATATATTTCAATGTTATTTTCTCTCTCTTCTCTCTTATCATAATTTATCTATATTTATGTTTTCACTTCTTTTCTATATTTTTATATCTCTTTCTCTCACTATATTTCCTATATCACTTTATCTGGAATATATATATATATATAGAGAGAGAGAGAGAGTTTTGATCTGCTGCGGACCGCGTGCGGACTGGCGCCTGATCGGTCTGGTGATCGATCAGGCAGGCGCCTGATTAGTCAAGGACCGAGTCCGTACGCGATCCACAGCGCGCGGTCCGCAGCAGAGCAATTTCGTATATATATATATATATATATATATATATATATATATATATATATATAAGGAAAAGTTTCCCTTCTCTCGACCTGCGGCCGGCGATCCACCCAACCATCTTCTCCTCTGTTCGATGATCGAAGCCGACACCTTCCTTCCGTTTTTCTTGTTCGAGCGAAACCACCCCACAACCCTAAACTTCCACGGACTCCCCTCTTCCTCGGCCGATTCACCCGATGCCAATGCCAACTTCGATCGCGAGCATCCTTCCCCTGCTTTGACTCGTTGATGCCGAGGGGGAGTTGTCGCTTGTGAGGTCTCCGCCCATATGCACTTGATTATGAAGAGTCATTCATTATGTTTATTATTTATTATGTAAATTATTTAACTAAATGGTTGTGTCTATATGGATGTCAATCGAGTGTGACTGTGCTGAGATGTAACCCAATTTTCGAGCAAGCACGAGTCTTAGGTGGCGTGATATTTTCACTTTTTTTCTAGGATTTGAACCAAAGACTAACAATACAATTTCGATTCTTATTACCATTGACCCTTCAATCAATATCATTACTATTTCGATTAATAAATTTGAATCAAACGTCTCCTAATATTGTCAAAGATTTTTTTTATTAATTTTTTTAAAATTAAAATTAAAATTTATATTTAAGAAAGCTGATGCGGATGTTTAGCGGCGTGCGCGTGCGGAACAAAATATACATTCATGGTTTCTCGAATTTCTCAAGTGATTGGCCACTGGGATCTGACCCGATGGGTTTCCTACTTTATCTGATAACGGTCCGCGCCGGTTTGACCGTTCACCTCCAGATTATTCAATCCTAAATTAACGTCGTTTTTTCACACCGTTTTTAATTTTATAATTAACGGATTGGCCCAACTTTAGGGCCCACGTTCACGCCCAACCATTCCACGACGGAACCATCCGGCACATAAATTTGCATTATTGTAAATCGACGGAAGGCGATGCCGATCAGGCCGAAGTTTGCGTCTCGATGCGAATTGCGAGGGCGTCTCTCCATGACCGACGCATCTCGGTGATCGCTTCGTATTTTTTTGCTCCGGCCAAGTCCTTGCTGCCTCCATCTTTGTTTCCTGTTTCTATTGTTTGTTTTGGTGCGGCCTTCGTTAGAGTACAATTTTTAGGGATTTCGAGCGGTTCGGTCCTTGGATCTCAGTAGTTTTTTTTTTTTAAAAAAAAAATCTTTTTAGTTGCGGGTGAAGTTGTGTTTGAAAGTTGAAACCATAGAAAAATATCGAATTGAAATTTAGTTCCGATATTATATCAGATTTCCGATGTTGTCAATTGGGAAAAGTTGCCATCCACTGAGTAAAATCTTCCATTATGCTTTCTGGCATACAAAAGATGCAGGTTCAGTATGTATGTGACGCTTGTAAAAAATTGTCTTTGTCAGATAGATGCAGATTCTCACCTTGATTTCGAGAGGGGAAATTGTTTTTCATATGCTGCAGGTCCAATTCACTTAGCTATATAACACCATGCATCTGTAAGCTCCCTTGCCTTTGAAATCTTGAACGAGCTACTGAAGTACAAAACCTTTAATCCACTTAGCTATATACCAAAATGAGATGAAACATATCATTGACAGCTGCCCCAGATTGGGAAATCTGATAAACATTTCCTTGATACTAGCTTGTTAGTGAGAGTTTAGAGCAAGCAAATGTGGAAATCATTCTGCAAAACAAGTTTACCCACCAAGTCTCTTTCTTGAAATTCCTACTTGTTTTTCATAATGTTCTCCTTCAATATAGGTTATGAGAATCATGCTTCTTCAAGGAGGACAATAATGACAACTCACATAAAACTCTATTTAGCAGTAGTAAAGGCTAACTGGTGGGTACATTTTATAGTTTACAGTGGCTAGATTGATATCTTTTGTTACAAGGACTATAGCTTTTATTATTAACTTAGATATGAGATGGTTGTGTATGAGGTATCTAAGTTTCCAGCTGATAGCTAAGTTTACGATGACAGTTAAAAGATCACTGTACCTCCGATTGCTAGTAGAATTTCTTTGCAAGCACATCACTGATTTTTTAGTTTCAGTTGAAAAATAACTGTCTTCAGTTTAGGGAGTATTTGGGAGAGCTTTTACTTCTTGAAAAATGATTCTTGTAGTGATTATCTTGGAATTAGTAAGAAGCTAAAGTAAGCAGTATTAGAAAATATAAGCCAAAAACTGATATAAGATAAAGTTTGAGTGTTTGGGAGAATAATTGTTTCCAAACTTAATTTTTAATTGAATGACAATAATATCCTTAAACTATATAAATTAATCATTTTGTAATTATTTAAATATAATTTTGATACTATCAATAATTTGTTCACGTAATTATTATTATATTTTAATAGTGATATGATTATTATTATATTTTAAATATAGTATTAAAATTATTTTTTTTATAATTTGAATATTTGAAAAAATATATAAAATTGATTAAAAAAATAAAAAATAATATAATTTATATAAATATTATAAATAGTGACGTGAATGATTATAAATAGTGACGTAAAATTAATAAAAAATAAAAAATAATATAATTTGTATAAATATTATAAACCGTGACATGAATGAATGAGGAGATAAAATTAGGTCAAGTGACAATCAGGTAAAAGGTTATATTATTTAAGGATATAAATATTATTTTTTAATGTTATATCATAAATAAAAATGCAGAAGCAGGTAGAAGCATCAAATTCTTGCTTCTAACTTTTGAGCAAAAGTAACAGAAGCTAAAGTAGAATTTAGCCTTCCCAAACACTCAAAAGTGATTCTGTGTAGTCTGAATTTAGAAAGCAGGTAGCAGAAGCTCTCCTAAACACTTCCTTAGAAGCCTGGATTTTTAGAAGCATGGTTAAACCTTGTTATGTAAGTCTACTACACTACTAGTGCTTGAGAAAAGGAATAAACCATACTAGAGTCATTCATTTTTATTTTTTTATTTTTGCTTAAAATATAATTGAAAATTTTCAATCAATCTCCCTTGTCTAAATGTTCATTGACATCTAATTAGTTCCATACATGATCTTGTGTGATGTTTATTGTTTTAAGAGAGGTATGAAAAATCTCCTGTTTTATCTGAAAAAGTTCATTCTTTATTGTTTCAAGTCAATCGTCTAAGTACTCATCAATTAAACAGATATTGTTTTTGTTTAATTTCCATGATGGCATCTCTTTTGTATTTGCCAATCATTTACATGCCATCCTCTATGGTTACACACTCATCTTAGTAAATGTTTATCATTTTCCTTCTATGAGATTTATTTTTTTTGATAATCTCTTCTCTTGTTCTTAGGTAGCAAATCCAAAGGGATTCTTGTCATGTTAGCAACAAGGGTATAGTCATCATCAACAGAGTTATTTTTCTGTTAATATTTCTGTAGCCTGCTCACCACATATATTGCGATCTCATGAACACTACTATTCACAAATTATGGCCAAACTCTCCTTCAGCATTTATATAAATAACAAGATACATAAATGTAATAAAATTGGTCTACTGGCAAACCGGTAGATCCAGCTTATCTATGTAGTATAGGACACTACGGTGCATGAGCCTCCCACCAATACGGGATATTGGCTGATCCAGTGCACAATTTTATCTTGTATTGCAAAAGACATCTATGAAGTAGTATTATTGTAAAATTGAAAGACAATTAACTTCTTGTCTAATTGTTTGCAGATTAGCTGCTGAATGTAGCTTAAACTATATTAGAGCAATTGAACTTAATTAGGAACAGGGTGAGTTTCTAAAATATTAGGCATTATAGGCTATAACAAATCTGATCATTTGTGGAACAACATAGTTAAAGTCAATTCCCCAACAAAAATGAACATAATTCCTTTTACAGCCCCTACGGTCCCCGAGTTCCCACAATCATAATCTTCGTCAAGTTAAAAATTGCTCCCGCTAAACATCAAAAATGAACATCAAAATGTTTTTGCTCTCGCTAAAACATGACCAAACTACTCATATTCAAATCCTCAAACTCGTTTCACAAGCACTACTTATCGGAATTGTACTCCTATGAATGTAGTCTCTCGAGGAGATCTCTCGAGCAGGTTTTCCGAACCGGACGTCTCGAACCGGTCTTCCCGAGTTGAATTCCCCGAGCAGATTATCCCGAGCTGGAATTCCCAAGTAGAGTCTCTCGACTAGTACTATCTCCCAAGCAGGATTTCCCGATCAGGATCTCCCGAGCAGTATCTCCCGAGCTGGACGTCTCGAACCGGAAGTCCCGAACCGGTCTTCCCGAACCGGAAGTGAAGAGTTGCCAAGGTTTGTGTAACGCAGTTTCCTCGAAACAGATTTGTCCTCCTCCAACGGTGCTTCGAGGTTCCGATGGACGTCTGTCTCTCAGGATACAATAGTAGGATTACGAACACAACGGAGCACTCGTTGCTAGTGGCGAACTGAAGAAGTACTCGAACGCTACCAGAGAGTCGGGAACAAGGTGGAAGACAATCTATGTCTCTTAATATAAGCTCAGACCCCCGCAGTAACCATTTACTGCCAATTAACCGGTCAGATTCAAACGTCTGTTGTTAATGCATTAGTTACGTTTGAGCAAAAAATTTGGCAAAATGTTAATTTATCCGCATGGACAAATATTGTCCTGACCGGTCGGGCATTCAACGTGCACAGGTCGTGCACGCAGACAAGTTTACTTGGTTCAGTACAAATCCGAGCTTTGGATTTACATTCCCCTACGCACCCACTCGTGATAGAAAGTCTCTCCCCTTGCATTTGTTGACAACTAACATACTTGTGAAACAATATAAACCAACAATTATGCCTTAACACTCCCAATGTGGGATTAAAGTCTCATTCACAATAGAGTCTCTTTATTCTCCACCTCCCTTTCCATTCATTAGAAACTCTTAATATGAGACTAAAGTATCATTCACAATGGAGTATCTTTCCTCCCTTTCCATTCACATTGATAGAATTCATGAATTAAAAATTAGAATTCATGAATTCTTACAAGTATATCAAAAAGAAAAGTCTAATTTGATATCTGTTTATTATATCTTTGAAAGAAGATATTACATCCCTTTATATAAGGTTAAAATGAATTCTATAATTCACATCAATCGATGTGGGACAAAATGCAAATATAAAATAATGCATATGTTAACATCCCCTCTCAAACTCGTGATGGTGTAGTGAGAAACATTGAGAGTTTGTCAAGAAAGAACCGGTGACACTTGATGGTGTGTGCCTTTGTGAAGAAATCTGCAAGCTGCATCGAGGATGAGACAAAAGGTAAGGATATGGTGCCTCGCTCGAAATGGTGCCGAGTAAAGTGGCAATCGATCTCAATATGCTTGGTACATTCATGAAAGACTGTGTTGTGCGCAATCTGAATAGCACTCTTATTATCGCAGTACATCGGTGTCGGACCACTAAGGGAGACGCCCATATCAGTCAATAGCCAGCGTAACCATATAATCTCACTTGTAGCAGAAGTCATAGCGCGATACTCTGCCTCAGTTGAAGAGCGAGAAACAACATCTTGTTTCTTACTTTTCCATGAAATAAGTGAATCACCTAAAAATACACAATAACCCGTAGTCGATTTTCGATCAGTTTGGTCAGTTGCCCAGTCGGCATCAGAAAAAGCGCGAAGCTCCAAAGATGAGGTCGATGGAAACAAAAGACTCTGATATAGCGTTCCCCGAAGATAACGAAGAATACGCATAACTGCAGCCCAATGAACAGATGTAGGTGAGCAAACGAACTGACTGACTATGTGAACAGCATATGCAATATCAGGCCGAGTAATAGTGAGGTACACCAGACTACCCACGATTGATCGATATAAAGTTGGATCAGCAAGAGGATCCCCATCAGTAGGATTGTAACGAACGTTGACCTCAAGAGGAGAGTCAACAACACGAGTATCTGTGAGACGAGACCGCTCAAGAATATCTGAAGTGTACTTAGACTGAGATAAAAGATATCCCCTTTCAGAATAAGCTACCTCAATACCTAGAAAGTAACGTAGATTACCTAAATCTTTCATCTCAAAACGATGAGACAAATTAGCTTTTAGATCTGAGATGTCGTCAACATCATCTCCTGTAATAATCAAATCATCAACATACAACAAGAGCATAATATGGCCTGCAGGAGATGATTTAACAAATAATGTTGAATCATGAGAGCTAGAAGTAAAACCAAGTGAAGATACTACAGAGGAGAACTTGTCGAACCAAGCTCTCGGGGCTTGTTTAAGACCATACAGGGCCTTCTTAAGCCTGCACACTTGTCCTGGCCGATGAGAAACACCAGGTGGAGGGACCATGTAGACTTCCTCCTGAATATCTCCATTCAAAAAAGCATTTTTAACATCCATTTGTGAAATACTCCAGCGACGAACAGAAGCTACTGCAATAAGAACCCGGACAGATGTCATTTTTGCAACAGGTGCAAAAGTCTCCTCATAATCCATACCATACTCCTGAGCATAACCTTTTGCAACCAAACGAGCTTTATATCGCTCAATAGAGCCATCAGACTTGGTTTTAATCTTGTATACCCATCGAGAACCAATAATTTTCTTACCAACCGGTGGAGAAACCAAATCCCAAGTACCAGTTCTGTCCAAAGCAGACAATTCCTCATTCATAGCCTCTTGCCAAAGAGGATCACGAGATGCCTCAGAGTAAGAGGTGGGCTCACAAAGAAAATTGTTGGAAACTAAAAAGGAAGCGAAAGATGGTGTATAGCAAGAGTAATCAAAATCAGATACCTGAGTAGATCGACGAGTGCGTGTAGGATATCGAGGTAAGTTTGGATCCGTAATTATGGGAGGTTCTGAAGCAGTCGTAGAAAGAGGATGGGTGTCAACATCATTTGTTCTACAAGTAGGATGAAGCGGAACATTCGATATAGTTTCATGAGGGTTAGTATTTTCAGATGGATAATCAATAGTAAAAAGATCAATTTGAATGAGATCAGATTTAAATTCGTCTTTGAATTGACCCTTAAGGTGTGAGAGACAGAATAAACAAGGTAAATTTAAATGAATTTTAGAGAAGTTCAAGAAGCGATACTCAAAATTGAAATCCCAAAGTTGCATACTTTTCCTGCTATTTTAAAGGGGGCATTGCTTTAGAAGTAAAGCTAAGGAAGTCAAGTGGTTGTTGGAAATCGAAGCCCATAATATGTTTGCATCCAAACCCTGAAAAGAGATAACTAAATTGGTTCAGAAGTCTTAGAGCTACAAAATTTAAGTGAAACAAACAAAGTAAATGTAACCTCGCGTTCCAATAAATATCTCCAAAATCGTTTTACCAAATTGAACTGTGAAGGAAATGAGTTGGACGCCTTAGTTTTATGTGATAAACAAGCATGATCAGAAGCTCAGAAACGGAACATTGATAAGGTATTTACACGTTGAAGAACAAAATAACACTTTCAGTCCTAACTCAAACAGTTTAGAAGTAAACAAAGATATCATTGTAGATTCAAAATGTTGACAGGAGTTTAGAAATTTCAAATACTTCAGCTCAAAAACACTCATAACACAATTTTCTAATATTCTTTTCATTCCAACCCATCATTGCAACTCTTCCATCCAACCATCTCCTCCTCTATTCGATGATCGAAGCCGACACCTTCCTTCCCTTTTTCTTGTTCGAGCGAAACCACCCCACAACCCTAAACTTCCACCGACTCCCCTCTTCCTCGGCCGATTCACCCGATGCCAATGCCAACTTCGATCGCGAGCAGCCTTCCCCTGCTTTGACTCGTTGATGCCGAGGGGGAGTTGTCGCCTGAGAGGTCGGTCTCCGCCCATACTGCCACGCCCAATCGCTGTAAGCAGCGCCATCCAATTTCTGACCCAAACCTCAGCCTTCCGAGCCCTTCTCGATCAAGCCAGCTCGGCCTCTGCCATGGGCACGGATCATCGTCGCCGCCAACTCCTTCCCCTCCTGCTGCGGTTCCAAGCCGCCTCACGCGACGTTGAAGCCGCCGGACTCCCTTCTCATCTTTGGTGGAAAGCGAGCCTTTCTAGCCTTCCGCTCCCTCTCTCTCGCGATCTCACTGTGTCGCACCGCCCTCACATTGATCGCCGCCTTGATATGAGCCACCGCAGTGAGTACGAGCCGACCATCACCAATTGTCACAGAGTTGTAGTTGGAGCAGAAACTTTGGGTAACGATTTCCTTGCCTGAGTGTTGATCTATCTTAGCTCCGATTAATAGATGTAAATCAAATGAAATATGTTAAACTTGGTAAATCCTGATTATCAATGGGGTTATGTTGATGGAATGAATTAATGAGGTCGTTCTCAGGTTAGGATTAACATTGGGATAAATGAGTTGTGCATCATTGCTGCTACCTTAATTAATTAGATGATTAATTTCGATCATTGGAGATTGATTACATGTTCATGCTTAAAGGATAAGGTGATAAGAAAAAAAAAAATGATGAACCAGGCAGCAGATAAATTGAACCTGGGATGACCGGTCCGGTCCTACGGAAGTTTTCCACCGGTCACCAGGGTAAATCGGAAAGCGCTCGCGGTGGCAATCTAGAAGCCCAGCGTCCCAGGGTTCGCGCAACGATAAGGTGATAAGAGATACGATAGAAGGTTTATTTATTCGTTGATTGTTGAAATTATTCCATAGAATATGAAGCATGTTTACAAGAAGGGATAACAAATTTGGGTTGGATTAATTGTAATTAAGGAATTGATTAGTTGATTAATGGACTAATCCTTGAATTATGGAATAGATGGATAAATTAGTTAATTAATGAATTGATTAATTAATTAAAGGATGAATGTATTAAGAAGTTGAATAATTAATCAATAAGGTTCAATTATTGATTAAAAGATTTTTAGATTGTCTGTGCCTTGATATGTAGGATTCACACTTGAGATAGAGCTCTGAATTTGAAGATGATATGAATGATCTACGAAAAAATCGGGTACTTCTTACTTGATTTCTGTATATTCGTTTACCTTAAATGCATAGTTGTTTCATTATCTGATAGGTTGTTTTATCTTAAATCTATTTGTTTTGTTCTTCGTGTTTTATATTTATTCTTGTTTGATCTTTTAGTAGTAATTCAAATTGTTCAGTTATACAGTCTCATCTCTTTGCCGCGCCTGGCCCCGACTGACCGGAGCTGCCGGATTGAGAAGGTCACGACACCGTGAAAGCAGAAAACAAGGAAGAAAAACCGCGTAACATAGCGTACCTAGGATCGGAGGAGGGTTCGCCGGAAGAGAAGCATTGGGGACGACGGAGAAGCGTCGGAGACGGGGAGAGAGGAAGTTCAGATCCCGTGGTCGGGGGGGGGGCTGAGTCGGCATTTTTAACCTAAAATTCCGACGGAATTTACTTGTCCGTCGCTATTAGCGACGGAAGTAACTTGTCCGTCGCTAATAGCGACAGGTTTGACCAATTAAGTCCGTCGCTATAATTAAGAGTTTGACCTGAATCGCAGTATTAGCGACGGATACTATCTATCCGTCACTATTCAATTATATTTTTGTAGTGAGAAGTTATAATATTTGGGTCGCACTCAAGTCTTTTTTTTAAAGATGTTTGAATTAATCAAAATCAACCGTAGTCTTTGTAAAAGAAGTTATAATATTTGAGTCGCACTCAAGTTTTTTTTAAAAATGTTTGAATTAATCAAAGTCGACCGTAGTCATTGTAAAAGATGTTAATCTTTTACAAAATGACAATGCATCTACTTAATTATTGATCAATTGTTTTTTATTATTTTTCAGCTAATTAATGATGATGAATATTATTGGCAGTATATAAATTAATCTGGTAAACGCAACTCATGCCTATAAACTTGGCTTCACTTATGAGATCGAATATGCATGCTTAACAAGGTCTAATTTCCTGTAAGTTCTTCCCTTTCTTCCTTCATTTTTAATTTCAGAATAATTATTTTCTTAGCTAATCATAATGAATATTATTGGAAGTAAATTAATCTGGTAAACACTACTCATGCCTATATATTTGGCTTCATTTATGGGAGCCAATATGCATGCTCATATCAAGAAGCATTAAATTTCCCTATAAGTTCTTCTTCCTTAATTTTATGATAATTATTCATCATTATTTTGCTGTTTCTGCAAATGTTGTTGATGATTTGATCCTGTTTGACGAAGATGGGAATATGCAATATCTCCAGGTAATTATATTTCAGATACATTTGATTAAATTAAATATTTTTAATTTCATTTGCATGTCATTCATTAAAATTTTAAATTAGTTATGATAGTTGATGAATTATGAATTTATTTATGCAATTGATTGAAAGTATGTAGATTTTGTTTATATATTTTTTTAAAAATTATTTACCTTGTAAATTGATGAGAATCATGATTGTGTATATTGTTCATTCAAAATCTTTATATTTATATATATATTTTGTTACTATCGACTTCATAATTAACTATAAAACAAAGAGGTATGGTTTTCTCAAATTTTTCAGTAAATTGATTTCGGAGAATATATTTTTTATTGAAATACGGTTAATATATTTTATATACCCTTATAATTATTATTATAATAAAAACTAAATTTTTGAATGAAAAAAAGATTATTTGTTTATCTCTTGATATTTAAATGAGAAAATATATTTTTAAATTGAAAAAATCAATTAAAACTACGTATCGATTTTTTATTTTATTTTATTTAAAAAATATAGATTTGATTTTTTTTTTTAATCATTTTGGTATTGGTTTGACTAAATGAATATATGTTAAATAAAATCAAAAAATGAAATTCATAATTTATTTATAAATGAAATTATTAATAATAATATTGTTTGTTTTTAATATAGCTAATAAAAAAATAAAGATGAGTGCTACAATCGACGACTTAGATGAGGAATTGGTGAGAAGATTGGAGGAAAGACGATTATTGGCCGTCGCAAGCCATGAAGAAGCAATTAGGCCAACGGGACAAGAGCCAACAATCTTCAAAGTCTTAGAAATTTTACGAGGTGTCCAACCTGAGGCCTACGAGCCAATGATGGTTTCACTCGGGCCCTATCATCATAATAAGCCTCACCTTGAAGCCATGAATCAACGTAAGTGGTATTTGCTCAACAAGCTACTGTCCCAAAATACAGGAATGAGTCTCAAGGACTATCTCGTACTAATCAGGGCAAAAGCAATTGAAGCTCGCAATGCTTACTCAACCCAATCATTCCAGATGGACGATGATGAATTTATCGAGATGATGTTGTTAGACTGTGTTTTTGTCATCGAGAAGCTATGGCTGTGGAAGGCATCGGAAAGAAAAGATAACCTGATCATCTTTACGAACTGGCAACGGTCAAGGGGAGTAGTCGCACGAGACATGCTGCTGTTGGAGAACCAATTGCCCTTCTTTTTGCTTGAGACTTTGTTCGACTCCGCATTCCCTAACGAGCGAGGTAGGCTAAAGCAATGGGTCGTCCAATACTTCAGTGGCTTTTTACTTAAGCATTCTCCATCTTTACCTGACGATGCTACTCGAATTCACCACATTCTCCGTCTTTTTTACTCATGGGTTAGTGGTTTCCGGAGCGTGATAGCAGATAGGGATCTCTCCTCTTTCCGATGATACGAGGAGATAAGAGAGATATCCCCCCCCCCCCCCATATGCTATGGGGTCGAACAGAGGACTCCACCAGCATCCTATCCACTTAGTCACTCAGGAGCAATGATGGAAGAGTGCGTGCAGTGTCACAGCCCTACCCACTCGACCTCACATATGACTTGTGACGGTGGCTGACTAACATCAGGGGTGACCATGTCATTGCATCATGTGCATGATGCATGGATTGCATTTTCTTATGCTTACGACATATGTTTGACATACACATACAGGAGGTATTACGCATTGGGTCCGGTGACCTTGCATTGCTCGTGTGGTACGAGCTTATGTGATCTTGTATTACTCGTGTGTACAAGCTTACCCGTGGAGGGTTCAGGTTTTCGAGGTCCATGATTTTAGCACCCCGCAGATTGGACAGACTCTGGTATGTACATTTCATATAGTATTTCAGCTATGTTTCTGATATCCTTATGAGACTATATCTGTTTCATTCTATACTGCTTGTATACTTTTTTGATGTCATGCATATCTATCTCTATACCCGTAGAGTCCGCTCGGACTCACCCACGTCTGCTATGTTTTTATATTTAGACTGATATACTTAGAGTTGCCAGGAGAGGTCCGGCAGCCAGTCCCGTCCCGCCGACAACTTCGTCTTGGTTCCAATTTTTGGTACTCGTGGTGACGGTGTATTTTCTTTTTTGTTTTTCGTGGACTTGTATATGTCCTTTATTTTGTGGTTGTGTGCTTTGTATGCCCCGGAGGGCCTTGAGATATATTTTTATGATGTACGTCGTGCCAGCACGCTCTTAGTATGTCCATGATTCGTCTGCGATGTATTTTACTTTCTTTTTGCTATATTTTCCAGCCGTGTTGGCCTAGGTATGTTGGGGGCCGTGTAGGCTATGTACAAAGGTTTCAGATTGCCCGCTGTACAGTAGAGATGTTGTCCATTTGCCATCGAACATGCAGGTCCCCCGGAACGTGACATAATGTATACTGCAGTTAATTAGTGCATCCATTATCTGATAATGTACAAAAGAATTGCTACTATAAGGTCTACGGAAGGCATTTGTCCATTGACACTGCAAAAAAAATACAACATATGTGGATTACTTAGTAAATGTACTAGAAATTCCTCGGTATATACATTGTCTATGATACATGCACAAAATCTTAATACATTGCAAGCAATGAAAATTCATTCATTCATTATTTCGGTAATTACTATCATTGTACTTGCCACATGGTTTATTATAAATTGTCAATTAAGTCAATTTAAAAGCATGAATTATTAAAAAAAAAATGTTCCGTTTAAAGCTGTCAACCGTATACAAAGAAGACATTGAATTTTCCAGGAATTGTTGCTCAAGAATAAACTAAGAATTATTCATTATGAGATTTAAGATAATCGTTACCCGAATATTCAGAGAGAAATAGTTCGCGAGCTCCCCAGGCCGATAAGCGCAGAATCGCAGGCCCACTAAGGCCCCAATGGGTAACTAGCATAGGCCCAACCTACATAAGTCATATTATTTTGGAATATAGTAAAAAAAAATTTAATATGTAAAACAATCATACTGCGTGCCTGTGTATATTCCGGCAAATTCTTTTGGATATTCTTCAGTTTCAACTTTGCTTTGACTTTAGGAAATGTGACCTAGTAATAGAATATAGAAAAACGTGAAGTCCTTGAAGAGCTAATAAAAACAGCCACCATGTTACACAATGCATAAGTTTTGAACACAATGGTTTCGTATGTAAATGAATATTATTATAGGATATTTGCAGAATTTTGAACCGTGCATTATGAAATCATCATGCGGCCATGAGACAAGATGGATAGGATGGAGGTTTCTTAGTGGAGGATATTTTGTCGATGTTTGAATAGTTCATGATGAAATCTGACATGAGACCATGAGATATGATGGAGGATTCCTATCTTCCATCTTCCTGCTAAACCAAAGAGAATAGAGGATTATTTGATTGCTTTTCTGACAGTCAACAAAAAAAGGTCCATGAAACTAGATCAAGAACCTCATGGGTACAGTTAAAGATATAATACCCGCCGAAAGAAAATATCATAAAATTTGCAGCGGGCAATGAACTATTGGCTCATAAACTTGCAACATGGAAGAGATTTCTGAAGTATTTGAGACATGTTTTGAGAAAGACAATGGAAAGATGAGATGTCTCATCATCTGAGCCCTTTAAATTATGTGTATAGACTAATGAGCAATATAGAAATTGTCAAATATTTTGAAATTCAAGTCCATTGTGTAGTAAAGAGTTCATAATATAAGAAAAACTAAGACAATGATGAAATGATGGTGTATTAAATTGGAAATAAATATAACCACCTTTGCCTGCAAAATAAATTTCCTAAAGATAACCTTTACAACAACAACAACAAAAAATACCACTAAAAGGCTCCGTGTATAAGTACCCCTGACAAACTTGACAGTTCTGTATCCTCAACTTTAAAGGTGAATAGGCTGGGAACTGGGTCGATAATAGAATGACCAAGCTGGACGGCAATTTTGTAGCCCTGTTAAAGAACTACTAATATCATGTATCATAGAGGTTCAATTTTTACATACAAAGAAAAAAAAAGTATGTATTGAATTACAAATTACAAACCTGTCGACTGCTCCCAGTGGCCATTAATACATAATCAGCCTTTAAGTGTTCGACTAGATCCATTGTTCTTTTCTCCACCTTCAGAAGAAATTGCCCACTATCACTTAAAGAGACGTCCGAAACTGTTTTTCCCAACTGCAGTACAACTTAAAAAAGAATTCTATTTCAAAGAATGCAGAAAAAAAATCATTGAAATGCATTCACAAAAAGTGAGAAACACAATTATGTGCAAGTTAAATTAATAAATAAAGGTTTGGCAAATTTGACTTGTAAGATTAGTGAAGGATTAAAGCAAATTATAATTAGTCAAAATTCATTGAACAATTTTATTTGTTTGCGTATGTAAATAATGCTGGCCTCAAACATAATTTTCAAAATATTACAAATATCCAATTGATAATTAGATGAAAAAAGGATCATTTCTTGTTGTAGGGATAGAAAAGTTTCCAGCATGTTAGGCCATTCTCATACATGTTTCCCATTGCCTTAACCCCCCTATACCAGATCTATTCATTTCCAAATGAGAAGAGCAACACAACAGGTAACCAAAAAGATAGAGCAAGGTGTGATAGAAGGAGCCACGGCATGAGAAGGATTAGGTTGTCTGAGAAGATGAGGAGAATAGAATAATGAGGAAAATCTTAATCTAGTTTCTTCAAAATAACATAACAGAGAGAAATAGAAGGAAATAAGAGGTAAAGGGAAAGAATGACAAAACATAAATGATAAATGTCTACCCAGTAAGGTGCTTATCCATCTGTTGGGTACTTCTAAACTCTAATATGAACTACTACTCACACAAGAGATACCTATCAACCTTCACTAAACCTAATTTGTTGTATTGGTAGCCATGGGTCTAGCCGACCCCACCTAATGGGATAAGGTTTGGTTGTTGTTGTTGTTTGTTGTTGCTAGTCACGGGTCTCCCTAATTCCCAAGTTAGTGTTGGAATTGTCAGAAGCTAGCTTGAATAGCATTAGACGACAACCAAAGAAGCATATATATCCCAATCTATGACAAGTTTAGGTTATTAACCTCGATATTTATCAACTCATGAAGCATGATAAGTAACATCTTTCCATTTTTTATGTAATCATAAAGATGCTCATACTAAAAGATTGAGTAAATCAGCATGAACACCAATGTTTTTGTTTTCCTGGATTTACATTTTTGAAACTCATTAGTTAATATCAACTCAAAAATACATAGCTATGCACGTCCTTCAACATTTAATTTAAAATTTTGAATCTCAGTTGACTATTGTTTCCTTCAACGTCTCTCAACAATTTGCTGCATATGTAACAGCAAGGAATGACTACAATGATCCAAGTTAGCTGAGTATGAAAACATATCACCCAAAAAAAAAGTAACCGTATAAATGTATGCGATCATTTTAGAAAAGGTATCAGATGCCGCATCTTCATTGGTAAAGAAAAGACTACCTCCATGCCTCTTTGCTTCATTGAGAAGACAATCTACAATAGATGATGAGTCGTTGCTAACGGGGAAAACTCTTCCATCATCTTCTGTCTGAACATCATTGTAATAAAAAGAATAGAACCATCTTAACAATGGCAATCATACACCAAATACGGAGAAGAATAGAGTAGATATTTCCAAATAAAACCTTAAGCTTAATCCCGTGATCAGAAAACCAGCATATTGTCTCCTTTGGTCCATGAATGTTGAAAAAAGAGCCTCTCAGTTCTCTATTTCCTCGAGGATAATTATCCACCAGTCTCTGTAATTGAAGCAACCAAGCATGCTCAGAAGAGTAACAGCAATGGCACTGAATGATAAAAAACTAAGTTGCATGCTAATTCACCTATAGATAAAGGGAGAGAAAACAATCAATATATTCTTGTGACGTATGAAATTTTGTCTCTGCGACTAATATGGAGCAATATAGAATTCAATAGAAGTGATCAGAAGGTCAATATCAGTAAAACAATGATTGATATGGGTTATACATAGCTTGCCATGGGGATATTAGATATAATTTAAAAAATTCAGAGAAACAGTAATATAATCATAATATCATGCTTAACATACATACTCCAAGCACCAAAAGGATAGACATGTGCTCCTTTTGCTAACTTACCCACCACTAGAAAGTACACAGATTGCACCATTTTTGCCCCGTTACTACATCTATATTTGAATATTTGCAACTGGAATATGGCATAAATAATATAGTGAGAGTAAACTAAGACAATGCTGATGCATTAACAACCAAATAGACAAGGCATGAATGCAACATTTCAAGAACTTGAAATGGTAACCATGATGGGAAAAGTAATAGCTCTTCTTCATTTTATTGTTCCAAAACTGTGATTTTGTGACATTGAAAAAGCTTTTTCCTCACCGATGCATCAAAGAAATGTCCATTTGTCACATTGCATCGACCTCCCCCGGAAACTTTAACCTTCGCTAATGGTTTCCCTTTCTCAATAACCAACACACTTAGGTGCGGAGCTAGAGACTTCGCTCTAATTGAAGCATAGACTCCAGCAGCACCACCACCCACCACAACCAACGATTGCTCTTCTGCCTATACAAGCAGATGCAACTATCAGTCCACTGATTTTACAAAAGAGGCATAAGCAATTAGTACACGTACAACCAACCGAACAACAAAGAGATTAACAAAAGTCACATATTTCTTCCATAAAGAGGTGAAAGCTAGGGTTTTACCTGTTGGGCGATCGCTATGAGTGGCGAAGAAGAGCAACGCCTCCTGTGACGGGGGAGCAAGGCGTGGCTCTTCCGACGGAACGAGGCGACTCTGACGGAATTCCAAAAGTGCGAGAGATTCGCCGGGCTCAAGATCATTTCCTCCGAGCATCCGCAAGTTCCACAACGGAGAAGAGAGCTACTCATTTCGAATGGCGTCGCACTTGATGGAACCCATGGGCCACGTTTCCAGGCTCAATTCCCAGAAAGGCCTTGGAACTTGATCTATAGGCAGGCCCAAGGGACGCAGTTTAGTCTACCATCGGCCCCGTTCACCTGAAGCCCATGGTTTTCAAGGCCCAATTACGAGAAAGACCGTGCCATTTGATTAGCAAGCCGGTCCAATGGATTCGGTTTGCTGGAGCATCGGTCCGGTTCACCTGGTCATTCTCTTCAAATTATCAGCTCGATTTGGCCACCCTCGCACAAGTCACAACTTAAAAAGATTTGCGGGTTTGTTTGTGTCAAGAACTTTTTGCTATTATATATCATGACTCTCAAATATTTTATTTATCTCAAATTTTTAAGTACGAGAGAGCATATTTAGGAGATAAATGAATTGAATATTGATGAATAAATTTAATATTTAATTTTATAAAATTCATTTATTTTTATAATTAAATAAAAATGTATATAAAATAAACAAGTTTGAATACTAGTAAACTCAGTTCATTGTTTTTTTTTAAAAAAAAATAGAGTTAATTTAGGATAAAAATCAAAGGGCGCTTGTCAAAATGTCAAATGGGCACACTTTTTCAAAAAAAAAAAAAGTCAAATGAGCCTCCTATTTAAAGTGAAATATCTAAAATGCCTTTGGATCAAATTTTAAAATTTAGATTATAACATATTATAGGTGGATAACTGCTATAACGTATAGCAACTTATTGCTAGCCATTATAATTTGTACCAATTGGTTACGGACTTCTACCATTGTCATTATCCTATATTTATTTTTTATTAGAAAATGATAATCTAGATAAAATAATATTTCAATAAATAAAATAAATTAAGAGCACTCCATAACTTTTAATGTATTTCAAATGAATATTATTTAATCATGATTAATAGTATAAAAACTAACATATAACTTCTACAATATAACAATTAATTGTCATAATATCATTATCTTATGTTGGTTTTATTTACAAGAGAGTGATAATCCATTAAAATAATATTTTAATAAGCAAAATCTTCCGGTGTGTTCCTTTTAACGCTCGCTCGTGTTAAACTCGTAGGGCATGGACATCCTCTCTCTGTCACCGTCTTCGTGGGCTGCATCTTGATAACTCGTTATCCGCGTCGTTCGCTTCTGGAACAATATATATATAATAGAAAATTTCCATAAACATTTATCACACATAAACAAAATACGTAGGACTTTTAATTGGAAATAATATTACACTAATTAATTCAGTTTAAACTGAAGTAAGTTGAACTAATTAAACCAATAATTTCAGTATGATTTTAAATCTATATATTTATAACTGATTTAGTTTAGCTTAAACTAAATGAACACTGATAGTCCATAAAAACTAAGCCAACAGGTTTAATCCGGCGCAACTAACATGTTTGAATTAATCAAAGTCAACCTTTGGTCCTGATGGCGTAAGTATTTTTATTAAATTAAATTAAATTAAATTAAATAAAATGTTCTTGGCAATGCAACTTCTTATCGATGAGTATGAATGTAAACAGTTGACATAAAATTAAATATTTAGGCAAATACATTTATTAGAGCAAGCTGTCCGAAGGCTGTAAGAGTCAATAATGGAGCGTGTGGAGGACCCCGTTCCTTGTAAGCGCACCGACATGTGCCGATTTTTTTTTTCTTTCTATATAAGTCTGCTTGTAAGGGTTGCAAGGTAGACGAGCGACTCTCATGACTTACTTCCCTCGCTTTTTTTTCAATAATATCCGTTGGTGTTTGTTTCTGTCCCCCGTGCTCATCTCCTCTCGGTTGTTCCCGGCTCTAGATACCGACTTCATCCTGAGCCGATCCAAACATTCACACTCAGCAAAAATGCAATATGTTAGTTTCTTCAGAAACACCTCAAATTTGCAATTTGGTAAACATAAAAAAGAAACTTTTTGTAGAGACGAATAATAGTAAGAAAACAATCAATTACTAGCCAAATAATAGCGGATTTAGAACCCAAATATAAGAGTTGAGGAAAGAAACCAAACTGCAAGTTGGTCTTTATGCTGGAAAAGGATGTGCTCCACATCTTCTAAATGGATGTCAGGTATAAAGTCTACCAAAAGCATTCCTGTGCACAATCAACAAAAGAAATTACTCAGTATAAGGTCAGTGCATCCATTGAGATAATGTATAAAATACGGCAATTAATTCTAAGGGTTAAATAAAAAAATAACTGTGTAGAATGTTACGAAAATTTTCAGGATTTTTTTCTAAATTCTTTTGTGGCCATTTTGGAATTTATGAGGATAAACGGATAGAAAGAAACCTATTTTAGCTTATCCTAATTAATTGAGGGAAAAGTTGAATTTTGGAAATGCATTTATAAATATTTTTATTATAAATGCCTAATCCCTGTTTAGCCGAACTCCTCTTCTTCCCTCTTCTTCAGCAACATCACCTCCACTCCCGATCCTTTTCCCCCTCTCTTGTCCTCACGATCTCGCCGCCATGCCTCCGGTTGCCACTTCATCGCCGGCGGTTGGCAATCCGTCCATCTACCATTCCAACCTCTTGCTGTGGGCCACTGTTCTCCCTCGCGAGCTCCCCTTTCTCCCAGGCGATCTCATCATCGCCGCCGCAAATACAGGCCGCCGGCCCTTCGGCCACAAGCAGACCCCTAGCCGGAGACACTGACTTCCGGTTCCCCGTTTTGTCTCGATCCGTCTCCCAATTGCTGCGGCTGTCTCTCCATCCGATCCACCGCCACATATGACACAGTGAGATTTGAGAGTGAGGAAGTTATCGCCGAGGAAGGCTTTCTTTTGGACTCGTTGGAAAGGGGATCTGAGCAGAGGGTCTCCGGTGACCTTTGATTCGGCGCGTCTCAGGTGAGTCCAATGTTGGATTAGGTTAGGGTTGATTTTGGATGATTAGAAGTAGCCTTGAGTTGAATCTGTTAAGATCCATGTTTCCGGTAGTAGTTCAGTTTGAGTTGCCCCAATCTTGATCTGTTCGGATTTAAGTTTGTTGCCCCAGCTCAGATTTCTTTGTTTTTGGAATCGGAATCTGAGTTTCAAATTCTTGTGAGAGATGCTCTGGTTGTTGATACTACCGTACTCCTTCTGAGGTTTTTGAGATTGGATTGGATGACATGCTTGATGTTGTTGTGTAGTTGCTGTTCATGCTCTGCTATTGATGATTGGGGATGTAAACGTAGAATGGTTTGGTCCTTTACTGTTCGGATATGGTTCTTCCTTATACTGGTCCTCATTCTGTTCTGGAAAAAAAAGAATTGGAACGGGTTGGATTTGGGTTTTCGGTTGTAACTAGTTTGGAGTAGCTTCCGATATTGAATTGCTTTAGATCTGTAGTTTTCGATTCTAGTTTTGTTTTAGAAACTGACCACAGGTGGAGTTCGTACTGTGTACTGTGTACCGTGTACCATGAGCAAGATCTGGGGATAGCTCTGTTGGGATTAATGTTGGTTTAGCCTTGGTCGTGAGGTATTGGAGGCTATTGACATAGTTTATGACACCATGTTGTCTCGTTTGGAGTTGGGTGGTTAGCTTAAACTCATGACCTTGGGTATGGTTGAGTTTTGTGCTACTTTGGATTTAGGATGGGCTCGAGTCTGGATTTAGGTTGAGGATCGGGACCTAAACTTGTTTAATTTGTGTAATTGGGGAATTAAATCATTTAATTTGTAATACGGTTTAATTGTTAGTTAGCTACTACTACTTGTGTAAATAGCTAAGGATATGTCCTTTGATACAGGACACTGATTCGACGCTTATACCTAGACTGGGGGTTCTCTTCATTACGGGCTTCTCCATCTGAGGTAGGTACCTCTGACTTGTCCCCATATTTCTGATATTGTATGCATGACTTATTGTTATGATAGCAATAGGTTATTAACTTTTATCTGCTTTTGATCATCCTACTTGATACTTATCTGCTTGGACTTGGAATAATCATATTTATGTCAATATAGTCTCTCTTTGATACTCTCACTCTATAAAGTATCACGTGTAAACGTGTGCATAGAGGAGTTGCATGTCATACTATACTTAGAATTGAGTGATCACTAGTTATACTTTCTTGAATCTCTAATTACATAATTGATTGGTATTGATGCATGTTCATGACCTATGCATGTCTCTTAAATGATATGGATAATGATCAAGTGGGCATGTGTGGTTTAGTATTATGCAACATTGCATTGTTGCATAGTTGTTGACCCTTGACTCCCTTGTAGTTGAAACGGATCGTTGGTCATATATGCATCTGCACACCCAGCCACTCAGGGGTTAGTGATTATCAGAGGGTGTGTGCAGTTGCCTTGTGCTTCTCCGCTCGACCGCTCATGGGTTAGTGGTTTCCGGAGCGTGATAGCAGATAGGGATCTCTCCTCTTTCCGATGATACGAGGAGATAAGAGAGATATCCCCCCCCCCCCCCATATGCTATGGGGTCGAACAGAGGACTCCACCAGCATCCTATCCACTTAGTCACTCAGGAGCAATGATGGAAGAGTGCGTGCAGTGTCACAGCCCTACCCACTCGACCTCACATATGACTTGTGACGGTGGCTGACTAACATCAGGGGTGACCATGTCATTGCATCATGTGCATGATGCATGGATTGCATTTTCTTATGCTTACGACATATGTTTGACATACACATACAGGAGATATTACGCATTGGGTCTGGTGACCTTGCATTGCTCGTGTGGTACGAGCTTAGGTGATCTTGTATTACTCGTGTGTACAAGCTTACCCGTGGAGGGTTCAGGTTTCGAGGTCCATGATTTTAGCACCCCGCAGATTGGAGAGACTCTGATATATACATTTCATACAGTATATCAGCTATGTTTCTGATATCCTTATGAGACTATATCTGTTTCATTCTATACTGCTTGTATAGTTTTTTGATGTCACGCATATCTATCTCTATACTTGCAGAGTCCGCCCAAACTCACCCACGTCTGCTATGTTTTTATTTTTAGACTGATATACTTAGAGTTGCCAGGAGAGGTCCGGCAGCCAGTCCCGTCCCGCCGACAACTTCGTCTTGGTTCCAGTTTTTGGTACTCGTGGTGACGGTGTATTTTCTTTTTTGTTTTTCGTGGACTTGTATATGTCCTTTATTTTGTGGTTGTGTGCTTTGTATGCCCCGGAGGGCCTTGAGATATATTTTTATGATGTACGTCGTGCCAGCACGCTCTTAGTATGTCCATGATTCGTCTGCGATGTATTTTACTTTCTTTTTGCTATATTTTCCAGCCGTGTTGGCCTAGGTATGTTGGGGGCCGTGTAGGCTATGTACAAAGGTTTCAGATTGCCCGCTGTACAGTAGAGATGTTGTCCATTTGCCATCGAACATGCAGGTCCCCCGGGAACGTGACATAATGTATACTGCAGTTAATTAGTGCATCCATTATCTGATAATGTACAAAAGAATTGCTACTATAAGGTCTACGGAAGGCATTTGTCCATTGACACTGCAAAAAAAATACAACATATGTGGATTACTTAGTAAATGTACTAGAAATTCCTCGGTATATACATTGTCTATGATACATGCACAAAATCTTAATACATTGCAAGCAATGAAAATTCATTCATTCATTATTTCGGTAATTACTATCATTGTACTTGCCACATGGTTTATTATAAATTGTCAATTAAGTCAATTTAAAAGCATGAATTATTAAAAAAAAAATGTTCCGTTTAAAGCTGTCAACCGTATACAAAGAAGCATTGAATTTTCCAGGAATTGTTGCTCAAGAATAAACTAAGAATTATTCATTATGAGATTTAAGATAATCGTTACCCGAATATTCAGAGAGAAATAGTTCGCGAGCTCCCCAGGCCGATAAGCGCAGAATCGCAGGCCCACTAAGGCCCCAATGGGTAACTAGCATAGGCCCAACCTACATAAGTCATATTATTTTGGAATATAGTAAAAAAAAATTTAATATGTAAAACAATCATACTGCGTGCCTGTGTATATTCCGGCAAATTCTTTTGGATATTCTTCAGTTTCAACTTTGCTTTGACTTTAGGAAATGTGACCTAGTAATAGAATATAGAAAAACGTGAAGTCCTTGAAGAGCTAATAAAAACAGCCACCATGTTACACAATGCATAAGTTTTGAACACAATGGTTTCGTATGTAAATGAATATTATTATAGGATATTTGCAGAATTTTGAACCGTGCATTATGAAATCATCATGCGGCCATGAGACAAGATGGATAGGATGGAGGTTTCTTAGTGGAGGATATTTTGTCGATGTTTGAATAGTTCATGATGAAATCTGACATGAGACCATGAGATATGATGGAGGATTCCTATCTTCCATCTTCCTGCTAAACCAAAGAGAATAGAGGATTATTTGATTGCTTTTCTGACAGTCAACAAAAAAAGGTCCATGAAACTAGATCAAGAACCTCATGGGTACAGTTAAAGATATAATACCCGCCGAAAGAAAATATCATAAAATTTGCAGCGGGCAATGAACTATTGGCTCATAAACTTGCAACATGGAAGAGATTTCTTGAAGTATTTGAGACATGTTTTGAGAAAGACAATGGAAAGATGAGATGTCTCATCATCTGAGCCCTTTAAATTATGTGTATAGACTAATGAGCAATATAGAAATTGTCAAATATTTTGAAATTCAAGTCCATTGTGTAGTAAAGAGTTCATAATATAAGAAAAACTAAGACAATGATGAAATGATGGTGTATTAAATTGGAAATAAATATAACCACCTTTGCCTGCAAAATAAATTTCCTAAAGATAACCTTTACAACAACAACAACAAAAAATACCACTAAAAGGCTCCGTGTATAAGTACCCCTGACAAACTTGACAGTTCTGTATCCTCAACTTTAAAGGTGAATAGGCTGGGAACTGGGTCGATAATAGAATGACCAAGCTGGACGGCAATTTTGTAGCCCTGTTAAAGAACTACTAATATCATGTATCATAGAGGTTCAATTTTTACATACAAAGAAAAAAAAAGTATGTATTGAATTACAAATTACAAACCTGTCGACTGCTCCCAGTGGCCATTAATACATAATCAGCCTTTAAGTGTTCGACTAGATCCATTGTTCTTTTCTCCACCTTCAGAAGAAATTGCCCACTATCACTTAAAGAGACGTCCGAAACTGTTTTTCCCAACTGCAGTACAACTTAAAAAAGAATTCTATTTCAAAGAATGCAGAAAAAAAATCATTGAAATGCATTCACAAAAAGTGAGAAACACAATTATGTGCAAGTTAAATTAATAAATAAAGGTTTGGCAAATTTGACTTGTAAGATTAGTGAAGGATTAAAGCAAATTATAATTAGTCAAAATTCATTGAACAATTTTATTTGTTTGCGTATGTAAATAATGCTGGCCTCAAACATAATTTTCAAAATATTACAAATATCCAATTGATAATTAGATGAAAAAAGGATCATTTCTTGTTGTAGGGATAGAAAAGTTTCCAGCATGTTAGGCCATTCTCATACATGTTTCCCATTGCCTTAACCCCCCTATACCAGATCTATTCATTTCCAAATGAGAAGAGCAACACAACAGGTAACCAAAAAGATAGAGCAAGGTGTGATAGAAGGAGCCACGGCATGAGAAGGATTAGGTTGTCTGAGAAGATGAGGAGAATAGAATAATGAGGAAAATCTTAATCTAGTTTCTTCAAAATAACATAACAGAGAGAAATAGAAGGAAATAAGAGGTAAAGGGAAAGAATGACAAAACATAAATGATAAATGTCTACCCAGTAAGGTGCTTATCCATCTGTTGGGTACTTCTAAACTCTAATATGAACTACTACTCACACAAGAGATACCTATCAACCTTCACTAAACCTAATTTGTTGTATTGGTAGCCATGGGTCTAGCCGACCCCACCTAATGGGATAAGGTTTGGTTGTTGTTGTTGTTTGTTGTTGCTAGTCACGGGTCTCCCTAATTCCCAAGTTAGTGTTGGAATTGTCAGAAGCTAGCTTGAATAGCATTAGACGACAACCAAAGAAGCATATATATCCCAATCTATGACAAGTTTAGGTTATTAACCTCGATATTTATCAACTCATGAAGCATGATAAGTAACATCTTTCCATTTTTTATGTAATCATAAAGATGCTCATACTAAAAGATTGAGTAAATCAGCATGAACACCAATGTTTTTGTTTTCCTGGATTTACATTTTTGAAACTCATTAGTTAATATCAACTCAAAAATACATAGCTATGCACGTCCTTCAACATTTAATTTAAAATTTTGAATCTCAGTTGACTATTGTTTCCTTCAACGTCTCTCAACAATTTGCTGCATATGTAACAGCAAGGAATGACTACAATGATCCAAGTTAGCTGAGTATGAAAACATATCACCCAAAAAAAAAGTAACCGTATAAATGTATGCGATCATTTTAGAAAAGGTATCAGATGCCGCATCTTCATTGGTAAAGAAAAGACTACCTCCATGCCTCTTTGCTTCATTGAGAAGACAATCTACAATAGATGATGAGTCGTTGCTAACGGGGAAAACTCTTCCATCATCTTCTGTCTGAACATCATTGTAATAAAAAGAATAGAACCATCTTAACAATGGCAATCATACACCAAATACGGAGAAGAATAGAGTAGATATTTCCAAATAAAACCTTAAGCTTAATCCCGTGATCAGAAAACCAGCATATTGTCTCCTTTGGTCCATGAATGTTGAAAAAAGAGCCTCTCAGTTCTCTATTTCCTCGAGGATAATTATCCACCAGTCTCTGTAATTGAAGCAACCAAGCATGCTCAGAAGAGTAACAGCAATGGCACTGAATGATAAAAAACTAAGTTGCATGCTAATTCACCTATAGATAAAGGGAGAGAAAACAATCAATATATTCTTGTGACGTATGAAATTTTGTCTCTGCGACTAATATGGAGCAATATAGAATTCAATAGAAGTGATCAGAAGGTCAATATCAGTAAAACAATGATTGATATGGGTTATACATAGCTTGCCATGGGGATATTAGATATAATTTAAAAAATTCAGAGAAACAGTAATATAATCATAATATCATGCTTAACATACATACTCCAAGCACCAAAAGGATAGACATGTGCTCCTTTTGCTAACTTACCCACCACTAGAAAGTACACAGATTGCACCATTTTTGCCCCGTTACTACATCTATATTTGAATATTTGCAACTGGAATATGGCATAAATAATATAGTGAGAGTAAACTAAGACAATGCTGATGCATTAACAACCAAATAGACAAGGCATGAATGCAACATTTCAAGAACTTGAAATGGTAACCATGATGGGAAAAGTAATAGCTCTTCTTCATTTTATTGTTCCAAAACTGTGATTTTGTGACATTGAAAAAGCTTTTTCCTCACCGATGCATCAAAGAAATGTCCATTTGTCACATTGCATCGACCTCCCCCGGAAACTTTAACCTTCGCTAATGGTTTCCCTTTCTCAATAACCAACACACTTAGGTGCGGAGCTAGAGACTTCGCTCTAATTGAAGCATAGACTCCAGCAGCACCACCACCCACCACAACCAACGATTGCTCTTCTGCCTATACAAGCAGATGCAACTATCAGTCCACTGATTTTACAAAAGAGGCATAAGCAATTAGTACACGTACAACCAACCGAACAACAAAGAGATTAACAAAAGTCACATATTTCTTCCATAAAGAGGTGAAAGCTAGGGTTTTACCTGTTGGGCGATCGCTATGAGTGGCGAAGAAGAGCAACGCCTCCTGTGACGGGGGAGCAAGGCGTGGCTCTTCCGACGGAACGAGGCGACTCTGACGGAATTCCAAAAGTGCGAGAGATTCGCCGGGCTCAAGATCATTTCCTCCGAGCATCCGCAAGTTCCACAACGGAGAAGAGAGCTACTCATTTCGAATGGCGTCGCACTTGATGGAACCCATGGGCCACGTTTCCAGGCTCAATTCCCAGAAAGGCCTTGGAACTTGATCTATAGGCAGGCCCAAGGGACGCAGTTTAGTCTACCATCGGCCCCGTTCACCTGAAGCCCATGGTTTTCAAGGCCCAATTACGAGAAAGACCGTGCCATTTGATTAGCAAGCCGGTCCAATGGATTCGGTTTGCTGGAGCATCGGTCCGGTTCACCTGGTCATTCTCTTCAAATTATCAGCTCGATTTGGCCACCCTCGCACAAGTCACAACTTAAAAAGATTTGCGGGTTTGTTTGTGTCAAGAACTTTTTGCTATTATATATCATGACTCTCAAATATTTTATTTATCTCAAATTTTTAAGTACGAGAGAGCATATTTAGGAGATAAATGAATTGAATATTGATGAATAAATTTAATATTTAATTTTATAAAATTCATTTATTTTTATAATTAAATAAAAATGTATATAAAATAAACAAGTTTGAATACTAGTAAACTCAGTTCATTGTTTTTTTTTAAAAAAATAATAGAGTTAATTTAGGATAAAAATCAAAGGGCGCTTGTCAAAATGTCAAATGGGCACACTTTTTCAAAAAAAAAAAAAAAGTCAAATGAGCCTCCTATTTAAAGTGAAATATCTAAAATGCCTTTGGATCAAATTTTAAAATTTAGATTATAACATATTATAGGTGGATAACTGCTATAACGTATAGCAACTTATTGCTAGCCATTATAATTTGTACCAATTGGTTACGGACTTCTACCATTGTCATTATCCTATATTTATTTTTTATTAGAAAATGATAATCTAGATAAAATAATATTTCAATAAATAAAATAAATTAAGAGCACTCCATAACTTTTAATGTATTTCAAATGAATATTATTTAATCATGATTAATAGTATAAAAACTAACATATAACTTCTACAATATAACAATTAATTGTCATAATATCATTATCTTATGTTGGTTTTATTTACAAGAGAGTGATAATCCATTAAAATAATATTTTAATAAGCAAAATCTTCCGGTGTGTTCCTTTTAACGCTCGCTCGTGTTAAACTCGTAGGGCATGGACATCCTCTCTCTGTCACCGTCTTCGTGGGCTGCATCTTGATAACTCGTTATCCGCGTCGTTCGCTTCTGGAACAATATATATATAATAGAAAATTTCCATAAACATTTATCACACATAAACAAAATACGTAGGACTTTTAATTGGAAATAATATTACACTAATTAATTCAGTTTAAACTGAAGTAAGTTGAACTAATTAAACCAATAATTTCAGTATGATTTTAAATCTATATATTTATAACTGATTTAGTTTAGCTTAAACTAAATGAACACTGATAGTCCATAAAAACTAAGCCAACAGGTTTAATCCGGCGCAACTAACATGTTTGAATTAATCAAAGTCAACCTTTGGTCCTGATGGCGTAAGTATTTTTATTAAATTAAATTAAATTAAATTAAATAAAATGTTCTTGGCAATGCAACTTCTTATCGATGAGTATGAATGTAAACAGTTGACATAAAATTAAATATTTAGGCAAATACATTTATTAGAGCAAGCTGTCCGAAGGCTGTAAGAGTCAATAATGGAGCGTGTGGAGGACCCCGTTCCTTGTAAGCGCACCGACATGTGCCGATTTTTTTTTTCTTTCTATATAAGTCTGCTTGTAAGGGTTGCAAGGTAGACGAGCGACTCTCATGACTTACTTCCCTCGCTTTTTTTTCAATAATATCCGTTGGTGTTTGTTTCTGTCCCCCGTGCTCATCTCCTCTCGGTTGTTCCCGGCTCTAGATACCGACTTCATCCTGAGCCGATCCTAATGAATATTATTGGAAGTAAATTAATCTGGTAAAAGCAACTCATGCCTATATATATTTTGGCTTCATTTATGGGAGCCAATATGTATGCTCATATCAAGAAGCATTAAATTTTCCTATAAGTTCTTCTTCCTTAATTTTATGTTAATTATTCATCATTATTTTGCTGTTTCTGCAAATGTTGTTGATGATTTGATCCTGTTTGACGAAGATGGGAATATGCAATATCTCCAGGTACGTAATTATATTTCAGATACATTTGATTAAATTAAATATTTTTAATTTCATTTGCATGTGATTCATTAAAATTTTAAATTAGTTATGATAGTTGATGAATTAAGAATTTATTTATGCAATTGATTGAAAGTATGTAGATTTTGTTTATATTTATTTTTAAAAATTATTTACCTTGTAAATTGATGAGAGTTATTTTTTAAATGATTGTGTATATTGTTCATTGAAAATCTTTATATTTATATATATATATTTTGTTACTATCGACTTCATAACTATAAAACAAAGAGGTATTGTTTTCTCAAATTTTTCAGTAAATTGATTTCAGAGAATATATATATTTTTTTATTGAAATACGGTTAATATATTTTATATACCCTTATAATTGGTTGTCAATTTATTATTAGAATAAAAACTAAATTTTTGAAGGAACAATAGATTATTTGTTTATCTCTTGATATTTAAATTAGAAAATAAATATTTTTAAATTGAAAAAATCAATTAAAACTACGTATCGATTTTTTATTTTATTTTATTTAAAAATATAAATTTGATTTTTTTTTTATCATTTTGGTATTGGTTAGACTAAATTAATATATGTTAAATAAAATCAAAAAATGAAAATTATAATTTATTTATATGAAATTATTATGAATAATATTGTTTGTTTTTAATATAGCGAATAAAAAGAAATAAAGATGAGTGTTACAATCGACATAGAAGAGGAATGGGTGAGAAGATTGGAGGATAGACGATTGGACATCGCAAGCCATGAAGAAGCATGCACAATTAGGCCAACGGGACAAGAGCCAACAATCTTCAAAGTCTTAGAAATTTTAAGAGGTGTCCAGCCTGAGGCCTACGAGCCAATGATGGTCTCACTCGGGCCCTATCATCATCATAAGCCTCACCTTGAAGCCATGAATCAACATAAGTGGTCTTTGCTCAACAAGCTACTGTCCCAAAATACAGAAATGAGTCTCAAGGACTATCTCGTACTAATCAAGGAAAAAGAAACTGAAGCTCGTAATGCTTACTCAACCCAATCGTTCCAGATGATTGGAGGAGATGAATTTATCGAGACGATGTTGTTAGACTGTGTGTTTGTCATCGAGATGCTATGGCTGTCGAAGGCATCGGAAGGAAAAGAAAACCTGATCATCTTTATGAACTGGCAACGATCAAGGGGAGTAGTGGCACGAGACATGTTGCTGTTGGAGAACCAATTGCCCTTCTTTTTGCTCGAGACTTTGTTCGACTCCGCATTCCCTGACGAGCGAGGTAGGCTAAAGCAATGGGTCGTCCAATTCTTCACTGGCTTTTTCCATAACGTGATACCACGAGAGCCTGACGATGCTACTCGAATTCACCACATTCTCCATCTTTTTTACTTAAGCATTAAAGTGCCGTTAAACACAAGTATAAGTATTAATACTCGACCCGATCATCATAGTCAGTCAAATTGGAATATGGTACCATGGCTTGCGAGTGCGACTCGGCTGACTGAGACAGGAATCAGATTCAGGAAGAAGCAAAATCCGACGAATTTCGTAGACATCAGCTTCAAGGAAAGTGTTCTGGAGATCCCCCAGATCGTGGTGGGCGACGGCGCCAACATCCTGTTGAGGAATCTCATCGCGCTGGAGCAGTGTGGCATTAATTACGGCGGCGGCACTGCCGCTGGCAACGGCAATCCCATCACGTCCTATGCTTGGTTCATGTCTTGCATCATTGACTCCGCTGCAGATGTGGAAATACTCCAGCGAAACAACATCATCATCAGCAGGCTGGGCAACAACGAACAAGTCGCCCAGCTCTTCAACAGGCTTTGCAAGGAGGTGGAGGTCGATTACGACAGATGCTACATTTCACGAGTCTTCGAGAAGGTTAATGAGCACACTAGTTCCAAATGGAATGCATGGCGTGCGGACCTGCGCCGCACATTATTTGGCGATCAACAGTCCGGTTTCACATTCATGACAACTATTTGGTCCCTTTACATTGCGATCGTGCAACTTATTTTGGCTATACAAAATAGAGCTCGGTCTCATTAACGCTGTTGACGGAATGTATCGAGTCGATTACTGTGTAATCAACTTGTTGCAATCTTTTTGAAGCCAATTAATAAAGTTTAAGTATGCTGCAAATTGAAAAAAAAAAATCTCAAATAGTTCGATAATGATATGGTTGATTTTTTAATAAAATTTTCTAACAAATTAAATTAAATATATTCATTTAAAAAATTAAATTGGTTCTTTTATAGGGCGCCAACAAGTCATTATGATATCTCATATTAATGTAAGAGAATATTTTTTTTATGCTTGGTTCGTTCCTGAACTACGATGTATTTATAAATTTTTTTTTTCAAATGAAGCGCAAACCCTGGAGCGCTGGGCTTCTAGATCATCCACTGCGAGCGCTTAATCACTCAAGATTGATTGATAAAACATCGTTAATCAAAAGAGAATATTTTCAATTTTTTATCAACCTGGTTGTAAACCGATTATTCAATTTTGTATACCTATCTTATGATAACTAACACGATTATGCATTAGAGACATAAATAATAATATGAAAAGAAAAATGGTCAAGAGAAAGTGTAATAAATGTTGCAATATTTAACATGCACCAAAGCAGTAGACAAAATATATAGATATGCAAGAATCTGATAAGAAAAAAGAGCCGAGTTAGAAATAGTTATCCGGTTGAAGCGCCGGCGTGCCGACTGTCCTTAGAGAATTGATTGCCGCCCTACGGTGCAAAGGCTCCCGGCAAAATTCCCCCAAGATCCGACAACCACGCAGCGTCGTAGGTGCACTCCAAGACGATCGCTGCCCGCGGAGACAACCTCAGATCGCACAAGGCTGCCTCTTCTCTCTGAGGAATCGCGTCCACCGAGGAGGAGGAGTCGCGTCGAGCGCCAGAAGGAAGGGCGCGATTTCTCAAAAAAATAAAAATAAATAAATAAAAGGAAAGAAGAAATAAAACCAAACCAAATTGGTTTAGGAATCAAACCGAACCGAAATTTGCAAAACCAAACCGGGCCGCCCGCAAGCGCGAGGCTCACGAGCTGGGGATTTGCACCCCCCTCGTTTATGAGTTAGTATGAGATATTAAGCTCATTTGTTTGAATGAGTCTACTCGGGGATCAAGAAACACAAGATTGATTGAGGATGACACGGTCTATGCCTCATTGGTCAATATAGATATCGAGGATAGAAGCACAAGGTCATACACTATCATAGTCACGGAGGTTTAGTCGGATCTCAACTTTTCTTGCTACTTGGGTAGCAATGATGCATTGCTAGATGCCGCTCATTGCTTATGTGTCTAAAGTGTTTAGGCGTATTGCCAACGTCACGAGAACCTATTGGGTCACACACTAAGGATGCAATGCTTCATGAATTCTGTTCGGCAGAAAGGAGCTCGAGTTTGGGAACTCGGGAGTCCGATCCCGAGTTGGGAACTCGGGGAGTCCGAGCCCGAGTTGGGAACTCGGGGAGTCCGAGCCCGAGTTGGGAACTTGGTGAGTCCGAGACCGAGTTGGGAACTCGGGAAGTCCGAGCCCGAGTTGGGGAACTCGGGAAGTCCGAGCCCGAGTTGGGGAACTCGGGAAGAGCTGAGCCCGAGTTGGGAACTCGGGAGATCTGAGCTCGAGTTGGGAACTCGGGAGAGCAGGTCGGGAGCTCGGCGCTCGGCGCTCGGCAGACTGAGCTGGGAGCTCGGCAGACTGAGTCGGAGCTCGGCAGACTGAGTCGGCACTCGGCAGACTGAGTCGACACTCGGCAGACTGAGTCGGCACTCGGCAGACTGAGTCGACACTCGGCAGAATGGGTCGGCACTCGGTAGACTAGGTCGGAGCTCAGCAGACTGGGTCGGGAGCTCGACACTCGGGAGACTTGGTCGAGAAACTTAGTCGGAAGCCCGAGGGCCCGGTCGGAGTTGCATGCGGAAAAGAGAAAAAGTCTCTCTTCATTAGATGAAGAGAAGGTGAAGAGTCACATAGAAAGATATGCTCTTTATTAGCTTTAATGAAGGGAAGTCAAAAAGACAAAAGACTCATAGTATTCATGGGATGAATATAAAAGGGGTCTAGTCATTTTGAAAGTAACTAAGTGTGTCTTTCTTCTTCCCTTCCTCTCTTCTTCCTCTCCTCCCTACTTGGCCAAAACTCTATTGTAGAGTTCTTGGTGTTTTCGAGCTACCTCAAGTTGCTAGCACAACTAAGGTAGTTCTCCCGAAGTTGAGAGATTGTGTCCGTGTGGATACGAATAGAGGCACGGACATTTGAACGTGCAAGAGATCCGGCACATCTTGGACGAGCGGGATACATAAAGGGCACGCTCCAAAGGTATACACAGTAGATGTAGATCAATTTTGTACGAGTTTTCTTTCGCATGGATCGCTCGTGGGTTCTTGTTTCCGCTGCGTTTTATGTTTTGGTGCCGGGAGAACCCAACAGGCACTTCAATTAGACCGAGTTCGATTGGTTCAGCTCTCAGATACAATTTAAAAGATACTTTCTCAATTGTTCATCATCAAGGTAACATTTTTAGTTATCTTTCTTTTTTGCCGATTAGTAAAAGTAAACAGAAGGTTACATATGCAATTGGAAACACCCATCATGTTACTTGCTAAATCAATATGTTCTTCAATAGAATATTTCCATGGCATAAACATTACCTGAAAGTTGAATCCGCCGGTAATCCCATCTACATTTAGTACCTGCAAAAAGAATTGATTTCTAATTATGTTATCCAACGAATAGACTACATAGTAATAGGGAAACAACAGGTTACCTCGCCCACAAAAAATAGATTCGGTGTCACTTTGCTTTCCATGGTGTTTAACGATATCTGCATTGCAATATAAGAAAAGAAGCAAGCGATGAGTTAAAGATGAAGAGAATTTACTCCTTTTGAAGCAGATCATAAACCTCAGAGAGTGGGATGCCTCCGGCCGTGACAAATTCATCTTTGAATTGACCCTTAAGGTGTCAGAGACAGAATAAACAAGGTAACTTTAAATGAAGTTTAGAGAAATTCAATAAGCAATACTCAAACTGGGATCCCAAAGTTGCATACTTTTCCCGCTATTTTAAAGGGGCATCGGCAATTTACCAAAGGGCGTATCCAACTATTCATAATTACCGAAAAGAGTACCATGGTTTCTATTATACCAAAGGGCGCATCCCATATATTGAAGTTACGGAAATACCCCTCCCGCCAATGAATAGCTTTATCAAACACATTTTCGAGACAACCGAACCACTTTATCAATAAAATATTAATTTGTGGTTCGGGATGGGTAGCAGTCGAATTTTTTCTCAGCCAATATATATATTACTACTTTGCACAAATCGAATGATCACGAAGGTACGTATATATTGCTTCCTTGCACAACTCGATTTATCACCAAAGCACCTGAAGAAAATAGGTTGTCGAAGGAGAAAAAGGAAGCAACAGATTGGTAACTAAGAGAAATAGTAATGTACGTATGATTATCATCTTTGATATGGTATCAGATCTAGTTTTAATCAAGATAAACTCTTTCTACTATTTTTATGTTTGGAGGAGGCTTAGGGTGATATGCATTACATGATATCAGGCCCTGGGAGTGCATGATGTCATTAGATTTCGGGCAAGAGGAGAGGCTGAAAAATTTTGTTTCAGGCCCTCGGAAATAATTTGTTTCAGGCCCTCGGAGGGACTGAAATAAAAGAAATTCAGGCCCTCCCAGGGCCTGGACTGAATTTCTTTTATTTCAGGGTCAGGGAGGGGCTGAAATCAAATGATTTCAGGCCCGCCCTGGGCCTGAAATGTAATGATTCAGGCCCGCAGTGGGCCTGAAATCAAATGATTTCAGGCCCGGCTTGGGCCTGAAATGTAATGATTTCAGGCTCGACCTGGGCCTGAAATGTAATGATTTCAGGCCCGACCTGGGCCTGAAATAAAATGATTTCAGGCCCTGGTAGGGCCTGAAATAAAATGAATTCAGGCCCTGGTAGAGTCTGAAATCAAATGATTTCAGGCCCTCAGGGGCTCCTAGGGCATTTATTATCAATTTCAAAGTTTAATAAAGGTAATTGTAATTTTTTTCAGGGATGATAATGTTGTTGACGAAATTCTCTCTGAGATATGGAATACTATTGATGATAATGCGGTCACGGGGAAAGAATTAGAAATAGCTAGTAATAATATTCCATTATCTTCCCAGTATGGTGATAATAGCATTACAAGGAATTTGGCAATTGATCTAAATGAAGAAGCAAATAATATAGAAGATGAGGGTTTGAATTCTTCTATAAGAGTAGTTGAAATCTTTCAGCCAACCTGGAGTGGGGAGGAAGAAATTGAAATCCGGAATGCAGAAGAATTAGTACCCAGTACAAGTGTACTAGAATTCCAAGCTGATGATATGCAGATTGAGCAATATGAATTCCCCCCAGATCAGTACAGTGACTTAGAGGAGGAGTTTCCATTAGCTGAAGATCCATATATTTTGAATTCTCGATTGCTTGCTGGGCCAATTTGAGAGCTAGAGGCAAGAGATGAGCATGAATTTTTTGTGGGGCAGATATTTCCATCTAGAGAAGAATTCAAGAATGCACTTGTTAAACATGCGATGGTCAAGCATATGAGATATAAGCCAGTTGACACCCGGAAAAATAGAGTTAAAGCAGTGTGTTTTAACCAACCATGTACATGGAGAGTAGTAGGAAAGGGGGAAGTAGAGTTTACTGTTACAAAATATATAAAGGAACACCTATGTGGAAGTGTTAGGGAAAGTGCTGATCATCATGCATGCTCTTCATCATTTGTTGCTTCTTTTGTTGAAGAGCATTTTCTTCATAATTAGCAATACAAACCAAGTATGATTATTTCAGATATTAAAGCTAGATTTGGAGTGACGATATCATACAGAAAAACATACATAGCTAGGGAGAAAGCATTGAAAAAGGTTGTTGGAGATTATGATGAGGCATACAGAGATCTCCCACAATATCTGTGTGAGTTAAGAGCTAGAGATCCTGAAACTTATGTGGCACTATGCACGAATGGTGACAATCAGTTCCAGAGGTGTTTTTGGGCTTTTGGTGCTTGCCGAAGGGTGTTCAGGTCTTATTTGCGTAGACTTATCGGAATTGATGTGACACACCTAAGAGGAAAGTATCCAGGAGTATTGTTGATTGCTACGGCGATTGATGGTAATGACAATGTTCTCCCAGTTGCCTTTGCAATAGCTGAAGTAGAATGTGGATCTGCTTGGGACTGGTTTTTGGAGCATACAAAGAGGTTCTTTACTGTCGATGATCACTCACTCACCATAGTATCAGATAGACATCGGGGCATTATATCAGCAGTCAGAAAAGTATTCACAAGCGCGCATCATGCTTTTTGTTGCCACCACATGTCTTGTAATATGATAACTGATACTGGAAGTAGAGCTGTTGTAGGTTTGTTTTGGGCAGCAGCACGAGCCAACACAACACTCCAATATTATATGATAATGCAGATAATGCATGAAAAACATCCATATGCTCATAAGTGGCTTCAGAACATTGACCCTAAAAGGTGGGCAAATGCACACTTTACTGGGAGAAGTTATAGAATGCTTACCACGAATGTGTGGAGAGCTTAAATGCTTTGTTTAAGTCTACACGTGAGCTTCCCATAAATAGGTTAATTGATAATACAAGAAGAAAGGTAGCTCAATGGTTCTATAACCGTAGAGAGGAAGTCTCCAAATGGCATGTTGCTTTGACACCTCATGCTACAAAAGAAATGGAATCAAGGAGAGAGAAAGCTAGAGCTTATAAGGTTCACCCTTACTCTCAATCAGAAATGGAGGTAGAAACATGGGGCACTTCATACATTGTTGATTTGGAAAAAAAGTTTTGTCATTGTGGGGAGTTTCAAATTTCAGGACTCCCTTGCTCACATGCTATAGCTGTAATCATTCACAGGAACATCGATACACTCTGATATTGTGAACATTATTTTTATTCTGAAACTTGGAAGTGGGTTTACATGGATCGTATTTACCCTTATAGAAGCAAGCAGTTTTGGCCTAGTGGAGTAAACAACATTACAGTTCGATGTCCCCGTAGCCTTGTGCAGCCTGGTAGACGAAAGAAGGCACGGACTGAGTCAAGACACAATGGCAAGGTGAAACTTAAATGCAGCCGGTGCAAACAACTTGGCCATAATAAAAGGACATGTAGAATGTCGCCAGCCCCAAGGTCTTGAGTTAATTGGTTTATGTATTGCAGAGTATTATCACTGATGGAAATGTTTATTTTGTAAGGAGGATAACTGAATGTATAGTATTCTTAAAAAAACTAGTTGTTAATGTTATGACTTATAAAAGTATTTCAATATTATGATACATTTTACCTTGTGTCCAATCAATATAAGCAGAATATATCAGAATTGAAGTCGTATGATTTGTAAACCCAAAATAATGTTATTTCAGGAACTTGAAGTCCTGAAGTCCTATGTTTTCTGAATATCTGTTGTTTAACCCGATTTGATTTTTTCTTTGTTGAATCATTGTTGTGTGCCAACTGATACTGTATCAACACAGTTTTAGATAATCATTAGGACTATGTTTGGAGACGAAAAATAGCATATTGCAGCTAAAATACTAATAATTAGGTAAAGTCTGACTACTGATAATGAGGTTTGGAAAATCCAAATATGCTAGGTACATCATACAAACCTCCTGATGTGCCAAATTCTGATAATATGAGGTCTTCATGTGAATGGAATTAAATAGTGATATGCAATGTGTATTTAGGTACTCTCCTCCTTGTTTATCTTTTAAAAATGTGGTCATGTTCATTTATTTAAAAGATTGGCGTATAAATATTTAATCATACTGTAAATAATTTGTTTGCAACTAGAGGCGTGGACCCCCAGCTTGGGCCTGAAATAAATAAATTCAGGCCCACGCTGGGCCTGAAATAAATCAATTCAGGCCCAAGCTGGGCCTGAAATAATGTCGTTTTAGGCCCAGCTAGGGCCTGAAATAATATCATTTCAGGCCCATTGTGGGCCTGAATTACTAGGATTTCAGGCCCACGCTGGGCCTAAAATAATGTCATTTCAGGCCCACCGTGGGCCTGAAATCAAAATAGGTCCCTAAAAAATTACTGATATTATCGACAACAATTACAGATTAAAGATTAGAGATTACACAAAATTAAGGATCGAAAGAAATGCTCCATTGATTTCAATATCAATTACTTACATTACACTTACATATATGGATTGTAGAAAAAAAAATTACAGATTTTGCTTTCAGAACTTGTCTCTCATTATTTTGCTTCAAGGATTGTAGCAACAAACCTCCTGCTGTGCCAAATTCTCAAAATATGAGATAATGATATGGATGAAATTTAATTTTGGTATGCAATGTCTATGTAGGTACTCTTTTTTGTTTAATATTAAAAATAATTTCACAACATGTATATTTATATAAAATATTTAATCAATCTAATATTGATTAATTTGAAAAATGAAATGAGATTATTATGTCAGGCCCTGCGTGGGCCTGAACATATCTCATTTCATGCCCACGCTGGGCCTGAAATGGAGTTACTTCAGGCCCAGAGTGGGCCTGAAATGAGATTATTTCAGGCCCACGCTGGGCCTGAAATGATATTATTTCAGGCCCAGCTTGGGCCTGAAACATTCTAATTTCAGGCCCACTCTGGGCCTGAAATAATTCCATTTCAGGCCCAACTTGGGCCTGAAATAATATCTTTCAGGCCCTGCGTGGGCCTGAAATATTCTCATTTCAGGCCCACGCTGGGCCTGAATAATCTCATTTCAGGCCCAACGTGGGCTGTGATTTAAAATTAGGGTAGTGTACCAGTAAGGTTCAATATTACTTATATTATGGACAAGATGACAGATTATATATGAGACAAAAATAATGATCCGAAGCAAAGTTTCATTGATTTTAAAAGGAGTACATGGATGGTATAATTACAAATATACAATGTTTGTGATCACAATAACATATGCATTGTATCCACAAAAAAACTATTTACAGATTTAGCTTCCACCACTTGTCTCTCATTATTTTATAGCCCACCTCAAATCGATAATTTTTCATTTACTTTTGTGTAAAATGTGTAGATCTTTGAAAAACTAGACTTTCTGCATACCGCATCATGAAAAATGCACAATCCAACCTGAAAAACCAATATTCACATTGTTGTCATATTATGAATCCAACCATGAAATGCATTGTTAATTTTGACAAAAATAAAAATCCTCTTACGATCTGGTTTGGGTGGGTCCTTGTACAACAATTTTATTAAACTCTGTCCCACCTATGTTAGGCAATCCCTTATTCCATGTCTTGTAATAAGATCAGTTCAAATTTTTGAAAAACGCCACCTAGATAAAAATGACATTAGTAATAATTATATTGGTATGAAACTTGTTTTTGAGGTATATCTATGAATTAGAAAACTTACAGTTTTTTCAAATTGGGCAGTGTACCCTTCTGTGGGGCCGAGAGAATTATAATGATGGATATTACCTTCCACGAGGTCAATAACCATTAGATGCCAATGATTATCTGCATTATTTAGAGGACAGATGATATATCTAATTGGCTTATCCGTATCAGTAGCAATAGTTTGTTCAAAAGCCTGAGCGTGCATTGCTTCAGATGTATCATGTGCATTTTATTGATTATGTATTTATATTTACTTTTCAAAACTCTACAATTTACATATATTTATTTTAATTTATTATGTATTTAATTTATTGTACAACGCTGGGCCTGAAATAAAATTATTTCAGGCCCATGGTGGGCCTGAAATAAAATTACTTCAGCCCCACCATGGGCCTGAAATAAGAGTTATTCAGGCCCACGCTGGGCCTGAAATAAATTTTTCAGGCCCACCTTGGGCCTTAAATAAAATGAATTCAGGCCCAAGGTGGGCCTGAAATAAAAATATTGAGGCCCAATTTGGCCCTGAAGTCAAATTATTTCTGGCCCACCATGGGCCTGAAGTAAAAGGATATTTTTGGACCTCCCATATCTGGATTTCTGAAAAAAACCATTATCAATAGTTAGGGATGAGGTTTGAGAAAGTATTTTAGGTGTCCACAACCTAAAATTTATATTTTTTCCAAAGCTATAGGTCTAGTTTAGTTCCATCAGTGGGTTTTGCTCAAAACCCACTGATTGAGCCCCCATATCTGGATTTCTGAAACCCCCTACATAAATAGTTAGGGATGAGGTTGGTGAAAGTATTTTAGGTGTCCATAACCTCAAATTAAGAATTTTAGTATTTTAGGTGTCCATAACCTAAAATTTATATTTTTTCTAAAGCTATAGGTGTAGTTTAGTTCCAAAACCATTATCAACAATTAGGGATGAGGTTGGAGAAAGTATTTTAGGTGTCCTAAACCTCAAATTATAATTTTCTCCAAAGCTATAGGTGTAGTTTAGTTCCATCAGTGGGTTTTGAGCAAAACCCACTGATGGACCTCCCATATCTGGATTTCTGAAAAACCATTATCAACAGTTAGGGATGAGGTTGGAGAAAGTATTTTAGGTGTCCTAAACCTCAAATTATAATTTTATCCAAAGCTATAGGTGTAGTTTAGTTCCATCAGTGGATTTTGAGCAAAACCCACTGATGGACATCCCATATCTGGATGTCTGAAAAACCATTATCAACAGTTAGATATAAGGTTGGAGAAAGTATTTTAGGTGTCCTAAACCTCAAATTATAATTTTCTCCAAAGCTATAGGTGTAGTTTAGTTCCATCAGTGAGTTTTGAGCAAAACCCACTGATTGACCTCCCATATCTGAATTTCTGAAAAACCATTATCAACAATTAGGGATGAGGTTGGAAAAGTATTTTAGGTGTCCTAAACCTCAAATTATAATTTTCTCCAAAGCTATAGGTGTAGTTTAGTTCCATCAGTGGGTTTTGAGCAAAACCCACTGATGGACCTCCCATATCTGGATTTTTAAAAAACCATTATCAGTAGTCAGGGTTGAGGTTCTAGAAAGTATTTTAGGTGTCCGAAACATCATATTATAATTTTTTCCAACGCTATAGGTGTAGTTTAGTTCCATCAGTGGGTTTTGAGCAAAATCCACTGATGGACATCCCATATCTGGATTTCTGAAACCCCCTACATAAATAGTTAGGGATGAGGTTGGAGAAAGTATTTTAGGTGTCCATAACCTCAAATTAATATTTTTAGTATTTTAGGTGTTCATAACCTAAAATTTATATTTTTTGCAAAGCTATAGGTGTAGTTTAGTTCCATCAGTGGGTTTTGCTCAAAACCCACTGATGGACCTCCCATATCTGGATTTCTGAAAAACCATTATCAACAGTTATGGATGAGGTTGGAGAAAGTATTTTAGGTGTCCTAAACCTCAAATTATAATTTTCTCCAAAGCTATAGGTGTAGTTTAGTTCCATCAGTAGGTTTTGAGCAAAACCCACTGATGGATCTCCCATATCTGGATTTCTGAAAAACCATTATTAACAGTTAGGGATGAGGTTGGAGAAAGTATTTTAGGTGTCCTAAACCTCAAATTATAATTTTGTTCAAAGCTATAGGTGTAGTTTAGTTCCATCAGTGGGTTTTGAGCAAAACCCACTGATGGACCTCCCATATCTAGATTTCTGAAAAACCATTATCAGTAGTTAGGGTTGAGGTTCTAGAAAGTATTTTAGGTGTCCGAAACATCAAATTATAATTTTTTCCAACGCTATAGGTGTAGTTTAGTTCCATCAGTGGGTTTTGAGCAAAACCCACTGATGGACATCCCATATCTGGATTTTTGAAAAACCATTATCAACAGTTAGGGATAAGGTTGGAGAAAGTATTTTAGGTGTCCTAAACCTCAAATTATAATTTTGTCCAAAGCTATATGTGTAGTTTAGTTCCATCGGTGGGTTTTGAGCAAAACCTACTGATGGACCTCTCATATCTGGATTTCTGAAAAACCATTATCAGTAGTTAGGGTTGAGGTTCTAGAAAGTATTTTAGGTGTCCGAAACATCAAATTATAATTTTTTCCAACGCTATAGGTGTAGTTTAGTTCCATCAGTGGGTTTTGAGCAAAACCCACTGATGGACATACCATATCTGGATTTCTGAAACCCCCTACATAAATAGTTAGGGATGAGGTTGGAGAAAGTATTTTAGGTGTCCATAACCTCAAATTAATATTTTTAGTATTTTAGGTGTCCATAACCTAAAATTTATATTTTTTCCAAAGCTATAGGTGTAGTTTAGTTCCATCAGTGGGTTTTGCTCAAAACCCACTGATGGACCTCCCATATCTGGATTTCTGAAAAACCATTATCAACAGTTAGAGATGAGGTTGGAGACACTAGTGGAAAAAAGGCTTTTAACACCGGTTATTTTCGACTTTTAACACCGGTTCCGAAACCGGTGTTGATCCAGCCGGCATTGTAAGTATAGACTTTTATCACCGGTTAACAAACCGGTGTAATATATAGATTTAACACCGGTTAATAACCGTTGTTAAAAGTTCAATTATGAGGCGGGAAAGCCATTTTAGACACCGGTTATTTTAAATAACCGACGTTCAAACATCATTTTTAACACCAGTTCTGGAAACAACCGGTGTTAAAACATCATTTTTAACACCGATTCTGGAAACAACCGGTGTTAAAAATGATGTTTTAACACCGGTTCTAGAAACAACCGGTGTCAAAAGTCTTAATTTTTTATATAAATTTCATATTTATTTTTATTTATAATTTTTCTAGACATATAAAAGAACACAATAATATAATAGTTTATCCATAATCAATAACACACCATGAATTAAGTAAATGCAACATCCAATTAGTTTCAAAAACAAAACAATCCATGTATTTTACAACTATCCATTTTTCTTTCAACAAAAGCAAAATGTAAATCAAATAACACATTATACTCCTACTCGCTATGTGATTTTCCAAGCAAAGACAATGCAGAAGCTTGCCACACGAGTTTGCAAGTAAACGGTCTAGTCCAAGATCAAATAGTGAGGAGTACATTGCAGAACTTCGACCAGCTTAGCATTCCATCTCTTATAAGCGTCTTGCATATTTCCATACAGTACTTGAGTCTAGCTTGAATTTCTTTTCATGCTTTGGCGTGCAGTGGCTACCAGTTGATTGCGAAGCAACTGTGAGAAAATTCCAATGAAAAAATATCAAATAATGCTACGGAGAGAGAAGCAATATAATCAATCATTCACAATTTGGAGCTTACTTGGTGTTTGAGGGTGGCCAAACTTTTCGTGTGCATTGGAGATTGTGGGATGACACCATTTGAAGGTGGAACTCCAATAAGACCACATAACAAGGTCTGGCCAGCAAAACCAAGTAAATGATTCAGGAGTCAGATGTCATTTGAGATTTAACCAAAGAACTAGCTAGAGGCAGATAGATTAAGGTATAGTACGAAGAATCCCAAAACCAGTAAATCATAATGAATGATGGGGGCTTTCTCAGATTGAACTCCTTCTGTTGAGCAATCCTTTGGCCCCAGTAAGAACATGCAACAAATTACATGCTCCTGTATCTTGTTCACTGAACATCAAAAGCTATGTGCCTTGAGAAGCAAATCCAAATAAAAAAAAAATTGCAAAATGAGACCTTCACTTCCAGTATGATCTTCATGCATAATACATGTACAAACTGTTCAAGGCAGCACAAGTAATTAAATTTTCTGTCGGGTGCCACGCTAAATGAAGCATTTTGAATGTGAAATCATAAGAATTCCCATTAGCAAGTGAGTATATATGCTCCCGTGGCATTTAAGCTAACATGAGATGACATAGAACAGAATATTGGCTACAATATTTAGGATAACCATTTCGAGTGACAATCTTTGTGCAAGAACTAAATTATACCAAAACCATGTTTCATACTACAATTATAAGCCCGAGTGTTTCTTGAAGTTGTTCATTAAGAGTTCCTGAAGTTTTACAAACTACCAACTCCTCAAGTGGGAGCAGAAATATATGTTCCATATCAAATGAACTAAAAAAGTAACCTTGTTGATCCATGATACAAGTCGTTTAAATAAAAAGAAGTTTTAGGTGCACTTACTATGGAGATGGAAGAATCAGGAATCCCATTGGTGGCCAAGAAATTGGAACTTCGTCCATGAGAATCCATCCCCACAGATTGAGTTCTGGAGTACATCTGTCCACGAAGGAGATTCCAAGCATAATGGTTCATTTTGTTGCAATTTATGATCACCTGGAGGAAGATTGCAGATGTTCAATTTACCATCAAATGATTAAGAAAGCAAGAGCAAAGATGATTCACAGTGCGATATCAACATGGCCTTGCAACAACTTGTCCTGGCAAGCATATGAAAACAGTTTGCCCAAAAAAAAGAATATTATTGAAAATGACCTGTATGAATCTAGTATATTGAAAAAAAAACAAAAAAATATATATATATAGAACCATAGCTAAGTATGAAATATTAGTGCATCTGGTTGGTGATAAATGTCATCATCTCTGTCATTTGAGATTGTCGAGGGATCTTTCGAAGCCTCAAATGTAGAAAGGAAAGTAGCAGGGAATAAGGATGGGTTTTAGTATATATATTTTTATGTTGTTTGCTTGGAGAATGAAAATTTGTGTTTAAGCTCCTCTATTTACTAGGACTGTGGCTTTTGTATTTTCAAAGAAATTTTGGAGTATCATGGCCGGAATTCACACAAAAGTGTGATCAATATAGGATGCTTTGCAATGCAAGGTCTGCAGTGATTAGATTATAGGATGGTCCAAGTATAGGTAGTTTCCATATACTTATGTTTGAACTTTGAAGCATTTATATTACATGCTTCAATGAATTGTACACTATTGTTTTTGATATCTTACAATTTTTATGATTGCATACTATCATCTGTTCTTGAAAATAACAGTGTAATGTTGTCATCTGTTCTAAGATGATGAAATCGATCATAGAAGTGTGGTTGGCAACAAAAACCTGTTAAATAATACACTCCAGATAAAAAGAGGCTGAAAACTACCATCTATAAGATCTACAAGGACATGATGAACCTGCTGTGGACGTCTGCTTGGACGTGGTCCATGGTATTTGATCACTCCTGTCCATGAAGCAACAAAAACACTGCACATCATTTCAACCAGTTTCCTCTGCAACAAATAGAAATTAGCACATACTGAATGGGAGCAGTATCTAAGTATAGAAAAGTTAATACAATTTAAAACATCAGTCAATAAGTGTTTGCAGCTGATACAACTGCTACTTAAATTGCATCCTTCTAAAGCATATGTATTGCAAGAAAAAGAGTAACTAGGAAAAGTGCCTTAGGTTCTGTACACATTTGAAATAGAATTTGTAGTTTGCTTCAAGAAATCTACAAACAGAAATCGAAACAGAAATCTACAAACAGAACTACAAACAGAATTTGTAGTTTGCTTCAGGAAATCTACAAACAGAACTCTACAAACAAAATTTGTCACTTCCGGAAATCTACAAACAGAAATTCAATGACCTTTGAGAATTTATCAAGAAGAAATTTGGTTGCAACCTAGGGCTTCAGATCATGAGATGGTGGAAGAGGAAATTTCAATTACCTCACCTGGGTAGACAGCGGGGCGATGGCTTTGGTGGTGAGGTGCGCGTGTGGCGAGGAGGGTCGAGTAGGGTAGATGACCGTGCTGATGGGGAGGCGCGCGAGTAGGGCAGACCACATTGGTGGGCAGACGGCGTGGTGGGGAGGAGCGCCGCCCGTGGGGAGGTGCTCGCGCAGCCCAGACCACGCTGGTGGAGGTGCACACGACCATGAAAAAAGAAGCTAGGCATTAAACTGATATATATGGTTTATGACTTGTCATATGAATTCCATGGCTCACGTACAGAAAGACTCACATGTACATCGTAATGCCGAGGAGGGATGGCTGGCTCAGCCGGCGATCGCGCGAGGATGGGCATTGTAATGCCGATCGCGTAGAGGAGAAGATTGTCGGCGACTTGCTTGCGCGAGGATGAGGGGGCGGCGCTCCAAGCTTGTTCGAATGCGACGAGAGGGGAAAGGGAAGATCGCAAGGAGAGGCGCCGACCTTCCGGCTGTCTTCGCGTGCGCGAAGGGGAAAGAAGGTGTCGGCGAGGATGTGTTCGGGTGGAGACGTTAGGGCACGGCAAAGGGACGGGTGAAGAGAGGTATTTATAAAAGTTTTTATAATATATATATATATATATATATATATATATATTAAATTTCGAAATTTAAACTTTTCCTTAAATAATTCCAAATTAACATATCTTGTGCCCAATCTTCACCATAAATATTTTCAAAATTCCAAAAAATTATTCTAGAATTTTTCATATGATTATTTCTATTTCTAACTCTTATTTATGATATTTATATATATTACATATATATAAATTATTATTATTATTATATTGGTTTATTCATTTATTATTATTATTTTGAACCGTATTTTACAAAAAGTTTAGGTTAAAGAAATTAAATAATGTTGATTAATTTATAATGCTGACATGATTAATTTATAATGACATTTATAAAATGTGTCATGATAAAGGATCTAATCAAATATTTTATTTATAAAATTAATTTGTTTTAATAAGTGTCATTATAAATAGTTTATAATGACATTTACTATTAAGTGTCATAAAGTAAATGTCATAATAGGTCTTTTTTCTTGTAGTATAAGAACAAGGCATGCGCGCGAAAAACATATGACCACGGTTATTTACAAAACCATAGTCAAATATATTTTTAACACCGGTTGTTAAAAGAACCGGTGTTAAAAGTATTTTAAAGTTCAAATAATTATAACATATGACCCCGGTTATTTATAAAACCGTAATTAAATATATTTTTAACACCGGTTGTTAAAAGAACCGGTGTTAAAAGTATTTTAAAGTTCAAATAATTACAAAAATGCCACCGCCTTTTTTTAACACCGGTTTTAATACAACCGGTGTTAAAAGCCGTTGTTAAAGGTCTTTTTTGTACTAGTGAGAAAGTATTTTAGGTGTCCTAAACCTAAAATTATAATTTTGTCCAAAGCTATAGGTGTAGTTTAGTTCCATCAGTGGGTTTTGAGCAAAACCCACTGATGGACCTCCCATATCTGGATTTCTGAAAAACCATTATCAGTAGTTAGGGTTGAGGTTCTAAAAAGTATTTTAGGTGTCAGAAACCTTAAATTATAATTATTTCCAAAGCTGTAGGTCTAGTTTAGTTCTATCAGTGGGTTTTGAGCAAAACCCACTGATTGACCTCCCATATCTGGATTTCTGAAAAACCATTATCAGTAGTTAGGGTTGAGGTTCTAGAAAGTATTTTAGGTGTCAGAAACCTCAAATTATAATTTTGTCCAAAACTATAGGTGTAGTTTAGTTCAATCAGTGGGTTTTGAGCAAAACCCAATGATGGATATCCCATATCTGGATTTCTGAAAAACCATTATCAACAGTTAGGGATGAGGTTGGAGAAAGTATTTTAGGTGTCCTAAACCTCAAATTATAATTTTGTTAAAAGCTATAGGTCTAGTTTATTTCCATCAGTGGGTTTTGCTGAAAACCCACTGATGGACCTCTCATATCTTGATTTCTACAAAACCATTATCAGTATTTAGGGTTGAGGTTGGAGAAAGTATTTTAGGGTTTAGGGATAAAATATGTAATCGAACTTGGGGGATGAAGTCAAAATATTATATGGTTAAGGGTGGTCCTGAAATAATTTTTAATTCATGCCCACGGTGGGCCTGAATTGTCTTCATTCAGGCCCACCCTGGGCCTGAAATAAATGTATTTCAGGCCCAATATGGGCCTGAAATATCTTTATTTCAGGCCCACCTTGGTCCTGAAATAAAGTTATTTCAGGCCCAACGTGGGCCTGAAATTATAATTTGAGGTTTGTAACACCTAAATTCCACTGATGGACCCTTTGATGAGGTTGGAGAAAGTATTTTAGGTGTCCAAAACATTAAATTAAAATTTTGTCCAATGCTATAGGTGTAGTTTAGTTCCATCAGTGGGTTTTGAGCAAAACCCACTGATGGACCTCCCATATCTGGATTTCTGAAAAATCATTATCAACAGTTAGGGATGAGGTTGGAGAAAGTATTTTAGGTGTCCTAAACCTCAAATTATAATTTTGTTAAAAGCTATAGGTCTAGTTTATTTCCATCAGTGGGTTTTGCTGAAAACCCACTGATAGGCCTCCCATATCTGGATTTCTGAAAAACCATTATCAACAGTTAGGGATGAGGTTGGAGAAAGTATTTTAGGTGTCCTAAACCTCAAATTATAATTTTGTCCAAAGCTATAGGTGTAGTTTAGTTCCATCAGTGAGTTTTGAGCAAAACCCACTTATGGACCTCCCATATCTGGATTTCTGAAAAACCATTATCAGTAGTTAGGGTTGAGGTTGGAGAAAGTATTTTAGGTGTCCGAAACATCAAATTATAATTTTTTCCAAACATATAGGTGTAGTTTAGTTCCATCAGTGGGTTTTGCTCAAAACCCACTGATGGACCTCCCATGTCTGGATTTCTGAAAAACTATTATCAGTAGTTAGGGTTGAAGTTTGAGAAAGTATTTTAGGTCTCCAAAACATCAAATTATAATTTTTTCCAAAGTTATACGTCTAGTTTAGTTTCATCAGTGGGTTTTGCTCAAAACCCACTGATGGACCTCCCATATCTCATTTATATAATATATATTGTTGATTAGATTATATAATGATTTTTAGAATAATATTCTATATCTACCTACATGATGTGACAGAATAGATCATTTGGCACACAACAGTGCAGCAACTGGCACACAACAGTGCATTATCAGTTATTATATCTGACCGTATCACTTGGCACACAACAGTGCAGCAACTGGATTTGAATAAACATCACCCAATTGTATTATTTTTGTTGACAATATATTATATAGAATAACAACATCTACATAATCATAACAACATCCACATAATGAGATTTTTCCATACAAATGGAGGTTTGTCGACAACAATGGATTTTTACATCACCAATACAGCATTCAGATTATCTCAAGTTTTACAAAACATGTCCCTCACAATATTAACTGTCAGCTCAAATCTGATTCTACTTATGTCTCGTTGTTTGAAATCCATCTTCTCATCGTATAGGAGACATCGAACATATTGCATGACAAAGAAGGCACAGTCCACGTTGAAATTAACAAACACTTTTTTAGATTTCAATAAGTGGGTTTATAAAATACTTTCTTATTTTTAAAAATTTTCAACCTCTTCCTCATTTAGTTACCTATGTTCTTGTTGGGGACATTTTTGTCTGACGGAGGGCCATTTGTCTAAGGGATGATGACTTTGTAGATACGGATGAATAGCCGTAAGTTCCTCGCGAGTATATTGTTTAAGTTCTTTTACCTGTCAAACATATCATGAATTTATTAATCACCATCAATGACATTTTAGACAAAATGATGACCATATATAAGAATAAAGGAAGTTAGCTCACCGCTGTGTCAAATTCATGCTTATATTTACGGCCACTAGCAAGAGAATTAAAATGATTGAAAGTCATGGATTTTGTATCCACCGCCAACAAGTGAAAGTATGTATTATCACTGCACAAAGGAATTAAAATAAATCTAAACCCTTGTTCTACCATATCAGTCTTCATCACTTGTTGCAGGGAAATCTTTCTTGACGATCTGATTGATGCCTACAAATATGCATTCACAAAATTAATAATACTCATATCATAATATTAGGTCTTCTACAATATATCTGTTTAATTAATATACATCACTTACTGTGAAGAAGTTTGAATAATATATAGACTTGTTGTATGGCCTACCACATGCGGATGCTCCCCTAAATAAAATTTTACAAAAGGCATCAATGACCTCGCCTTTTGTAAAAACCTCTCCATTGAGGATTTGTAAGAATGAATGCAAATTCAAAGCAAAGGGTGCATCCTCCCAGATAAATTCATTTGCCAACCTGCCATGTAAATTTATAAGATTTTATATTACATAAGAAGATATATTAACTAAACTAAACTATAATATTTTGTAATTTACTTTAGATTCTCCAATCTATTTATCAGGTAGACCACTTCTTTATTTTGATTTTTCTTCTTTGTATTCATAAAATGTTTCTTCACAAACTACATCAATAAAATTTATTTAGACCAAACTAATTATTGACCAAATTCAATACAATTGACGTATTTTAAATGAAATTAACACACTTATATCAATGCCTTGTTGCCTCATTTTGTATAGTTCGGAGGTTCTTCTTGTTTCCTCCTCTATGTCTTCTTCAGACATGACTTCCATTACATTAATGTTTTCTCTTGCTTCATCCATATCCTCCTCACTAAGTTTCCTTTTTCCCTTTTCCATGATATTTGATATTTGTTTCCTGTCCCTCTTCCCCTTAGGTAAAAGCTGGTGCCATACTGGACTGTCAATTGGAGTATTCCTGTAATTATACCGAGTTCGGTCACGTCCTCTCCTAGGTGTACAAGATACTGGATCAGAAAGAGGATCGACTACAGGATAGCTTTCTTGACCCTCCATGCCTTTTTTTTTTTAATAATTGAAAGTAATTCCTTAACCCTTTCATTCAAACATATATTCTCCTCTGTTAGCTCCTTGATTCGGTTGTCCTTAAGAATGCATTCACCACATAGCCTAACATCTCCTTCTGATGTCTCCATTGGCCGTGGTATGTCATCACCGATATCAAGGTTCTCAAACAATGTGTTCTCATGTAGGTTAGGAATTAATTCAACAATAACCTGTCAATTACGAAGTACACAAATGTTACTACCTCTATATCTAACTCAGATAGATCACATTTAAGAATAATTTGTAGGACCGGTGTCGTCGATAGAGGGGGGGTGAATATCGATCGTGAAAATTACTCGCGGAAACTTCGTTCGTAAAACTATTCAGATCGTTAGTGCAGTGGAAAATAAAAATAAACAGAACACAGGTACACAGCGGATTTTTACTTGGTTCCCGACCCCTCAGGGTCAGTACATCCAAGGCCTATGCACGGGAACGCCCGTCCACTATTGGTCTCCTTTCCGGACTTTCCGGAGGCGGAGAAACCCGACTTACAGTGCAGTATTACAGGCAATAATATAGAAATTTAAATACAGTAATTAAAAAGCAAACCGACGAAACAAAGTTTGAAGCTCGGCCGATCTGGACCTCCGAAGTGCCGCGCACCTCCTCCTGGAGCCTCCCGGTCGTAGAGCCTCGTTTCTAGCGTGTTCTCGTCGGTCAGAAAGCTTAGGATCGCTCTTGGAAGTCGTGTCTGAAGCAGAGGGGTCGAGGCCCCTTATAAAGGCCTCCTGGGGGCGCCCCGGAAGACTCGGTCAAACTTTATCCCTGCGTCTACCTAGCCGCAGCTGATAACAGCTTTGACCAGGGCGCCCCGGATCTTCCGGGTGCCCATCTTGAACCCAGTCAACGCTTATCCACTGCTTCGTACTCGCAGCAACGAATCAATGTTGACCAGGGCGCCCTGGTGCATGAGGGCGCCCTGGTTAGGGCCTTCATTAAGCTTGCTTTGTCTTCGGTTCTTGGTACCTGCAATATCCACAAACACAAAGCATAGATACATATAATATTGGTCTTAAGGACTTGGTTCTGACTTCAGATTTGCACGAAACCCTAGGTCGAACCGGCACAAGTTCCCATCCCCGAGAACTCGCCCTTCACCTACTCCTTTCAGGAGACGGTTGCCACCCAGTCCTTCGGATGGACTTTTGCTTAGCCTCCGATTACTCCGGATCTCGAGACGCCCAAACCCTGACCCGTCTCTACTCCTGTCCTTAGTCATCGCTCAGCTAAGTTGCTTAGTCTCTCGGACCAAGTCTTCATTTCCTAGCAGTCCTTCGACAGGTGCCTAGCAGCCCTTCGCTAGGTCTTTGTTACCAAGCGGTCCTTCGCCTGGTGCCTAGCAATCCTTCGCTAGGTCTTCTATGCCTAGCAGCCCTTCGCTAGGTCTTCTATGCCTAGTAGTCCTTCACTAGGTGCCTAGCAGCCCTTCGCTAGGTCTTAGGGTTATGATTCCTAGCAGCCCTTCGCTAGGTGCCTAGCAGCCCTTCGCTAGGTCTTAAGGTTTCGAAACCTAGCAACCCTTCGCTAGGTGCCCAGCAGCCCTTCGCTGGGACTTAGGGTTTTGATGCCTAGATTAACTAGGACTTTTCTTTAGCTAAGGTTACTTCTCTTTTGCTCCCCTTTGTCTGTTCAATATATCACTGACTTAAGTGAATTGTCAAACATTAAAACACTTCAAGAGGAACATCATTGATGCAACTTGCACCAACATAATTACCTCTTCGGATGAGAGTCGGTCGACAAGGCCCCTCACCCTACTAATATGCGAAGGAATATTCCTCCACTTATTTATTCGGGGTCCTTCAACATTGAATGGTTTTTGAATTGGTACATGCTCCAAAAACCATGCCTACACAAAGTTTTCCAGCCAAATACATTAATGACATCAAAATATTATAAAATTTAACAAGATAATTCTACTCGCTGCCAAAAGCCCTGCAAATCCCTTTAGGTAAGGGAGGTTGGTGGTGCTCTGGTTTCCCTGAGTTGATGAAAATAAGTCCCCAATCTTAGGTAATTGTGGAGACAAAAATTGATGGATAGCTTCTACCCAGTTGAATCTACCTAGATTGTCATAATCATCTACTATATCTACAAGACCTAGAGGAACCTTATATGTACTAGACGAAAATAAAACACAAACAAATATATACAAAATATAAAATTTACTCACTAATAACACATCATTCTCTGATTCAACACTTTTAGAAAAATGTTTAAGTAACTCCTCAAGTCTTGTTCTTGTAGGTTGTTTTTCTTTTGAGAAGTAAGTACGATAGAGGTCACCCGATGCTTTAGTTGAATTAATAGGGACCGAAACACCACGGTCCACTATACCCAGTATCAAAGCAACATCTCGTCTGGAGAACGCAACCGGTACACCTGAAACAATTACAATATTTAATTATCATCAATAATATAGGCTTGAAATTATTCCACGTTGGGCCTGAAATGATTTCAATTCAGGCCCAACGTGGGCCTGAAATGAATTCATTTCAGGCCCGAGGTGGGCCTGAAATGAATTCATTTCAGGCCCGAGGTGGGCCTGAGGCCTACCGAGGGCCTGAACTAAATTAACTTCAGGCCCTCGGTAGGCCTGAAATGATTTTATTTCAGGCCTACCGAGGGCTTGAAGTCATTTTCACTTCAGTCCCTCAGTAGCCCTAAAATGAAATGATTAAACTTTATCAAAAACTAATCAAATCTAGGGTCATCTATATTATTGTCTTATCTTACTATAGATACTATAGATATTGTCTACAATTCATAACTAAAACTATTACCTGAGAATTTAAAACCTTGCGAGGTTGAATCCCAACTTTCAAATATATTAATCAAAATTCCACGGATATGCTACAATTCTTGTATGTCTAGGAAAAAACTGAAAGGCGACCCTTTGATCTTCGCAATGTGTCGATCATTTAAAATGTCAAATTCTTTAAAAAATTGTTTAAAGTGGCCTAAAACACTACACCAACGTAATTTTTGTCCAATGTCATTTGAATCCTACAGTTTAAATACAGTACAAATTTATTCAGCAAAATAATTTTAAACATGTCGACAAACTATGCTGGTTTGACCTAACCATATCGCTAACATACCTTGGTGGATAATGCCAAGGAAGAAGACGCTGAACCACCCACAGACCTTTTTCCTGACATTATCAAATAAATCAAACGTACAGAAACCCTAACCCCTTGGTGTATTATGCCGATCAGTCTCGACTTCAATGTTAACACTATAACCCACCTCAGGATCACACAGAAACGCTTTCGAGCAATGCCTAGGTTTTGGTTGTCCGCAGGGATTCGGGGGATGAGCTCGCGACTATATCACAGCTAGGGCACGTAGGACTGCAAGAAGGCGAGTTCTTGCGCTGAGAGAGGTTGAGAGTGAGCTTTTATCCGAAATGAAGGACTTCCATTTACGTTGTTGCGCTGAGAGAGAACGGAGAAAATTTCCACTGCTACCCATCCGAACCACAAATTAATATTTTATTGATAAAGTGGTTCGGTTGTCTCGAAAATGTGTTTGATAAAGCCATTCTTTGGCGGGAGGGGTATTTCCGTAACTTCACTTTATGGGATGCGCCCTTTGGTATAATAGAAATCATGGTACTCCTTTCGGTAATTACGAATAGTTGGATACGCCCTTTGATAAATTGCCGAAGGGGCATTGCTTTAGAAGTAAAGCTAAGGAAGTCAAATGGTTGTTCAAAATCGAAGCCCATAATATGTTTGCATCCAAACTCTGAAAAGAGATAACTAAATTGGTTCAGAAGTCTTAGAGCTACAAAATTTAAGTGAAACAAACAAAGTAAATGTAACCTCGCGTTCCAATAAATATCTCCAAAATCATTTTACCAAATTGAACTGTGAAGGAAATGAGTTGGACGCCTTAGTTTTCTGTGATAAACAAGCATGATCAGAAGCTCAGAAAGGGAGCATTGATAAGGTATTTACACGTTGAAGAACAAAATAACATTTTCAGTCCTAATTCAAACAGTTTAGAAGTAAACAAAGATATCATTGTAGATTCAAAATGTTGACAGGAGTTTAGAAATTTCAAATACTTCAGCTCAAAAAGACTCGTAACATAATTTTCTAATATTCTTTTCATTCCAACCCATCATTGCAACTCTTCATCGTTAACTCTTTTAAGTTTCAGCAATCCTTCATAAACATTCACACTCAGCAAAAATGCAATATGTTAGTTTCTTCAGAAACACCTCAAATTTGCAATTTGGTAAACATAAAAAAGAAACTTTTTGTAAAAACGAATAATAGTAAGAAAACAATCAATTACTAGCCAAATAATAGCAGATTTAGAACCCTAACATAAGAGTTGAGGAAAGAAACCAAACTGCAAGTTGGTCTTTATGCTGGAAAAGGATGTGCTTCACATCTTCTAAATGGATGTCAGGTATAAAGTCCACCATAAGCATTCCTGTGCACGATCAACAAAAGAAATTACTCAATATAAGGTCAGTGCATCCATTGAGATAATATGTAAAATACGGCAATTAATTCTAAGGGTTAAATAAAAAAATAACCGTGTAGAATGTTACGAAAATTTTCAGGATTTTTTTCTAAATTCTTTTGAGGCCATTTTGGAATTTATGAGGATAAACAAACCTGTTTTAGCTTATCCTAATTAATTGAGGGGAAAGTTGAATTTTGGAAATGCATTTATAAATATTTTTATTATAAATGCCTAATCTCTGATTAGCCGAACTCCTCTTCTTCCCTCTTCTTCAGCAACATCACCTCCAATCCCGATCCTTTTCCTCTTCTCTTGTCCTCACGATCTCGCCGCCATGCCTCCGGTTGCCACTTCATCGCCGGCGGTTGGCAATCCGTCCATCTACCATTCCAACCTCTTGCTGTGGGCCACTGTTCTCCCTCGCGAGCTCCCCTTTCTCACAGGCGATCTCATCATCGCCGACGCAAATACAGGCCGCCGGCCCTTCGGCCACGAGCAGACCCCTAGCCGGAGACACTGACTTCCGGTTCCCCGTTTCGTCTCGATCCGTCTCCCAATTGTTGCGGCTGTCTCTCCATCCGATCCACCGCCCTGTTTCGAGGGCGTCTCTCCCATGACCGACGCATCTCGGTGATCGCTTCGTATTTTTTTGCTCCGGCCAAGTCCTTGCTGCCTCCATCTTTGTTTCCTGTTTCTATTGTTTGTTTTGGTGCGGCCTTCGTTAGAGTACAATTTTTAGGGATTTCGAGCGGTTTGGTCCATGGATCTCAGTAGTTTTTTTTTAAAAAAAAATGTTTTTGGTTGCGGGTGAAGTTGTGTTTGAAAGTTGAAACCATAGAAAAATATCGAATTGAAATTTAGTTCCGATATTATATCAGATTTCCGATGTTGTCAATTGGGAAAAGTTGCCATTTTCGATTTCCGCTGAGTAAAATCCTCCATTGTGCTTTCTGGCATACAAAAGATGCAGGTTCAGTATGTATGTGACGCTTCTAAAAAATTGTCTTTGTCAGATAGATGCAGATTCTAACTTTGATTTCGAGAGGGGAAATTGTTTTTCATATGCTGCAGGTCCAATTCACTTAGCTATATAACACCATCTGTAAGCTCCCTTGCCTTTGAAATCTTGAACGAGCTACTGAAGTACAAAACCTTGATTCCACTTAGCTATATAGCAGAAGGAGATGAAACATATCATTGACAGCTGCCCCAGATTGGGAAGTCTGATAAACATTTCCTTGATACTAGCTTGTTAGTGAGAGTTTAGTGCAAGCAAATGTGGAAATCATTCTGCAAAACAAGTTTGCCCACCAAGTCTCTTTCTTGAAATTCCTACTTGTTTTTCATAATGTTCTCCTTCAATATAGGTTATGAGAATCATGCTTCTTCAAGGAGGACAACAATGACAACTCACATAAAACTCTATTTAGCAGTAGTAAAGGGCTAACTGGTGGGTACATTTTATAGTTTACAGTGGCTAGATTGATATCTTTTGTTACAAGGACTATAGCTTTTATTATTAACTTAGATATGAGATGGTTGTGTATGAGGTATCTAAGTTTCCTGCTGATAGCTAAGTTTATGATGACAGTTAAAAGATCAGTACCTCCGATTGCTAGTAGAACTTCTTTGCAAGCACATCACTAAGTCTAATTTTTTAGTTTCAGTTGAAAAATAACTGTCTTCAGTTTAGAAGCCTGGATTTTTAGAAGCATGGTTAAACCTTGTTATGTAAGGCTACTACACTACTAGTGCTTGAGAAAAGGAATAAACCATACTAGAGTCATTCTTTTTTTTCTTTTTGCTTAAAATATGATTGAAAAATTTCAATCAATCTCCCTTGTCTAAATGCTCATTGACATCTAATAGGTTTCATACATGATCTTGTGTGATGTTTATTGTTTTAAGAGAGGTATGAAAAATCTCCTGTTTTATCTGAAAAAGTCATTCTTTATTGTTTCAAGTCAATCGTCTAAGTACTCATCAATTAAACAGATATTGTTTTTGTTTAATTTCCATGATGGCATCTCTTTTGTATTTGCCAATCATTTACAAGCCATCCTCTATGGTTACACACTCATCTTAGTAAATGTTTATCATTTTCCTTCTATGAGATTTATTTTTTTGATAATCTCTTCTCTTGTTCTTAGGTTGCAAATCCAAAGGGATTCTTGTCATGTTAGCAACAAAGGTATAGTCATCATCAACAGAGTTATTTTTCTGTTAATATTTCTGTAGCCTGCTCACCACATATATTGCGATCTCATGAACACTACTATTCACAAATTATGGCCAAACTCTCCTTCAGCATTTATATAAATAACAAGATACAAAAATGTAATAAAATTGGTCTACTGGCAAACCCTTAGATCCAACTTATCTATGTAGTATAGGACACTACGGTGCATGAAGCTCCCACCAATGCGGGATATTGGCGGGTCCGGTGCACAATTTTATCTTGTATTGCAAAAGACATCTATGAAGTAGTATTATTGTAAAATTGAAAGACAATTAACTTCTTGTCTAATTGTTTGCAGATTAGCTGCTGAATGTAGCTTAAACTATATTAGAGTAATTGAACTTAATTAGGAACAGGGTGAGTTTCTAAAATATTAGGCATTATAGGCTGTAACAAATCTGATCATTTGTCGAACAACATAGTTAAAGTCAATTCCCCAACAAAAATGAACATAATTCCTTTTACAGCCCCTATGGTCCCCGAGTTCCCACAATCATAATCTTCGTCAAGTTAAAAATTGCTCCCGCTAAACATCAAAAATGAACATCAAAGTGTTTTTGCTCTCGCTAAAACATGACCAAACTACTCATATTCAAATCCTCAAACTCGTTTCACAAGCACTACTTATCGGAATTGTACTCCTATGAATGTAGTCTCTCGAGGAGATCTCTCGAGCAGGTTTTCCGAATCGGACGTCTCGAACCGTTCTTCCCGAGTTGAATTCCCCGAGCAGATTATCCCGAGCTGGAATTCCCGAGCAAGAATTCCCGAGTAGAGTCTCTCGACCAGTATCTCCCAAGCAGGATTTCCCGATCAGGATCTCCCGAGCAGTATCTCCCGAGCCGGACGTCTCGAACCGGAAGTCCCGAACCGGTCTTCCCGAACCGGAAGTGAAGAGTTGCCAAGGTTTGCGTAACGCAGTTTCCTCGAAACAGATTTGTCCTCCTCCAACGGTGCTTCGAGGTTCCGAGGGACGTCTGTCTCTCAGGATACAATAGTAGGATTACGAACACAACGGAGCACTCGTTGCTAGTGGCGAACTGAAGAAGTACTCGAACGCTACCAGAGAGTCGGGAACAAGGTGGAAGACAATCTATGTCTCTTAATATAAGCTCAGACCCCCGCAGTAACCATTTACTGCCAATTAACCGGTCAGATTCAAACGTCTGTTGTTAATGCATTAGTTACGTTTGAGCAAAAAATTTGGCAAAATGTTAATTTATTCGCTTGGACAAATATTGTCCTGACCGGTTGGGCATTCAACGTGCGCAGGTCGTGCACGCACACGAGTTTACTTGGTTCAGTACAAATCCGAGCTTTGGATTTACATTCCCTTGCGCACCCACTCGTGATAGAAAGTCTCTCCCTTTGCATTTGTTGACAACTAACATACTTGTGAAATAATATAAACCAACAATTATGCCTTAACACTCCCAATGTGGGATTAAAATCTCATTCACAATGGAGTCTCTTTATTCTCCACCTCCCTTTCCATTCATTGGAAACTCTTAATATGGGACTAAAGTATCATTCACAATGGAGCATCTTTCCTCCTTTTCCATTCACACTATATCTAACATTATCTAGTTGTCGTTTTTTTTCCCTTTCTCTTGTCTCTCTCATATTCTTTTTGTATCAACTTTAAATTATATTTGCATTATTTTCAAAGGTCACATTGTTATCTTTGATCAACAAGTGGTTGATTCAAAATCCCACAATAAATCTGAGGGCCTGTCTCCAACTTATCGAAAAAAAATATGAATCAGGCAGCAGACAAATTGAACCTGGGGTGACCGGCTCGGCCCCACGGAAATTTCTCACCGGTCTCCAACTTATCGAGCAAAGCTAAATGGAAGCGTGAAACGCTAGCTAGCTCACTCAGAGCAAGTGTGCAACGATCGATCGACGACACGGGTGAAAAATCAGTTCCCTGAGATGATGTTGTTGGACTGGGTCAATTATTTAATTTTGTTAGCTTATTACAAATTGTCAATTAAGTTCATTTAAAAAGCCTGAATTATAAAAAGGTTCCCTTTAAATACGCCAACCATATACAAAGAAGACATTGATTAATTTTCTTGGAGTTTTCAATGGATCCTCAACTTGATTGTTCTGTATAAGTACTATGATGTCCCCGGGACTATGGTGTAATAGTAGGGTAATTAATCGTTAACTCAAGTATTCACAGTTCGATCCTCAGTTACGGTGTATTTTATAGGAATTTTTCTTTCAAATGAGGTGCGAATCCTAGGGCGTTGGGCTTCTAGACTGTCCACCGTAAATATTTTCCGATTTATTCTGATGACCGATAGAAAACTTTTATAAAATTAAATCGATCATCTTAAATTTAATTTGTATGCTGCTTGATTCATCATAACTCGATAATTATGTATCCTCAACTTTAACGGTAAATACGTTGTGAACTGGATCGATTTTTGAAGTCCAATTTTCACATATAAAGAAAAAAAAAGTATGCATAGAAGTACAAATTGTGCAGTCCGACTACTCCTGGACGGACAAACCTCATTAGTTTTCTTCTTACTTACTGGGTTTAGCTTTAGTCTTAGCGGGGGGAGGCGCTCCACCCTCCTCTCTGTCTTGGCCGCCACTCGATACCGAGCTCAACCTGCCTCTCCGTCTTGACCGTCACTCGATCCCAGACCTCCACCTTCCTCTTCATCTTGATCACCATCCCATCCCGGATCTCCACCTTCCTCTCTCTCTGTACCGCCACCCGATCCCAGAACTCCACCTTCCTCTCCGCCTTAGCCGCAACCGTCACCCGTCCGCTCCTCCCCTGCATAACCACCACCATCGCGGCGTCCCCGCTGTTGCTCTTCCCCTGTAGAAGCAAATTGAACGGCCAGTGTTAGCTAAAAATAATAAACCAGACAGCATACAAATTGAACCTGGGGTGATCGGTTCGGCCTCACGGAAGTTTTCCACCGATCACCAGGATAAATCGGGAAGCGCTCGCGGTGAGCAGTCTAGAAGCCCAGCGTCCCAGGATTCGCGCCCCATTTGGAGGAAAAATTCCTACAAAATGCGCCGTAGTTGGGGATCGAACCGCGAATATCTGAGTTAACGACTAGTTACCCTACTGTTGCACCATAGCCCCAAGGGCAACGGCCAGTGTTAGCTTGCTCAATAGACTAGAAGCCTAATTAAGCATCTTAATTAATTAGACTAATGACCTTGCTCATCTCAGTTTTAAACCTTAATTAATACTCGTGAGTCGAAGTGAAAACAAACGGGAGCGAGAGGAAGGTTTAAATAGAAAGGTGGGAGGGTACCTGTTCTGGATAGGAACCGTGCGATGGAGATCTGATGGCAAATTGAGTCAACTGTAGGTGGCAACGAGTCGTCGCGCGTCATTGCTGACGTGGAGGACGATAGTTTGATCTGACCTAACTTCAATTGACTTGCATGTGGTCGGCAAAAAATTACAAAAACATCATTTAATCTACTTTTAAAAACCAAAAATATATTAAAATATTTTTCAAGAGTTGATACATTTTTAATTTACAATATGTACAAGAGCAAGGTTCTTTAGATCACCAATGTAAACCTAGTCGGGTTATAATAGTCGGACACCCAATAATACAATTAATTTCAAATCAAAATCTTAATCGGCACTATGTGTCTCTTCACGGGATGAATTGATGGTTAGTACATGAGTATTGTCAGTATGAGATATGGGAGTCAAAATTTGACAAAGTCAATATGTCCGCCTTCCCATGTACACAACGTCCAGGCTAGTAGCTCCCATGATTTACCTCTTCGGTGTTAGTTCTAAGATGGATTGACGGAGGCACTAGAGACGAACGAATTGACTTTTACCAACATTTTTTTTCGTCGACAAAGTTAACTTTCAACATTTCTAGTTTGGTTGTTATTATATAATCGGCTTTTTACTAAAGGGCGCACCTGATAATTGGTATTTACGAAAAGGCATACCAGGGTTTTATTTTTACCAAAGGGCGCATCCATTTTAATAAACTTTCTCTTATACCTCTCCCGCCAAGTATTGTCTTTCTCTTTCTCAGTAACGAATCCCGAGATATCTGAATCTGCTTTTTCAGACTTTTTATTTTAAAATAATATATTATTTGAATCGACTAAAAAATATATGATAAAGAAAGAAAAAATATTTCAGTTAAAAAAATATATCTTCCAACATGATTTTAAAAAATATAAAGAGATGATTTTTTATATTTGATTAATATAAATTAATATATTTAATAATATTTAATAAATATATTAATATATAAAAAACCTATCAAAATATGTAATTTCATATTCAAACGCAGGACCTGAATTCACCATAGGAGGGGCTGAAGACATCTGACTTCAGGCCCTGCGTGCATTCAAAATTTTTTTCATTTTAAATATATTTTTTATAGTATTTAATCCGCTTGGCCATGCCTGGCCCCGACTGACCGGAGTTGCCGGATTGAGAAGGCCACGACACAGTGAAAATAGAAAACAAGGAAGAAAAACCGCGTAACATAGCGTACCTGGGATCGGAGGATTGTTCGCCGAAGGAGAAGCGTCGGAGACGGGGAGAGAGGATGTTCAGATCGTGTGCCTGGGGGGGGGCTATGTCCGCATGTTTAACCTAAAAATTGCGACGGAACTTACTTGTCCGTCGCTAACAGCGACGGGTTTGACCATGTCCGTCGCTATAATTAGGGGTTTGACCTAAATCACAATATTAGCGATGAATACTATCTATCCGTCACTATTCAATGATTTTTTTTTTTGTGAGAAGTTATAATATTTGAGTCGCACTCAAGTCTTTTTGAAAGATGTTTGAATTAATCAAAGTCGACCGTAGTCTTTGTAAAAAACGTTAATCTTTTACAAAATGAAATGAAGATATTTTAATTAACCAAAGACAACTGTGCATTTCATGACCATTAATGCATCTACTTAATTATTGGTCAATTGTTTTCTATTATTTTTTCAGCTAATTAATGATGATGAATATTATTGGCAGTATATAAATTAATCTGGTAAACGCAACTCATGCCTATAAATTTGCTTCATTTGTGAGATCGAATATGCATGCTTAACAAGGTCTAGTTTCCTGTAAGTTCTTCCCTTTCTTCCTTCATTTTTAATTTCAGAATAATTATTTTCTTAGCCAATCATAATGAATATTATTGGAAGTAAATTAATTAATCTGGTAAACGCTACTCATGCCTATATATTTGGCTTCATTTATGGGAGCCAATTTGCATGCTCATATCAAGAAGCATTAAATTTTCCTATAAGTTCTTCCTTAATTTGATGTTAATTATTCATCATTATTTTGCTGTTTCTGCAAATTTTGTTGATGATTTGATCTTGTTTGACGAAGATGGGAATATGCAATATCTACAGGTAATTATATTTCAGATACATTTGATTAAATTAAATATTTTTAATTTCATTTGCATGTGATTCATTAAATTTTTAAATTAGTTATGATAGTTGATGAATTAAGAATTTATTTGTGCAATTGATTGAAAGTATGTAGATTTTGTTTATATTTATTTTTAAAAATTATTTACCCTGTAAATTGATGAGAATTATTTTTTAAATGATCGTGTATATTTGTTCATTGAAAATCTTTATATTTATATATATTTTTTGTTACTATCGACTTCATAACTATAAAACAAAGAGGTACTGTTTTTTCAAATTTTTCAGTAAATTGATTTCAGAGAATATATTTTTTTTATTGAAATACGGTTAATATATTTTATATACCCTTATAATTGGTTGTCAATTTATTATTAGAATAAAAATTAAATTTTTGTAGGAAAAAAAGATTATTTGTTTATCTCTTCATATTTAAATGAGAAAATAAATATTTTTAAATTGAAAAAATCAATTAAAACTACGTATCGATTTTTTATTTTCTTTTATTTTATTTAAAACATATAAATTTGATTTTTTTTTTATCATTTTGGTATTGGTTTGACTAAATTAATATATGTTAAATAAAATCAAAAAATGAAATCTATAATTTATTTATATGAAATTATTATTAATGATATTGTTTTTTTAATTATAGCTAATAAAAAAATAAAGATGAGTGTTACAATCGACATAGATGAGGAATGGGTGAGAAGATTGGAAGAAAGACGATCGGCCATCGCAAGCCATGAAGAAGCAATTAGGCCAACGGGACAAGAGCCAACAATCTTCAAAGTCTTAGAAATTTTACGAGGTGTCCAGCCTGAGGCCTACGAGCCAATGATGGTCTCACTCGGGCCCTATCATCATAATAAGCCTCACCTTAAAGCCATGAATCGACATAAGTGGTCTTTGCTCAACAAGCTACTATCCCAAAATACAGGAATGGGTCTCAAGAACTATCTCAAACTAATCAAGGCAAAAGCAAGTGAAGCTCGCAATGCTTACTCAATCCAATCGATCCAGATGTGCGAAAATGAATTTCTCATGATGATGTTGTTAGACTGTGTGTTCGTCATCGAGATTCTATGGCTGTGGAAGGCATCGGAAGGAATAGAAAACCTGATCCTCTTTATGAACTGGCAACGATCAAGAAAAGTAGTGGCACGAGACATGTTGCTGTTGGAGAACCAATTGCCCTTCTTTTTGCTCGAGACTTTGTTCGACTCCGCGTTCCCTGACGAGCGAGGTAGGCTAAAGCAATGGGTCGTCCAATTCTTCAGTGGCTTTGTCGGTATCGAGATACCAGGAGTACCTGCTGATGCTACTCGAATTCACCATATTCTCCATCTTTATTACTTGTGCATTGTACCGTTAATTAACACAAGTATAAGGATTAATCCTCGACCCGATCATCATAGTCAGTCAAATTGGAAGAGGCTAGGATGGCTTCCAAGTGCGACTCGATTGGAGGAGACAGGAATCGGATTCAGGAAGAAGCGGAAGCCGACGAATTTCTTAGACATCAGCTTCCTTTCCCTTGAAAGGGTTCTGGAGATCCCCCGGATAGAGGTGGACGACGACATCAACATCCTGTTGAGGAATCTCATCGCGCTGGAACAGTGTGGCATTAATTACGGCGGCCCTGCCGCTGGCAACGACGGTCCCATCACGGGCTATGCTTTGTTCATGTCTTGCATCATTGACACCGCTGCAGATGTGGAAATACTCCAGCGAAACAAGATCATCGTCAGCAGGCTGGGCAACAACGAAAAAGTCGCCCAGTTCTTCAACAGGCTTTGCAAGGAGGTGGAGGTCGATTACGACAGATGCTACATTTCACGAGTCTTCGAGAAGGTTAATAATTCTAAATGGAATGCATTTCGTGCGGGCCTGCGCCGCAGATACTTTTGCGATCCACGGTCCAGTGCCTCATTGACGACAACTTTTTGGTCCCTTTACATTGCGGTCGTGCAACTTGTTTTGGCTTTACAAAATAGAGCTCGGTCTAATAAATGCTGTTGACGGCGCCAACAATGCCCTTTACATTTAAGTATGCTGCAAATTGAAAAAAAAAAAAAAAATTAAATCTCAAATAGTTCGATCGACTACAATAGATCCTAATCCATCTTATCTATTAATGATATGGTATATTTTTTAATAAAATTTTCTAACATATTAAATTAAATATATTCATTTAAAAATTAAATTACCTCTTTTATAGGGCACGGCGCCAACAAGTCATTATGATATAATATCCAAAATAGAGCTCGGTCTCATTAACGCTGTTGACGGAATGTATCGAGTCGATTACTGTGTAATCAACTTGTTGCAATCTTTTTGAAGCCAATTAATAAAGTTTAAGTATGCTGCAAATTGAAAAAAAAAAATTAAATCTCAAATAGTTCGATCGACTACAATAGATCCTAATCCATCTTATCTATTAATGATATGGTTTATTTTTTTAATAAAATTTTCTAACAAATTAAATTAAATATATTCATTTAAAAATTAAATTACCGGCGCCGACAAATCATTATGATATAATAATAATAATAATAAGAATATATCTCATATTAATGAAAGAGAATATTTTCATCATACATGAATGAGAGAGAGAGTATTTTTAACAACTTGGTTGTCAATCAATTATTCAATTTTATATCGCGCCTGGGTGTCTTAGCTTGCCCAGCATTCATCGTGATTTACCCCCTCTGGATACTTGTGGGGTAGATACCAGGGGGCCGCTGGGTTGACGGTTCCAACCTTTTTTTGAAATGAAATTATTCAATTTTATATACCTATCTTATGATAACGAACACGATTATAGATAAATAATAATATGAAAAGAAAATGGTCAAGAGAAAGTCCACCTCATTCCCGAAGACATGATTGTGTTTTGTTTTATAATCCACATGTTCAAATTCAAGTGGAATTTTTTTAAAGCTATTTACTCTTAAATATTAATTTTGTTAAGTAAACATCCAAATTCAAATTATTTCAGATAATTCATATTCATAATGTTTTATCTATCAAATGATTGTTAGCTATTTTTTACATGAACAATATAACATATATGAAAGATTTATTCATAGAATCTCCTTATTGCTGTTGCTTGATGCCCGCTCGCCAATTTTTGTCCCTGTAATGTATCCACCACTCCAGGCATTCTGTAGAAATTAACAAAATTAAATTAAATCATTTTTTTTAAAAAAAAAACTGGATTTAATTTATACCAATCAAACAAATAATATTTTTGCAGAAAATTTACGTGCAAAAGAACTTTCAATCAAAGTTACCCGGAACAGGATTTCGCCTAAACCAATGTTTCTGAAACCAATTCAATCCAGTAAGAGTAGTGGCGCTTCAAATAGACTGAGTTCGATTGGTTCAGCTCTCAGATACAATTTACAAGACACTAACTCAATTGTTCATCATCAAGATAACATTTTTAATTATCTTTCTTTTATGTCGATTAGTAAAAGTAAACAGAAGGTTACATATGCAATTGGAAACACCCATCATGTTGCTAGCTAAGTCGATATGTTCTTCAATAGAATATTTCCATAACATAAACATTACCTGAAAGTTGAATCCGCCGGTAATCCCATCAACATTTAGTACATGCAAAAAGAATTGATTTCTAATTATGTTATCCAACGAATAGACTACATAGTAATAGGGAAACAACAGGTTACCTCGCCCGCAAAAAATAGATTCGGTGTCACTTTGCTTTCCATGGTGTTTAACGATATCTGCATTGCAATATAAGAAAAGAAGAAAGCGATGAGTTAAAGATGAAGAGAATTTACTCTCCTTTTGATTGTGCATGAAGCAGAGCACAAACCTCAGAGAGTGGGATGCCTCCGGTCGTGACAAATTCGTCTTTGAATTGACCCTTAAGGTGTGAGACAGAATAAACAAGGTAAATTTAAATGAATTTTAGAGAAGTTCAAAAAGCAATACTCAAACTGGGATCCCAAAGTTGCATACTTTTCCCGCTATTTTAAAGGGACAAGTTTAAAGCAAATGTGGAAATCATTCTGCAAAACAAGTTTGCCCACCAAGTCTCTTTCTTGAAATCCTACTTGTTTTTCATAATGTTCTCCTTCAATATAGGTTATGAGAATCATGCTTCTTCAAGGAGGACAACAATGACAACTCACATAAAACTCTATTTAGCAGTAGTAAAGGGCTAACTGGTGGGTACATTTTATAGTTTACAGTGGCTAGATTGATATCTTTTGTTACAAGGACTATAGCTTTTATTATTAACTTAGATATGAGATGGTTGTGTATGAGGTATCTAAGTTTCCTGCTGATAGCTAAGTTTATGATGACAGTTAAAAGATCACTGTACCTCCGATTGCTAGTAGAACTTCTTTGCAAGCACATCACTGATTTTTTAGTTTCAGTTGAAAAATAACTGTCTTCAGTTTAGAAGCCTGGATTTTTAGAAGCATGGTTAAACCTTGTTATGTAAGGCTACTACACTACTAGTGCTTGAGAAAAGGAATAAACCATACTAGAGTCATTCTTTTTTTTCTTTTTGCTTAAAATATGATTGAAAAATTTCAATCAATCTCCCTTGTCTAAATGCTCATTGACATCTAATTAGTTTCATACATGATCTTGTGTGATGTTTATTGTTTTAAGAGAGGTATGAAAAATCTCCTGTTTTATCTGAAAAAGTGCATTCTTTATTGTTTCAAGTCAATCGTCTAAGTGCTCATCAATTAAACAGATATTGTTTTTGTTTAATTTCCATGATGGCATCTCTTTTGTATTTGCCAATCATTTACAAGCCATCCTCTATGGTTACACACTCTTCATAGTAAATGTTTATCATTTTCCTTCTATGAGATTTATTTTTTTTGATAATCTCTTCTCTTGTTCTTAGGTTGCAAATCCAAAGGGATTCTTGTCAAGTTAGCAACAAAGGTATAGTCATCATCAACGGAGTTATTTTTCTGTTAATATTTCTGTAGCCTGCTCACCACATATATTGCGATCTCATGAACACTACTATTCACAAATTATGGCCAAACTCTCCTTCAGCATTTATATAAATAACAAGATACATAAATGTAATAAAATTGGTCTACTGGCAAACCCTTAGATCCAACTTATCTATGTAGTATAGGACACTACGGTGCATGAAGCTCCCACCAATGTGGGATATTGGCGGGTCCGGTGCGCAATTTTATCTTGTATTGCAAAAGACATCTATGAAGTAGTATTATTGTAAAATTGAAAGACAATTAATTTCTTGTCTAATTGCTTGCAGATTAGTTGCTGAATGTAGCTTAAACTATATGAGAGCAATTGAACTTAATTCGGAACAGGGTGAGTTTCTAAAATATTAGGAATTATAGGCTGTAACAAATCTGATCATTTGTGGAACAACATAGTTAAAGTCAATTCCCCAACAAAAATGAACATAATCCCGTTTACAGCCCCTATGGTCCCCGAGTTCCCACAATCATAATCTTCGTCAAGCTAAAAATTGCTCCCGCTAAACATCAAAAATGAACATCAAAGTGTTTTTGCTCTCGCTAAAACATGATCAAACTACTCATTCAAATCCTCAAACTTGTTTCACAAGCACTACTTATCGGAATTGTACTTCTATGAATGTAATCTCCCGAGGAGAACTCCCGAGCACGTTTTCTGAATCGGACGTCTCGAACTGGTCTTCCCGAGTTGAATTGCCCGAGCAGATTATCCAGAGTTGGAATTCCCGAGCAAGAATTCCCGAGCAGAGTCTCTCGGCCAGTATTTCCCGACCAGAATTTTCCGACTAGGATCTCCTGAGCCGGACGTCTCGAACCGGAAGTCCCGAACCAGTCTTCCCGAACCGGAAGTGGAGAGTTGCTGAGGTTTGCATAACGCAGTTTCCTCGAAACAGATTTGTCCTCCTGCAACGGTGCTTCGAGGTTTCGACGGGCGTCTATCTCTCAGGATATAATAGTAGGATTACCGGTATAATGGAGCACTCATTACTTGTGGCGAACTGAAGAAGTACCCGAACGCTACTAGAGAGTCAGGAACGAGGTGGAAGACAATCTATGTCTCTTAATATAAGCTCAGACCCCCGCAGTAACCATTTACTGCCAATTAACCGGCCAGCTTCAAACGTCTGTTGTTAATGCACACACACGAGTCTACTTGGTTCAATATAAATCCGAGCTCTAGATTTACTGTTGGTGCAGGTTGCACTAACGGTCAAACTCAGGTTTTGATGTATGACAAAGTGGTTAAAGTTAGGGTTGTTGGTATTTGACCTCTTTACTAAGTGTGCAGGGTTGAAAGACTTAGGACCAGACACCAGGCTGAAGTCCAGGATGGTTGAGTTCTGGCGGGAAGTCCAGTTGGGTCCGCGGGACCTGACAACTGGCTGAAGACCAAGTTGGTTGAGACTTGGCAGGAAGACTAGGGTGGTTGAGCCTTGGCAGGAAGTCCTGGTGGGTCAAGAAGTCAAGTAGAGCTGCGCGAGGTAAGTGAGGTAAGTCACTGGAGGATCGAACCAGTGAGGACGCCTTCCCCGTCAAGGGAACAGTAGGCGTCGGTTCGACCTAGGGCTCCATTTTGGAGATCAAAGTCAGAACCAAGACAGCAAAGGCTGTATAAAATAATAATTGTTTTATTGTGTTTCGGACTAACCCTGGATGCAGGACCAAAGGAACGTGTGTCTGCAGCTCAGTGAGCCTCAAAGGAGAGAGGCAGCAGCTGAGTAGGGCGCCCTGAGTGTATAGGGTGCCTCCAAGGTGAACAAGAAACAAGTAAGGCAAAAAGGTGTACGGCTAACAGCTGGCCGAAGCGCCCTCTGCAGCCAGGGCGCCCTCAGGTCCAAGGCGCTTCGCGCCTACGCCAGCGAGGCCGATCAAATCTATCCAGCCGAGAAGACCGGGTCAACGAGGGCGCCCTCAGCGACCAGGGCGCCCCAGAGGTCAAACTTCATCCCTATTTAGGCGGGATAAAGCTTGATCGAGCAAACTGCGGATCGGATGACACTTGGCAGGGCGCCCACGACGTCCAGGGCGCCCTAGGGGCTATAAATAGCACCCCTCGACCCCAAGCTTTACATCAACGTTGTACCAAAGCTTCCACGCTCCTCTGCTGCAGTCTGTGCTCTGACTCGACGCTGTCCGACCGCTGCTGAAAGATCGCTCCCAACAACCGAGCTGCTTCACATAAATCTAAGTTGTTGGGTAACGCAATTTTTTATTTATTGCATTTAATTACTTGAAAGTGTGGGGTTGTCACACTTTCAATTCTTTTGTACTCGCCTACTCTATCGGGGTTTACCGGTAGAGAGTTTTAGTGGATTGCCCAACGGAAAGGTCCGAGGGACCTGGGCCTTCGAGTAGGAGTCGCCGAAGGCTCCGAACGAAGTAAAACTATCTGTGTCGTTTGTATTGGTATTTCGTTCGTGCTTTATTGTTTTTCCGCTGTGCACGCTTTTTTGAAGCGCTCTAATTTTTTTAAAGTCACGTGATTCACCCCCCCCCTCTCACGTGCATCGATCCTACAAGTGGTATCAGAGCCTGGTACGCTCTGTATCGGTGCAACCACCATAAGAGCCGGGGGAAATCCAGTTTTTTTTATTTTTGATTTTTCGCTACACATGATCTAAATTAGGTATTGTTGCCTAGATTTGGATTATTTTTTTTCGTTCGTTTGATTTTACTCGAATTTGGTGCAACACCATTTCGAGTCGCTCTTTCTCTTTCTTCTCCTGTTCCTACCGCACTACTAGTCCAAGACCTAGTCTTGGGACAAGTTTTTGTGTGGTCTATTTCAGATGGCTCAAGGTGAAGGGTTTAGCACTGTCCGTCCTCCACTCTTCAATGGGGAAGACTTCCCTTACTGAAAACGAAGAATGGAGGTGTACCTAAAAACAGACATGGATCAATGGTTCGCCGTGCAATCTGGCTACGAACCACCAATGGACGAGGGAAACAATGCACCACTGAAGCCTGACAGATGGAACCTTGATATGAAGAGAAAGGCCCAGACTGAGTACAAGGCGCAGAACACCCTCCAGTGCGGACTAACAAAAGAGGAATTGAACCGTATCGGCCCAACTGAATCTGCCAAAGAGCTCTGGGACAAACTGATTGAACTACATGAAGGCACCTCTGATGCAAAGGTAACAAAAAGGGATTTACTTTTAAATAAGTTATTTAACATAAAAATGCAGGAAGGAGAATCTGCAAGCCAACTTCACGCCCGGATCAAGGACATACTAAATGGACTCCACCTAATCGGGCACAAACAAGAAAACAGAGACATCATAAGGTATGCTTTTAATGCGTTCCCTAGAAATTCACTATGGGCATCTATTATAGATGCTTATAAAATTTCTAGGAACCTTTCTAAAATTAATTTAGACGAATTGTTTTGTGAATTAGAACTGCACGAACAGACTAACGCCAAGGTCGAGAAAGGGTTTGCCTTATTTGCAGGTTCCTCAAAAGAAGGCAAGTCAAAGAAGAAAATTCAAGATTTAGAAGAAGAGTCAGACTCAGACTCAGATGATGAGGAACAAATGGTCAACCTAGTAAGAAAGGTATTCGCCAAAAAGAAAAGCCATTTCTCAAGAAAGGACCTCCAGAGGATAATGAAGCCCACCAGCAGTGAAGACAAAAGTAAAATAACCTGTTTCGGCTGCAACAGAAAAGGACACTTCAAACACGAATGCCCCTACAAAAAGGAGAATCAACCCAAGAAGAATAAGAAGAAGAAGGCTCTTCAAGCCACTTGGGACGACAGCACAGACGACTCCGACGATGAACCACCAAGGAACTCAAACTATCTCGCACTAATGGCAACCGGACCCGGGTCAAACTCAGAGCACGACGAAGATTCCGAATACGAGTCGAGTCAAGAGATCGGACTCTTTTCGGACGACTCGACTAAGGTATATTTAGATTCAGTTAATCAAAAATTTTTTAAGATTATCTCTGCTTTAAATAAAAAATTGCTTGCATCTGAATCTAGAAATAACCAGCTCCTTAAGGAAAATCAAGACCTTAAGGAGAAATTAATTAATACCAGAACATTAACTGAACAAACTCAAAATCAAAAATTAATTGAGCTTGAAACTGAAAACTCAACCCTAAAGGGCGAAGTCCTAAAACTTAAGGATCTACTAGCAACTTTCACAACCCGATCCAAGAACCTTGACCTTATTCTTGGATCACAAAAGGGCATGTACAACAAATCTGGGATAGGATATAAATCAAGATCGAACCAAAGATCCTTTATCTCCTTTATCCACCCCCGCAAAAATCAACGAAAAGCGTGGGTTCCGAAAGCTTATCTAACAAAGCAAGTAGGTCAGAATCAATTTTATGTCCCAAAAAGGGACATCCATTACATTGACCCTAGACACCCAGTCTACAATTTAGGGGGAGGCTCCAAACTAGTTGGCACCTCAAAATCAGCCTTTGCCCAGGTGGGAACTTAGGACTAGCTTCAAAGTTAATTTGACTCTTGTACTATTTAGTACCAGGGTTCTCAATGAGTAAGTTAAAAGTCCAACTTCTTTAAGCGGCTTTGCCTAGAAAATGGTTGTTGCTCCAATAAGGCTTCGGCCAAAGAAGGTCACTGTGCCTCGCCATGGCCTGGAAGCCAATTATTGAAGTGTACTTTTAAATTACTACTTGTTAAACTTGGATCTAACACAAGGTCAAGATAACTTTTCTAAACAAACTCAAAATCATCTCACAAAATCATAGGACTCCCTTGATTGATGACTTAGACCGAGTGAGATGAATAAGGATAACCAAATTCAAATTATTGATTGATAACTCAACTTTCAAAATTAAAATTCAAATTCAAATTCAAAAATTAAAATTCAAAAAATTAAAATTCAAATTCAAATTCAAAAAATAAAATTCAAATTCAAAAATTAAAATTCAAATTAAAATTCAAAAAATTAAAATTCAAATTCAAATTCAAAATAAAATTCAAAAATTAAAATTCAAATTCAAATTAAAATTCAAAAAATTAAATTCAAATTCAAAAAATAAAATTCAAATTCAAAAATTAAAATTCAAATTCAAATTCAAAAATTAAAATTCATATTCAAAATCAAAATTAACATAACTCAAATTTAAAATTTCAAACTCAAGTTTTTAAATCTTCTTAAATTTTTTCAAAAACTTAACCTAAGGTCTAAACCTTTTACTTAACTGTAGGAAAACAAATGGATCATTGACAGTGGATGCTCCAGACACATGACTGGGGATCCCACCAAATTTACAGAACTCAAGTACAAAAGACTAGGGACCGTTGCTTTTGGAAACAACGGTAAACTTAAGGTAATTGGCCTAGGCAATATTGAACTTGAGTCTGATTTCATAATAACAAATGTATTACTTGTTGAAAATTTCAACTTCAATTTACTAAGCATTAGCCAATTGTGTGACACTGGTTATAAGGTTAGGTTTCTATCCAATGAATGTCTGATCAAACACAATGACAACCCAAACATCACACTTAGAGGACTTAGGCACAATAACATTTATGAAATTAAGTTAACCTGTCCCTTAGAAAACTGCCTCTTAACCCATAAGGATGAGACTTGGCTCTGGCATAGGAGACTTTCACACACTCACTTCAGAAAACTACCTAAACTAAATGGTGTAGTTAGAGGCCTACCAAAGTTATCTAACCTTGAGTCAACCTTATGTAATGCTTGTCAACAAGGAAAACAAACTAGGTCAACCCACAAACCAACTAATCAAACTCAAACCAAGTCAATTCTGGAATTAATTCACCTAGACCTATTTGACTCACATGGGGTTAAATCAATTAATGGGAACCTATACTGCCTAGTAATTATAGATGACTATTCAAGATTTACCTGGGTAAAATTCTTAAAAAATAAAGATGAAACTTTTGATACACTCACTCAATTTTGTAAATTAACAGAAAATAAAAAGGGATTAAAATCAAAAGACTTAGGAGCGATAATGGCGAAGAATTCAAAAATCACAAATTTAATCAATTTTGTCTAGAAAATGGCTACCATCACGAATTCTCTTGCCCTAAAACACCTCAACAAAATGGAGTTGTAGAAAGAAAAAATAGAACACTACAAGAAGCAGCTAGAACAATGCTAAATGAATACAACTCACCTAAATACCTTTGGGCTGAGGCTGTTAGTACAGCTTGTTATGTACAAAATAGAATAACTCTAATTAAAAACCTAGGAAAGACCTCCTTTGAAATCTATTATAACAAACAACCTAACATTAAATACCTTAAAGTATTTGGATGTAAAGTCTATATCTTAAATACTAGAGAACACATAGGAAAATTTACTTCTAAGGTTGAGGAAGGTATCTTTGTAGGTTATTCCCTTACCAGTAGAGCTATAGAGTTTATAACAAAATTACCCTAAAAATTGAAGAAACTACAAATGTAAAATTTGATGAAAAATCGGACCCAAATAACTCTGATCAAACCACCTACCAACCAATTGACTTTGTTAGATCCAGTACTGACCCTGATGAAAGGCAAATTGAGGACCAAAACGATGATCTAACTGAACCCACACCTGAAACTGAACCTAACCAACCCAGAACTGTTCGAGTTAGCTCAGCCCACCCAACTGATCAAATCATAGGTGATCCAGAACTAAGGGTTCAGACTAGATCAGCTTTTAGGAACCTTAGTCAAATTGCCTTGATTTCAAAAATTGAACCCAAGTCTATAGAAGAGTCCTTACTTGACCCTGATTGGATCATAGCCATGCAGGAAGAGTTAGCCCAATTTGAACGTAGTCAAGTCTGGGACTTAGTACCCTTACCTAAAGGCAAGAAATTTATTGAAACTAAATGGGTCTTTAGGAATAAACTTAACGAACAAGGAGAAACAGTCAGAAATAAGGCTAGGTTAGTAGCTAAGGGGTTTAGCCAAGTAGAAGGTCTTGATTATGATGAAACCTATGCCCCTGTAGCTAGACTTGAATCCATTAGAATGCTCTTAAGTTATGCAGCCCATAAGGGATTTAAACTTTATCAAATGGATGTTAAGTCAGCCTTCCTAAATGGCCTAATTAAAGAAGAGATTTATGTAGGTCAACCCCCTGGTTTTGAAAGCTTAGAACACCCTGACTATGTCTTTAGACTTAAGAAAGCCCTATATGGACTTAAGCAAGCACCTAGGGCCTGGTATGAAAGACTGTCTAACTACTTAGTTTCAAAAGGTTTTAACCAAGGCAAAATTGACCCAACACTATTTGTTAAAACACTAAAAAATGATATTTTTGTAGCCCAAGTATATGTAGATGATATAGTATTTGGCTCAACTAACTCAGACTTTTTACAAGATTTCACAACGATAATGGAAACTGAATTTGAAATGAGTTTAGTAGGTCAATTAACTTTCTTTTTAGGACTACAAATAAAACAGACCAGTGAGGGTACCTTTGTCTATCAACAAAAATACACAAAAGAACTACTTAGAAAATTTGGAATGGATAATACAAAAGAGATTAAGACACCAATGGCTACCAATCAAACTATAGATAGTGATCCAAAAGGCAAACCTGTTGACCTTAAGTACTATAGAAGTGCTATAGGAAGCCTACTTTACTTAACTGCAAGTCGACCTGATATTCTTTTTGCAGTTAGTATGTGTGCTAGGTATCAAACATGTGCTAAAGAGTCACACCTAACCCTAGTTAAAAGAATATTTAGGTACCTTAAAGGAACAGAAAGATTAGGAATTTGGTACCCTAGAACAGCCCAGTTTGAGCTTATTGGATATTCTGACTCAGACTATGCTGGCTGTAAATTAGACAGAAAAAGTACCAGTGGTGGATGCCAACTTCTAGGACCCTCACTAGTTAGTTGGTTTAGTAGAAAACAACACTGTGTTGCCCTATCCACCACTGAAGCTGAGTACATAGCTATGGGTGAGTGTGTAGCCCAACTACTCTGGATGATGCATACCCTAAAGGACCTTCACTTAGATTTTAAACAAGTCAAAATTTTTATAGATAACCTAAGTTCAATCAATTTAACCAAAAACCCAATCCACCACTCTAGGACCAAACATATAGAAATCAAACACCATTTTGTCAGAGATCATGTAAATAAAGGAGAAATTGAACTTAACCATGTTGAATCTAAGTCTAACCTAGCTGATATATTTACCAAACCACTTCCTGAATCTGAATTTAGCAACTTAAGAAGGTTAATAGGAATGTGTGTTATAGACTAGGACTGACCTGATAAGCTTAAGTTGACTTTTGGTTTAACTAATTAAGCTTGTAAGTTTAAAAACATGGATTTTTTAAACTTGTTTTTCAAAAGTTTATTGTCTTTCAAAATTTAACTTAAACACGGACTTTTCAAACTTGTTTTTCAAGAACTTTATTGTCTTTCAAAATTTGATTTTCAAAACTGGCAGACTTAGCCTAAGCTTGACCCCTAGAATTGCATGAACCTATAGATTTAGGTAGCCGCATCTCACAAAACACATTAAGATTAACTTGTTTGTGCTTTCAAAAACATAGAACGGTTGTGAGATGCATAGGACACTGCCTGGACTTCCGAATGCTTAAGTCAGTGCATCACAGTAAGTCTGGGCGTAAAACACCAACATTACAGTGATCAAGTCAAGTAGTCTTGCAGTAAAATCTGAGCTAGACATTATTACTTGACTTGACTAACCCAGTGAACACTACTATCATCTAGATAGTTAGTCAGTAACTAGGGTTAGACACATGAAAAGGGACCACAATCATTACTTGGTCCAGGGGGAGCAGAGGTCAAAATACTTTTTCAAAATGTCATTTTTGACAAAACACATTTGAAAATTTTGATAAAAGTTGATAAAGATTGAGAGGGAGTTCCAGCTAATCCCTAAAAATATTTTTTTATTAAGATTGATATTATATTTTCTGAAAAAAAAATTTTTGAAAGAAAGTTTTGTTTGAAAGCTAAGTTAATAGATTTAAGACTAGTTTTTTTCTAACACTTAGCCAATATTTCTACTCCCTTAAACTTGGTATGCTTATATCTTTTTTGATGAATGACAAAGGGGGAGAGTAGGGTAAAAGGGTTAGAAAAATGCAAACAGCATGCTTATTTCACATTTATTTACCTCTGCTTTCTTGTGTGCTTCAACTTTCATACCTATGCTTGTGTTATATTGTTTGCATGTTTATGCAAGTTCATATCTGCTATTTTTTTTAACTTTAACCTGAGTTGTCAATACATCAAAAAGGGGGAGATTGTTGGTGCAGGTTGCACTAACGGTCAAACTCAGGTTTTGATGTATGACAAAGTGGTTAAAGTTAGGGTTGTTGGTATTTGACCTCTTTACTAAGTGTGCAGGGTTGAAAGACTTAGGACCAGACACCAGGCTGAAGTCCAGGATGGTTGAGTCCTGGCGGGAAGTCCAGTTGGGTCCGCGGGACCTGACAACTGGCTGAAGACCAAGTTGGTTGAGACTTGGCAGGAAGACTAGGGTGGTTGAGCCTTGGCAGGAAGTCCTGGTGGGTCAAGAAGTCAAGTAGAGCTGCGCGAGGTAAGTGAGGTAAGTCACTGGAGGAGCGAACCAGTGAGGACGCGTTCCCCGTCAAGGGAACAGTAGGCGTCGGTTCGACCTAGGGCTCCATTTTGGAGATCAAAGTCAGAACCAAGACAGCTAAGGCTGTATAAAATAATAATTATTTTATTGTGTTTCGGACTAACCCTGGATGCAGGACCAAAGGAACGTGTGTCTGCAGCTCAGTGAGCCTCAAAGGAGAGAGGCAGCAGCTGAGTAGGGCGCCCTGAGTGTATAGGGCGCCTCCAAGGTGAACAAGAAACAAGTAAGGCAAAAAGGTGTACGGCTAACAGCTGGCCGAGGCGCCCTCTGCAGCCAGGGCGCCCTCAGCAGCCAGGGCGCCCTCAGGTCCAAGGCGCTTCGCGCCTACGCCAGCGAGGCCGATCAAATCTATCCAGCCGAGAAGACCGGGTCAACGAGGGCGCCCTCAGCGACCAGGGCGCCCCAGAGGTCAAACTTCATCCCTATTTAGGCGGGATAAAGCTTGATCGAGCAAACTGCGGATCGGATGACACTTGGCAGGGCTCCCCCGACGTCCAGGGCGCCCTAGGGGCTATAAATAGCACCCCTCGACCCCAAGCTTTACATCAACGTTGTACCAAAGCTTCCACGCTCCTCTGCTGCAGTCTGTGCTCTGACTCGACGCTGTCCGACCGCTGCTGAAAGATCGCTCCCAACAACCGAGCTGCTACAGATAAATCTAAGTTGTTGGGTAACGCAATTTTTTATTTATTGCATTTAATTACTTGAAAGTGGGGGATTGTCACACTTTCAATTCTTTTGTACTCGCCTACTCTATCGGGGTTTACCGGTAGAGAGTTTTAGTGGATTGCCCAACGGAAAGGTCCGAGGGACCTGGGCCTTCGAGTAGGAGTCGCCGAAGGCTCCGAACGAAGTAAAACTATCTGTGTCGTTTGTATTGGTATTTCGTTCGTGCTTTATTGTTTTTCCGCTGTGCACGCTTTTTTGAAGCGCTCTAATTTTTTTAAAGTCACGTGATTCACCCCCCCCTCTCACGTGCATCGATCCTACATTTACATCCCCCTGCGCACCCACGCGTGATAGAGAGTCTCTCCCCTTGCATTTGTTCACAACTAACATACTTGTGAAACAATATAAACCAACAATTATACCTTAAGATTTTCAATATGGGATTAAAGTCTCATTCACAATGGAGTCTCTTTATTATCCACCTCCCTTTCTATTCATTAGAAACTCTTAATATGGGACTAAAGTCTCATTCACAATAGAGCATCTTTCCTCACATTTCTCATTCACACTATATCTAACATTATTTAGTTGTCATTTATTTTCTTCTTTTTCTTGTCCCTCTCATATTCTCTTTGTATAAATTTTAAATTATATTTGTATTATTTTGAAAAGTCACATTGTTGTCCTTGCTCAACAAGTGGTTGATTCAAAATCCTACAATAAATCTGAGTGCCTGTCTCCAATTTATCGAGCAAAGCGAAATGGAAGCGTGAAACGGTAGCTCACTCAGTGCAAGTGTGCAACGATCGATCGATGACATGCACGGGTGAAAAATCAGTTCCCTGAGATGATGTTGTTGGACTGGGTCAATTATTTAATTTTGTTAGCTTATTACAAATTGTCAATTAAGTACATTTAAAAGCCTGAATTATAAAAAGGCTCCCTTTAAATACGCCAACCATATACAAAGAAGACATTGATTAATTTTCTTGGAATTTTCAATGTATCCTCAACTTAGATTGTTCTGTATAAGTACCATGACAAACTTGATAATTATGTATCCTCAACTTTAAAGGTGAATACGTTGGGAACTGGATCGATTATAGAAGTCCAATTTTTAAATACAAATTAAGAAAAAAAAAAGTACGCATAGAAGTACAAATTACAAACCTGTCCGACTACTCCTGGACGGACAAACCTCATTAGTTTTCTTCTTACTTATTGGGTTTACGTTTACTCTTAGCAGGGGGGAGGAGCTCCACCCTCCTCTTGTCTTGGCCGCCACTCGATCCCGGAGCTCAACCTGCCTCTCCATCTTGACCGCCACCCAATCCTTTCTGTCCGTCTTGACCACCACCACCCCATCCGGGAGCTTGGGTTTACTCTTAGCGGGGGGAGGAGCTCCAACCTCCTCTCCGTCATGGCAGCCACCGATCCCGCTCCTCCACTTGCCTCTCTATCTGTACCGCCACCCGATCTCGGAACTCCACCTTCCTCTCGGTCTGTACTGCCACCCGATCCTGAAACTCCATCTTCCTCTCTGCCTTGATCACCACCTCATCCCGGATCTCCACCTTCCTCTCTGTCTGTACCGCCACCCGATCCCGGAACTCCACCTTCCTCTCCGCCTTGGCCGCAATCGTCACCCGTCCGCTCTTCCCCTGCAGAACCATCGCCATCGCAGGTCCCTGCCACTACTGTTGCTCTTCCCCTGCAGAAGCAAATCAAATGGTGAGTAGGGGTGTGTATTCAATTAAAACCGAACCGACCGAACCGAATAAACCGAATTAATCAATTTTTTTTGAATCGACCGAACCGACCGAATTTTCTAAAAAACCGAACTTACCGAACCAATTTTTTTCAGTTAATTCGGTTTTTGACCGAATTAACCGAATTAATCGAAATTTTAAATTTAATTTGATTTTAATTAAAATAATCAGATTTTTATTTAATTAATTATATTTTTAAATAAAAAATAATTAAATTAATATATTTATTCGATTTATTCTGTTTAACCGAATTATAAAATTTAAAACTGAAACCGAACCAATTTAACCGAAAAATCGAATCGAATTTTAAAAAAATCGAAAATCGAATCAACCGAACCGAATTTCAAAATTCGGTCGATTCGGATCGGTTAATTCGATTTTTTTAAATTTTTGCTCACCCCTAACGGTGAGTGTTAGCTAGCTCGATAGAATAGAAGCCTAAGACTAATGACCTTGCTCATCTCAGTTTTAAGCCTTAATTAATACTCGTGAGTCGAAGTGAAAACAAACGGGAGCGAGAGGAAGGTTTAAATGGAAAGGTGGAATGGTAACTGTTCTGGATAGGAACCGTGCGATGGCGATCTGATGGCAAATTGAGTCAACGGTAGGTGACAACGAGTCGTCACGCGTCATTGCTGACGTGGGGGACGTTAGTTTGATCTGCCCTAACTTCAATTGACATGCATGTGGTCGGCAAAAAATTACAAAAACGTCATTTAATCTACTTTTAAAAACCAAAAATATATTAAAATATTTTTCAAGAGTTAATACATTTTTAATTTACAATATGTACAAGAGCAAGGTTCTTTAATCACCAATATAAACCTAGTCGGGTTATAATATAGTCGGACACCCAATAATACAATTAATTTCAAATCAAAATCTTAATCGGCACTATCTGTCTCTTCACGAGTTGAATTGATAGTTAATACATCAGTATTGTCAGTATGAGATATGAGAGTCAAAATTTGACAAAGTCAATATGTCCGCCTTCCCCATGTACTAGCCACAACGTCCAGGCTAGTAGCTCCCATGATTTATCTCTTCGGTGTTAATTCTGAGACGGATTGACGGAGGCACTAGAGACGAACGAATTACCTTTTACCAATATTTTTTTCGTCGGTAAAGTTAACTTTCGACATTTCTAGTTTGGTTGTTATTATATAATCGACTTTTTACCAAAGGGCGCACCTGAGAATTGATATTTACGAAAAAGCGTACCAGGGTTTCATTTTTACCAAATGACACATCCATTTTAGTAAACTTCCTCTTATACCCCTCCCGCCAAGTATTGTCTTTCTCTTTCTCAGTAACGAATCCCGAGACATCTGAATTTACTTTTTCAGACTTTTCATTTTAAAATAATATATTATTTGAATCGTCTAAAAAACATATGATAAAGAAAAAAAATTATTTCAATTAATATAACATATCTTCCAATATAATTTTCAAAAATATAAAGAGATGATTTTTTATATTTGATTAATATAAATTAATATATTAAATAATATTTAATAAATATATTAATATATAAAAATCCTATCAAAACACATAATTTCATATTTAAACGCAGGACCTAAATTCATCCTAGGAGGGCCTGAATGACTTCAGGCCCTGCATGCATTCAAAAATTTTTTCATTTTAAATATATTTTTTATAGTATTTACTCCGCTTGGCCCCGACTGACCGGAGCTGTCGGATTGAGAAGGCCACGACACCGTGAAAGCATAAAACAAGGAAGAAAAATCACGTAGCATAGCGTACCTGGGATCGGAGGAGGGTTCGTCGAAGGAGAAGCGCCGGGGACGAGGGAGAAGCGTCGGAGACGGGGAGAGAGGAAGTTCAGATCGCGTGGCCGTCACTATAATTAGGGGTTTAACCTGAATCATAATATTAGCGACGGATATTATCTATCCGTCACTATTCAATGATATTTTTTAGTGAGAAGTTATAATATTTGAGTCGCACTCAAGTCTTTTTTTAAAGATGTTTGAATTAATCAAAGTCGACCGTAGTCTTTGTAAAAGAAGTTATAATATTTGAGTCGCACTCAAGTCTTTTTTTAAAGATGTTTGAATTAATCAAAGTCGACGGTAGTCTTTGTAAAAGAAGTTAATCTTTTACAAAATGAAATGAAGATATTTTAATTAACCAAAGACGACTGTGCATTTCATGACAATGCATCTACTTAATTATTGATCAATTGTTTTCTATTATTTTTTCAGCTAATTAATGATGATGAATATTATTGGCAGTATATAAATTAATCTGGTAAACGCAATTCATGCCTATAAATTTGGCTTCATTTGTGAGATCGAATATGCATGCTTAACAAGGTCTAATTGCCTGTAAGCTCTTCCCTTTCTTCCTTCATTTTTAATTTCAGAATAATTATTCTTCCCTTTCTTCCTTCATTTGCATGCTCATATCAAGAAGCATTAAATTTTCCTATAAGTTTTTCTTCCTTTTCTTCCTTAATTTTATGATAATTATTCATCATTATTTTGCTGTTTCTGCAAATCTTGTTGATGATTTGATCCTGTTTGACGAATATGAGAATAAGCAATATCTCCAGGTAATTATATTTCAGATACATTTGATTAAATTAAATATTTTTAATTTCATTTGCATGTGATTCATTAAAATTTTAAATTAGTTATGATAGATGATGAATTAAGAATTTATTTATGCAATTGATTGAAAGTATGTAGATTTTGTTTATATTTATTTTTAAAAATTATTTACCTTGTAAATTGATGAGAATTATTTTTTAAATGATTGTGTATATTGTTCATTCAAAAACTTTATATATATATATATATATATATATATATATATATATATATTATATATATATATTTTTTGTTACTATCGACTTCATAACTACAAAACAAAGAGGTATTGTTTTCTCAAATTTTTCAGTAAATTGATTTTGGAGAATATATTTTTTTTATTCAAATACGGTTAATATATTTTATATGAAGTATATGATAAAAAATTCAATGAAACGCTCAATGAATGACGTGGTACTTTACATGCATATGTTCGATTATTGCTCGGACATCATCGGCGGCTTCCGGCCGCCACCCTGAATCAAACTATACCCTGGGAGACACGATGAACCCGTCAGAGATCGTTGCATATAAAATATCATGTCATTCACTAAACTTTTTCTTAAAAATTTTCACTGAGTATATCATTTTATATATACCCTTATAATTGGCTGTCAATTTATTTTTAGAATAAAAACTAAACTTTTTGAAGGATTAAAAGATTATTTGTTTATCTCTTGATGTTTAAATGAGAAAATAAATATTTTTAGATTGAAAAAATCAATTAAAACTACGTATCGATTTTTTATTTTATTTTATTTTATTTAAAAATATAAATTTGATTTTTTTTATCATTTTGGTATTGGTTAGACTAAATGAATATATGTTAAATAAAATTAAAAAAATGAAATTTATAATTTATTTATATGAAATTATTAATAATAATATTGTTTGTTTTTAATATAGCTAATAAAAAAATAAAGATGAGTGCTACAATCGACGACTTAGATGAGGAATTGGTGAGAAGATTGGAGGAAAGACGATTATTGGCCGTCGCAAGCCATGAAGAAGCAATTAGGCAAAGGGCAGAAGGGCCAACAATCTTCAAAGTCTTTGAAATTTTACGAGGTGTCCAACCTGAGGCCTACGAGCCAATGATGGTCTCACTCGGGCCCTATCATCGTCATAAGCCTCACCTTAAAGCCATGAATCGACAAAAGTGGGTTTTGCTCAACGAGCTACTATCCCAAAATCCAGGAATGGGTCTCAAGGACTATGTCAAACTAATCAAGGCAAAAGCAAGTGAAGCTCGCAATGCTTACTCAATCCAATCGATCCAGATGGACGATGATGAATTTATCGAGATGATGTTGTTAGACTGTGTGTTTGTCATCGAGAAGCTATGGCTGTGGAAGGCATCGGAAAGAAAAGAAAACCTGATCATCTTTACGAAGTGGCGACGATCAAGAACAGTAGTGGCACAAGACATGTTGCTGTTGGAGAACCAATTGCCCTTCTTTTTGCTGGAGACTTTGTTCGACTCCGCGTTCCCTAACGAGCGTGGTAGGCTAAAGCAATGGGTCGTCGAATTATTCAGTGGCTTTGCCCATTACGAGGTGCTACGAGTACCTGACGATGCTACTCGAATTCACCACATTCTCCATCTTTTTTACTTATGCATTGTGGCGATAAACACATGTATAAGTATTAATCCTCGACCCGATCATCATAGTCGGTCAAATTGGAAGAGGCTAGTATGGCTTCCGAGTGCGACTCGGCTGCAGGACACAGGAATCAGATTCAGGAAGAAGCAAAACCCGACGAATTTCTTAGACATCAGCTTCAAGGAAGGCGTTCTGGAGATCCCCCAGATCGTGGTGCGCGACGGCAGCAACATCCTGTTGGGGAATCTCATCGCGCTGGAGCAGGGTGGCATTAAGTACGGCGGCACTGCCGCTGGCAACGACCATCCCATCACGGACTATGCTTTGTTCATGTCTTACATCATTGACACCGCTGCAGATGTGGAAATACTCCAGCGAAACAACATCATCCTCAGCAGGCTGGGCAACAACGAACAAGTCGTCCAGTTCTTCAACAGGCTTGTCAAGGAGGTGGTGGCCGATTACGACAGATGCTACATTTCACGAGTCTTCGAGGAGGTTAATGAGCACGCTAATTCTAAATGGAATGCACGGCGTGCGGACCTGCACCGCACATTCTTTGGCGATCCACGGTTCACTGTCTCATTGGTGATAACTATTTGGTCCATTTACATTGCGGTCGTGCAACTTATTTTGGCTTTACGAAAATAGAGCTCGGTCTAATTAACGCTGTTGACGGAATGTATCGAGTCGATTACGGTGTAATTAACTTGTTGCAACCTTTTTGAAGCAAATTAATAAAGTTTAACTATGCTGCAAATTGAAAAACAAAAAAATAAATAAATCTCAAATAGTTCGATCGACTACAATAGATCCTAATCCATCTTATCTATTAATGATATGGTTTATTTTTTTATTAAAATTTTCTAACAAATTAAATTAAATATATTCATTTAAAAATTAAATTGGTTCTTTTATAGGGTGCCGACAAGTCATTATGATATCTCATATTAATGAAAGAGAATATTTTCATCATACAATTCCATTTCAAAAGGTTGGAACCGTCAACCCAGCGGCCCCCTGGTCTCTGCCCCACAAGTGTCCAGAGGGGGTAAATCACGGTGAATGCTGGGCAGGCCAAGATACCCAGGCGCGAGGGATTTTTTTAAACAGCAGCCGAGGTTTCACCCCTCGTTCATACTGTCGACCCTCGAACCCACGACCTCCATTTCAAGTGCGAGTGTCTTAACCAGCTGATCCAGCCCGTGGGGGCATATTTTCATCATACAAGTGTGAGAGTGAGAGAGAGAGAGAGAGAGAGAGACAGAAGAGAATATTTTTATCAACTTGGTTGAAAATCAATTATTCAATTTTATGTACCTATCTTGTGATAACTAACACGATTATACTTTAGAGACATAAATACTAATATGAAAAGAAAAATGGTCAAAGAGAAAGTCCGCCACTCGATCCCGGAGCTCAACCTGCCTCTCCGTCTTGATCGCCACCCGATCCTTCCTCTCCGTCTTGACCACCACCACCCCATCCCGGAGCTTGGGTTTACTCTTAGCAGGGGGGAGGAGCTCCAGCCTCCTCTCTGTCTTGGCAGCCACCCGATCCCGCACCTCCACTTGCCTCTTTGTCTTGACCGCCACCCGATCCTGGACCTCCACCTTCCTCTGGGTCTGTACCGCCACCCGATCCTGGAACTCCACCTTCCTCTCCGCCTTGATCACCACCCCATCCCGGATCTCCACCTTCCTCTCTGTCTGTACCGCCACCCGATCCCGAAACTCCACCTTCCTCTCTGCCCTGGCCGCAACCGTCACCCGTCCGATCTTCCCTTGCAAAACCACCGCCATTGCAGGGTCCCCGCCACTACTGTTGCTCTTCCCCTGCAGAAGCAAATCAAACGGTGAGTGTTAGCTAAAAAAAATGATGAATCAGGCAGCAGACAAATTGAACCTGAGATGACCGGCCCGACACCACAGAAGTTTCCCACCGGTCACCAGGGTAAATCGGGAAGCACTCGCGGTGGGCAGTCTAGAAGCCCAGCGTCCCAAGGTTCGCACCCTAGCTCGATAGAATAAAAGCCTAATTAAACATCTTAATTAATTAGACTAATGACCTTGCTCATCTCAGTTTTAAGCCTTAATTAATACTCGTGAGTTTAGGCTGCGTTTGGTAGGGGGTAATGTAATTGAGTCTGTAATGTAATCAAGTTTGTAATGTAATGTAATGTAATCAAGATTACATTACTATGTTTGGTAATGAGTTGTATGTAATCTTTGATAACCATAGGTGGCGTTTGGTGAGGGATAATCCATCCTGTAATGTAATCAAAATTTGTCGGCTGACGATCAACAACGACGACCGACGACCACGGTTGGCGACCGACGACCGCCGGCGGCCAGCCGGCGAGACCATGGTCGCGGAGGGTTCTGCCGATAGGTTTCGAGAATAGAGGGTAGGGAATGTAATCGGATTACATCGTTTTTGTTTGTAATCGAGATTACAAATCTTGAACCACTTTTATAATCGAGATTCCATTACATTACAATTTTAAAATTATTATAAACAAAGAAATCTAACTTGTAATATAATTTTGATTATACTATAAAATAAATTATCCCCTATTAAACACAGTCTAAGTGAAAGCAAACGGGAGTCAAGGAAGGATGGTTTAAATTAAATAGGAAGGTGGGATGATACCTGATCTGGATAGGAACCGTGCGATGGAGATCTGATGGCAAATTGAGTCAACGGTAGGTGGCAACGAGTCGTCGCGCGTCATTGCTGACGTGGAGGACGATAGTTTGATCTGACCTAACTTCAATTGACTTGCATGTGGTCGGCAAAAAATTACAAAAACATCATTTAATCTACTTTTAAAAACAAAAAATATATTAAAATATTTTTCAAGAGTTGATACATTTTTAATTTACAATATGTACAAGAGCAAGGTTCTTTAGATCACCAATTTAATCCTAGTCGGGTTATAATAGTCGGACACCCAATAATACAATTAATTTCAAATCAAAATCTTAATCGGCACTATGTGTCTTCTCACGGGATAGACTGATAGTTAGTATATGAGTATTGTTAGTATGAAATCTAGGAGTCAAAATTTGACAAAGCTAATATGTCCGTCTTTCCCATGTACTAGCCATAACGTCCAGACTAGTAGCCCCCATGATTTACCTTTTCGGTGTTAATTCTGAGACGGATTGGCGAGGGCACTAGAGACGAACGAATCATTTTTTACCAATATTTTTTTTTCGCCAGCAAAGTTAACTTTCGACATTTCTAGTTTGGTTGTTATTATATAATCGACTTTTTACCAAAGGGAGCATTTGAAAATTGGTATTTACGAAAGGCGTACCATGGCTTCATTTTTACCAAAAGACATATCTATTTTAGTAAACTTCCTCTTATACCCCTCTCGCTAAGTATTATCTTTCTCTTTCTGAGTAACGAATCGTGAGACATCTGAACCTGCTTTTTCATACTTTTCATTTTAAAATAATATATTATGGGAATCGGCTAAAAAACATAAGATAAAGAAAGAAAAAATATTTCAGTTAAAAAAACATCTCTTCCAACATGATTTTAAAAAATATAAAGAGATGATTTTTTATATTTGATTAATATAAATTAATATATTAAATAATATTTAATAAATATATTAATATATATATAAAATCTAGCAAAACATGTAATTTCATATTCAAACGCAGGGCCTAAATTCACCCTAGGAGGGCCTGAAGTCAGATGACTTCATGCCATGTGTGTATTTAAAATTTTTTTCATTTTAAATATATTTTTTATAGTATTTAATCCGCTTGGCCACGCTTGGCCTCGACTGACCAGAGCTGCCGGATTGAGAAGGCCACGACACCATGAAAGCAGAAAACAAGGAAGAAAAATCGCCTAACATAGCGTACATGGGATCCTAGGAGGGTTCACCGGAGGAGAAGCGCCGGGCACGACGGAGAAGCGTCGGAGACGAGGAGAGAGGAAGTTCAGATCGCATGACCGTGGGGGGGGGGGGGGGGGGGGGGGCTGAGTCCGCATTTTTAACTTAAAATTGTGACAGAACTTACTTGTCCGTTGCTAATAGCGACAGATTTGACCAAATCCGTCGTTATAATTAGGGGTTTGACCTGAATCGTAGTATTAGCGATGGATACTATCTATCTGTCACTATTCAATGATATTTTTGTAACGAGAAATTATAATATTTGAGTCGCACTCAAAACTTTTTTAAAGAGGTTTGAATTAATCAAAGTCGACCGTAGTCTTTGTAAAAGAAGTTAATCTTTTACAAAATAAAATGAAGATATTTTAATATCTAACCAAAGACAACTGTGCATTTCATGACAATGCATCTACTTAATTATTGATCAATTGTTTTCTATTATTTTTTCAGCTAAATAATGATGATGAATATTATTGGCAGTATATAAATTAATCTGGTAAACGCAACTCATGCCTATAAATTTGGCTTCATTTGTGAGATGGAATATGCATGCTTAACAAGGTCTAATTACCTGTTAGTTCTTCCCTTTCTTCCTTCATTTTTAATTTCAGAATAATTATTCTTCCCTTTCTTCCTTCATTTGCATGCTCATATCAAGAAGCATCAGGGGGTGTTTGATTTACATTTTCTAGTCTGTTTTCTATTTTCATTTTCTGTAAAAAAATAAGATTTTCTGAAAAACATGTTTGATTTATATTTTTCAACTTTATTTTTCAGAAAAAAACATAACGTTTTCTGGAAAATTGAAGAATAAAAAAAGTCATTTTTCAGAAAATTAAAAAATACGATTTTCTGGAAAATAAAAATGAAAAACGATACAAACCAAACACCCCCTTAAATTTTCCTATAAGTTCTTCTTCCTTTTCTTCCTTTATTTTATGATAATTATTCATCATTATTTTGCTGTTTCTCAAATCTGGTTGATGATTTGATCCTGTTTGACGAATATGAGAATATGCAATATCTTCAGGTAATTATATTTCAGATACATTTGATTAAATTGAATATTTTTAATTTCATTTGCATGTGATTCATTAAATTTTTAAATTAGTTATGATAGTTGATGAATTAAGAATTTATTTATGCAATTGATTGAAAGTATGTAGATTTTGATTATATTTTTTTTAAAAAAAATTATTTACCTTGTAAATTGATGAGAATTATTTTTTAAATGATTGTGTATATTGTTCATTCAAAATCTTTATATTTATATATATATTTTGTTACTATCGACTTCATAATTAACTAAAAAACAAAGAGGTATGGTTTTCTCAAATTTTTCAGTAAATTGATTTCGGAGAATATATTTTTTTATTGAAATACGGTTAATATATTTTATATACCCTTATAATTATTATTATAATAAAAACTAAATTTTTGAAGGGAAAAAAGATTATTGTTTATCTCTTGATATTTAAATGAGAAAATAAATATTTTTAAATTGAAAAAATCAATTAAAACTACTTATCGATTTTTTTATTTTATTTAAAAATATAAATTTGATTTTTTTTATCATTTTGGTATTGGTTTGACTAAATTAATATATGTTAAATAAAATCAAAAAATGGAATTTATAATTTATTTATATGAAATTATTAATAATAATATTGTTTGTTTTTAATATAGCTAATAAAAAAAATAAAGATGAGTGCTACAATTGACGACTTAGATGAACGGGTGAGAAGATTGGAGGAAAGACGATTGCCGCCCATCGCAAGCCATGAAGAAGCAACAATCTTCAAAGTCTTAGAAATTTTACGAGGTGTCCAACCTGAAGCCTACGAGCCAATGATGGTCTCACTCGGGCCCTATCATCATCATAAGCCTCACCTTCAAGCCATGAATCAACATAAGTGGTGTTTGGTCGACAAGCTACTATCCCAAAATACAGGAATGGATCTCAAGGACTATGTCAAACTAATCATGGAAAAAGAAACTGAAGCTCGTAATGCTTACTCAATCCAATCGTTCCAGATGATTGGAGGAGATGAATTTATCGAGACGATGTTGTTAGACTGTGTGTTTGTCATCGAGATGCTATGGCTGTGGAAGGCATCGGAAGGAATAGAAAACCTGATCATCTTTATGAACTGGCAACGATCAAGGGGAGTAGTGGCACGAGACATGTTGCTGTTGGAGAACCAATTGCCCTTCTTTTTGCTTGAGATTTTGTTCGACTCCGCATTCCCTGACGAGCGAGGTAGGCTAAAGCAATGGGCCGTCCAATACTTCAGTGGCTTTTTTGGTAACGTGATACCACGAGTACCTGACGATGCTACACGAATTCACCACATTCTCCATCTTTTTTACTTAAGCATTTTGCCGTTAAACACAAGTATAAGTATTAATCCTCGACCCGATCATCATAGTCAGTCAAATAATTGGAAGAGGCGAGGATGGCTTCCGAGTGCGACTCGGCTGCAGGAGACAGGAATCATATTCAGGAAGAAGCAAAAGCCGACGAATTTCTTAGACATCAGCTTCAAGGGAAGGGTTCTGGAGATCCCCCAGATCGAGGTGGACGACGACACCAACATCGTGTTGAGGAATCTCATCGCGCTGGAGCAGTGTGGCATTAATTACGGCGGCACTGCCGCTGGCAACGACGATCCCATCACGGCCTATGCTTTGTTCATGTCTTGCATCATTGACACCGCTGCAGATGTGAAAATACTCCAGCGAAAGAAGATCATCGTCAGCAGGCTGGGCAACAACGAACAAGTCGTCCAGCTCTTCAACAGGCTTAGCAAGGAGGTGGTGGTCGATTACCACAGATGCTACATTTCACGAGTCTTCGAGAATGTCAATGAGCCCACTAGTTCTAAATTGAATCGATGGTCTGCGGACCAGGCCTGCACATTCTTTGAAGATCAACTGTCCTTTGTCTCATTGATGACACCTACTTGTTCCTTTTACGTTGCGGTCGCGCAAGTTATGCAACTTCTTTTGGCTTTACACAATACTGCTCGGTCTCATTAACGCTGTTGACGGAATGTATCGAGTCGATTACTGTGTAATCAACTTGTTGCAATCTTTTTGAAGCCAATTAATAAAGTTTAACTATGCTGCAAATTAATTGAAAAACAAAAAAATAAATAAATCTCAAATAGTTCGATAATGATATGGTTTATTTTTTAATAAAATTTTCTAACAAATTAAATTAAATATATTCATTTAAAAAATTAAATTGATTCTTTTATAGGGCGCTGACAAGTCATTATGATATCTCATATTAATGAAAGAGAATATTTTCATCATACATGAGAGAGAGAATAGAGTATTTTTATCAACCTGGTTGTAAATCAATTATTCAATTTTATATACCTATCTTATGATAACTAACACGATTATGCATTAGAGACATAAATAATAATATGAAAAGAAAAATGGTCAAGAGAAAGTCCACCTCATTCCCGAAGCATGTACATGATTGTGTGTTTTTTTTTATAATCCACATGTTCAAAGTCAAGTGGATTTTTTTTTGAAGTTATTTACTCTTAAATATTAATTTTGTTAAGTAAACATCAATATTCAACTTATTTCAGATAATTCATATTCATAATGTTTTATGTATCAAATGATTGTTAGCAATTTTTTACATTAACAATATAACATATATGAAAGATTTATTCACAGAATCTCCTTATTACTGTTGCTTGATGCCCGCTCGCCAATTTTTGTCCCTGCAATGTATCCACCACTCCAGGCATTCTGCAGAAATTAACAAAATTAAATTAAATTAATTTTTTAAAAAAAACTGGATTTAATTTATACCAATCAAACAAACAATATTTTTGCAGAAAATTTATGTGCAAAAGAACTTTGCATCAAAGGTTACCCGGAACAAGATTTCGCCTAAACCGATGTTTCTGAAACCAATTCAATCCAGTAATAGTGGCACTTCAATTAGACCGAGTTCGATTGGTTCAGCTCTCAGATACAATTTACAAGACACTTTCTCAATTGTTCATCATCAAGGTAGCATTTTTAATTATCTTTCTTTTTTGTCGATTAGTAAAAGTAAACAGAAGGTTACATATGCAATTGGAAACACCCATCATGTTGCTAGCTAAATCGATATGTTCTTCAATAGAATATTTCCATGGCATAAACATTACCTGAAAGTTGAATCCGCCGGTAATCCCATCTACATTTAGTACCTGCAAAAAGAATTGATTTCTAATTATGTTATCCAACGAATAGACTACATAGTAATAGGGAAACAACAGGTTACCTCGCCCGCAAAAAATAGATTCGGTGTCACTTTGCTTTCCATGGTGTTTAACGATATCTGCATTGCAATATAAGAAAAGAAGAAAGCGATGAGTTAAAGATGAAGAGAATTTACTCTCTTTTTGATTGCGCATGGAGCAGAGCACAGACCTCAGAGAGTGGGATGCCACCGGCCGTGACAAATTCGTCTTTGAATTGACCCTTAAGGTGTGAGAGACAGAATAAACAAGGTAAATTTAAATGAATTTTAGAGAAGTTCAAGAAGCGATACTCAAACTGGAATCCCAAAGTTACATACTTTTCCCGCTATTTTAAAGGGACATTGCTTTAGAAGTAAAGCTAAGGAAGTCAAATGGTTGTTGGAAATCGAAGCCCATAATATGTTTGCATCCAAACCCTGAAAAGAGATAACTAAATTGGTTCAGAAGTCTTAGAGCTACAAAATTTAAGTGAAACAAACAAAGTAAATGTAACCTCGCGTTCCAATAAATATCTCCAAAATCGTTTTACCAAATTGAACTGTGAAGGAAATGAGTTGGACGCCTTAGTTTTCTGTGATAAACAAGCATGATCAGAAGCTCAGAAAGGGAGCATTGATAAGGTATTTACACGTTGAAGAACAAAATAACACTTTCAGTCCTAATTAACAGTTTAGAAGTAAACAAAGATATCATTGTAGACAGGAGTTTAGAAATTTCAAATACTTCAGCTCAAAAACACTCATAACACAATTTTCTAATATTCCTTTCATTCCAACCCATCATTGCAACTCTTCATCGTTAACTCTTTTAAGTTTCAGCAATCCTTCATAAACATTCACACTCAGCAAAAATGCAATATGTTAGTTTCTTCAGAAACACCTCAAATTTGCAATTTGGTAAACATAAAAAAGAAACTTTTTGTAAAGACGAATAATAGTAAGAAAACAATCAATTACTAGTCAAATAATAGCAGATTTAGAACCCAAACATAAGAGTTGAGGAAAGAAACCAAACTGCAAGTTGGTCTTTATGCTGGAAAAGGATGTGCTTCACATCTTCTAAATGGATGTCAGGTATAAAGTCTACCATAAGCATTCCTGTGCACAATCAACAAAAGAAATTACTCAGTATAAGGTCAGTGCATCCATTGAGATAATGTGTAAAATACGGCAATTAATTCTAAGGGTTAAATAAAAAAATAACCGTGTAGAATGTTACGAAAATTTTCAGGATTTTTTCTAAATTCTTTTGAGGCCATTTTGGAATTTATAGGGATAAACAGACAGAAAGAAAAACCTGTTTTAGCTTATCCTAATTAATCGAGGGAAAAGTTGAATTTTGGAAATTCATTTATAAATATTTTTATTATAAATGCCTAATCCCTAATTAGCCGAACTCCTCTTCTTCCCTCTTCTTCAGCGACATCACCTCCACTCCCGATCCTTTTCCCCCTCTCTTGTCCTCCCGATCTCGCCGCCACGCCTCCGGTTGCCACTTCATCGCCGGCGGTTGGCAATCCTTCCATCTACCATTCCAACCTCTTGCTATGGGCCACTGTTCTCCCTCGCGAGCTCCCCTTTCTCCCAGGCGATCTCATCATCGCCGTCGCAAATACAGGCCGCCGGCCCTTCGGCCACGAGCAGACCCCTAGCCGGAGACACTGACTTCCGGTTCCCCGTTTCGTCTCGATCCGTCTCCCAATTGCTGCGGCTGTCTCTCCATACGATCCACCGCCACATATGACACAGTGAGATCTGAGAGTGAGGAAGTTATCGCCGAGGAAGGCTTTCTTTTGAACTCGTTGGAAAGGGGATCTGAGCAGAGGGTCTCCGGTGACCTTTGATTCGGCGCGTCTCAGGTGAGTCCAATGTTGGATTAGGTTAGGGTTGATTTTGGATGATTAGAAGTAGCCTTGAGTTGAATCTGTTAAGATCCATGTTTCCGGTAGTAGTTCAGTTTGAGTAGCCCCAATCTTGATCTGTTCGGATTTAAGTTTGTTGCCCCAGCTCAGATTTTTTGTTTTTGGAATCGGAATCTGAGTTTCAAATTCTTGTGAGAGATGATCTGGTTGTTGATACTACCGTACTCCTTCTGAGGTTTTTGAGATTGGATTGAATGACATTCTTGATGTTGGAATTGTGTAGTTGCTGTTCATGCTCTGCTATTGATGATTGGGGATGTAAACGTAGAATGGTTTGGTCCTTTACTGTTCGGATATGGTTCTTCCTTATACTGGTCCTGATTCTGTTCTGGAAAAAAAAAAAAAAAGAATTGGAACGGGTTGGATTTGGGTTTTCGGTTGTAACTAGTTTGGAGTAGCTTCCGATATTGAATTGCTTTAGATCTGTAGTTTTCGATTCTAGTTTTGTTTTAGAAACTAACCACAGGTGGAGTTCGTACTGTGTGCCGTGAGCAAGAGCTGGGGATAGCTCTGTTGGGATTAATGTTGGTTTAGCCTTGGTCGTGAGGTATTGGAGGCTATTGACATAGTTTATGACACCATGTTGTCTGGTTTGGAGTTGGGTGGTTAGCTTAAACACATGACCTTGGGTATGGTTGAGTTTTGTGCTACTTTGGACTTGGGATGGGCTCGAGTCTGGATTTAGGTTGAGGATCGGGACTAAACTTGTTTAATTTGTGTAATTGGGGAATTAAATCATTTAATTTGTATTAATTAAATGAAGTGATAATTAAGGTTAATCCTAATACGGTTTAATTGTTAGTTAGCTACTACCACTTGTGTAAATAGCTAAGGATATGTCCTTTGATACAAGACACTGATTCGACGCTTATACCTAGACTAGGGGTTCTCTTCATTATGGGTTTCTCCATCTGAGGTGGGTACCTCTGACTTGTCCCCATATTTCTGATATTGTATGCATGACTTATTGTTATGATAGCAATAGGTTATTATTACCTTTTATCTGCTTTTGATTATCCTGTTTGATACTTATCTGCTTGGACTTGGAATAATCATGTTTATGCCAATATAGTCTCTCTTTGATACTCTCACTCTATAGAGTATACACGTGTAAACGTGTGCCTAGAGGAGCTGCATGTCATACTATACTTGGAATTGAGTAATCATTAGTTATACTTTCTTGAATCTCTAATTGCATGATTGATTGGTATTGGTGCATGTTCATGACCTATGCATGTCTCTATCATGATATGGATAATGATCAGGTGGGCATGTGTGGTTTAGTATTATGCATCATCCTTGCATTATTGCATAACTATCGATCCTTGGCTCCCTTGTAGTTGAAACGGGTCATCGGTCATATATAGATCTGCACATCCAATCACTCAGGGGTTAGTGATTATCAGAGGGTGTGTGTAGTTGCCCTGTGCTTCTCCGCTCGACCGCTTATGTGTTAGTGGTTTCTGGAGCGTGATAACAGGTAGGGATCTCTCTTCTTTCCGATGATACGAGGAGATAAGAGAGATATCTCCGCCATATGATATAGGGTAGGAGAGAGGACTCCACAGTATCCTGTCCACTTGGTCACTCAGGAGCAATGATAACAGAGTGCGTACAGTGTCACAACCTTATAATAATTATCATTAATGAATATTAGATTTTTAATATTAGAAAAGTACATCATACATTAGAATCTATTAAAAGATGTATTTTCCAAAATATTCCTTCATCAACCCATTCTCGTCAAAAGTACTCAAATAGCTTTGTAGGTTTCAAATAAATATCAAATGAACATCATTAATGCACATTGAATTTTTCTCTGAATTTATACATATTCATTTTTTTATAGGTATTATGTATTCTGATTTTGTGTATTCTAAAAAGATTAAAAGAAATATAGTCAAAGTTTTAGTTTGTCAATTTTTTTCTAAAATATTCTGTATTTTTTTAAAAAAATATTTATGAAGGTTTATAAAAGAGCTTCTTTTTATAAAATATTGATGGAAAAATAATTAATGGGGAAATCGTATCTTTTTTAAAAGTTTTATTTTATTTTCTCAGTCCATTATATTTCTATATGTTTCATACTCATATCTAAGACTTTATTTCTACATAAAAATGAACATTAAATATCATCTCTCTTTTTTTTTATTAGAATAATTGCCTATATACATGCATGTTGTTGGTGATTCCTGCACTTGTTATAAAAATATTAAATTTTAGTATTTATTTATTTTCACATTTGTCGTTAATGTTTTATTTTTATTTAAATATAATAGACTGCAATAATACTCGTTCATTTTTCAAATTTATAATTTCTCTCTTTCATCTTCCCAAATAACATAACATAACACGACGTCGTGTTCTTGGATCTTGCTCATTAATATTGGATCTTGCTCATTTATTTTTGTAAATCTTGGAATTTAGTTCTAAAATTTAAGACCAACATTAATTAAAGTTTTGATGTATTTACCTTTTATCTATTTTTTTTTAAAATTGCCCTTTAAATTTTATTTACAGTTATTCGAAAAAATTGTCCTAAATTCCCTATATGCAATATTAACTCTCTCTTTAGTCCCTGCGTCAGAAAAAAATTATTTTCACTCCCTACATGGAAAGTTTTATATGTTTCAACTATAAATTTACCGAATTACCATAAATTTTTTTTAGGTACAAAAAATCTGAAATAAAGTATAATTCTTTATAAATTCAGTATCATTTAATTAAAATTAGTATATTTTATATTAAATTGAGTACTATCTAATCAATTCATCCTAAGATCAATTGATATGAACTCCTAATCAATTGGTTAGGCAGAAAAAGAATTGTGCTCTATTTGATAAAAAATATACTAAATTTTAATTTAAATATATTGAATTTAAAAAGAATTATACTTATTACTGTATTCGAAAAAAAGGTGGTACTCAATTTGATAGAAAATATATTAGATTTTAATTATATGATACTAAATTCAGGAGAAGTTATACTTCATTTTAAACTTTTTGTACTTAAAAATAATTGGGGCAATCAGGTAAATCAATATATATTAGGGAGCTAAAGCAAATGAAACTTTATATGCAGAGAATGAAAATGAACTTTTCTAACATAGGGACTTAAGATAAAATTTAAAATTCAATTGGGAATTTAAAAATAATTTACAATTATTCTAATTGAATAATTTTTGTTTGCTACAGATAATGGAGAATAAAGATAGTACTCTACACGCGACGTAGATGAGGAATGGGTAAGAGAAATTGAAGATAAGGCATTTTATGAAAGACAAAGGCAAGAATGGTATCAAAATTCAACAATCTTTAAAGTCTCTAAAAATTTGCAAAGTGTTGAGCCTAAAGCCTATGAGCCAACGATAGTTTCGCTCGGACCTTAATTACCATTCTCATCAACCTCGCCTTCAAGTCACTAATCGGCTCAAATGGATCTTGCTCGGCATATTGTTGGAAAAGGGTTATGAAAAACGTCCAAGTAACTATCTCACACTTATAAAGGAGGAAGAAACCAAACCGCGAATCACTTACTCACAGCTAGCCTCCAGGCTCCAAACAACATGAGTGGAAAAAAGTTCATTGAGATGATGTTGTTGGACTGTGTGTTTGTCATTATGATCTTGTGGTTTTGGAAGGTGGGCAAAAGAGCTGGATTGAAAGAAATAGAAATCCCGATCATTATGAACAGGGAACGATCATGGACAATAGTGAGGCGAGATATGTCTTTTTGCTCGAGGCTTTGTTCGACTCAGCATTTCCTAGTGAACGCGGTAGGCTAAAGAAATGGGTGGCCCAATTCTTCAGTGGCTTTATGGATGATAAGAAGTTGCAAGTACCGAAGGACGACACTGCAGAGACAATTCATCACATTCTCCATCTTTTTTATTTATGTATTGTGCCATTGAACAGAAGTAGAGGTGTTTTTGCTCGACCAAGGCTACTCGAGGAACCGAGGAGGATGGGACGGGTACAAACTGCGACTCGATTGGAGGTGATTCATCAAATAAAGCTCAAGAGGAAGAAAGAGGCAATGTCTTTCTTGGATATCACATTCGAGAAAGGTGTTTTAGAGATCCCTCAGATCGAGATTGATGAGATAACGACATCCTCTTTAGGAACCTCATTGCATGGGAGCAGTGCCAAAAGATCAGCCCTACTTACTATGACATTTCGACCTATGCCTGGTTCTTATCTTGCATCGCTCACACTGTTAATGACGTTGAACTACTCGAGCAGGAAGCGATCATCATCAACGGGCTTAGCAATAAAAAGCAGCAAGTTGTCAATCTCTTGGGCAACCTCTGCAAGGAGGTGGTGGTCGACCTCAAAAACTGCTACATTGCAAGGGTCTTCAGGGAGTTACCAAAATATCCACAAATGGAACACCCACAAATAGAATACATTGACGGTAGTTGGTTGTTGCTGATGCGTAGATCACAAATACGCGCCGACATGCAAAGAACGTTGTGCTAAGGCAAAATACTCTTGTGCCGCGGAGCCGGAGATACTAGGCCGTTCGGGATCAACAATGTTACAATTTCATAGTAAAAGATAATACATTAAGTTACTTAATTTGCTTGTAAAACTAAATAGTTCTTATTGTGCTATAATTTGTAACAGATAAAGTGTGGTTCATGTGCATAATATGACAAATTAATATACAATGTCATTTGGTAGATTACTGGTTGAAACCAAGCTATAAGGGTGACAATAAACCTAAACTTTACATTGTAAACCAGCTATTGAGATGTGTTGTCATTCACTCACTTAGAGAGACTTTTGACATACACAATCCGTGAAGAAGACAACTTAATTACCATCTAAAACACAAGAAAAGCGAAAATTTGCTTTGATAGTGTGTGTGGTACTTTACTTTGTTCATGAATCAACTACCCGCTCAAAAGGATACGCTTGTGTTACACAAAACTCCGATCGTACACACACATTAGAACATCTTGCAATAGGTTACATAGAACTCCAACCGTGCATTTGCTTGGGGAATGACAACTTAGATCATCTCTATAACAAGTTATATAAGACTTTAATTGTGCACTCACTTTGAAAACATCCCGACTGAGACTATCCCCATAATAACTATACATCATTTTAACAGTGTATTCACTTTGAGAACATCCTGACTGAGAACATCCCCATAATAGGTTATACATTTTAAGAACATCTCTGATTGAGAGCATCCCCTAACAGGTTATACAATTTAGAAACATCCCTGATCAGAACATACCCACGATGCACTCGTATTATGGGAACATCCTTGTCGAGCTAGACCCATCCGATCAAGATCTCCTACCATTCCTGACAACTCCGGCTCTGACACAAAGTTGCTAGTAACTGTCATTAACAAGCTGTCATTAACAAGCACGATGACAAATGAAACTCCCGATGACCGTTTGACACATATGACGTTGATGCAAACCACCTCAAATCTCTCGAACTCAGGATTTTAGGGTCATCAATCGATTGTTATTCCATAACAGTTGACTGAGACCTCTAATTTTAGTCTTTTTGGACTAAATTCTTACTTTTGTTGGGACCGGGTGCATGTTGACATTGATGCGGATTCGTAATTTTAAAATTAATTACGTACAGCGGAAGGTTTAACATAAATAATTTCTCAAATTATTTAACCACACATCTAAGCATGCAATTTTATCTTGTATAGACATGATCATATATTTAAAATTTTTGCAGAAACGTAAACTAATTTACTTATTACCTCGCGTAACTCGATGGAAGGGACGAGATCCAATCGTAAGCGTCCCTCAGAAGTTCTGCCTCTATTCGCGTCCACGCCGAGTATCTTCGGGATGACTTCGCAAAGCCACGAGTTTCGTGTTCTCGAGAACTACTAGATTCTCCGAGAACGCGACAAGAAAACCAAGAGAGAAGTAATCACATCGGAAAAACTCACCACCAAGGTTGGCCGGAATCACAATTCCGGCGAGAAGGAGGAAGATGACTTGCGCCCAATCCCAAGGTGATGATGGCCGGAGAGGAAGATCGTCCCAACGGAAGAACTTCGTCGCCTCGGGACTTCTCCTTGTGCTCACGGCAAGAAGAAGGGAGGAGAGGCTTGTGGCCGGCCAAGAGGAAGAAGGGAGGAGAGGGAGAGAGCCCGGACAAGAATACTTCGATTGATTTTTAAGTCTTGCCTTGGGTCCTTTATATAGTGGCCTCTCAAACATGGAATGACTTATTCCATCATGTCAAGTCTTATCATATTTTAATTTATGATAAAAATTAACCAAGTTTCCTTTTTCTTATGGAATAAATTTTCTTATCATGGTAAATCAATCTATGATTGATTTTATAAAATAAAATAAACCAATCCATGGTTCATTTTAATTTCCATGAAAAATAAACCAAACCTTGGTTTATTATATAAAAATTTATATCATCCATAATTTTATAAAACAAACCACACTTGGTTTATTTTATAAATTGAACCAAACTTAGTTCTCTCCCTTTGTTGTGGCCGGCCAAGCAAAGAGGATGGAGACCCTCTTTGGCCGGCCCATCCAAGCCACGCCCCAATGAATTAAACTTATTTAATTCATCTATTAAGTCTTTAAAAGACTTAGCCATATTACGCTTCCGATGCGTCTCTGAAAAATTCAGATTCGACTTATCGTTTGGCTTAACCAAACCTAATCTCTCTTGATTGGAAAATTCAATTTTCAACTCGTTTTAAATCCCTCGGATTACTCATAGTGCGTGTGACTAAATAGGCTTTCGATTTATGTTGGCCGTCTATAATTAATCAATTATAGAACGATCATGAGTGGCACCTAGTAGTACATCATGATCCCCAATTAATTGAAAGATCAATGGTTGACCTCAGAAACAATTCTGAAACCCTTCAGCAGCTATAATGAATCGTGCCCCATTCCCTTCACCATCTTATACCCACTTGGTTCAGGACATGGTCTATGTGTGTCAGTCTCCACTAGGCTGACTACGTCACACCTAGCTCAAGTAACGTTTTCTCGTCCTACGGATTCTAATTACTCTCATGTATTTAAGAGATTCGTACTCTGAACATGTCATGCTCTGGCCAGAGGCTTCGAGTAACAATCCGACGATAGGCCTTGGGTATACATCTCCTCGCAAGGAGTGGTGAATCCTTTGTAGGCTGTTCAAACATCTTCGGGCACTTCGGCTTATACCCAATCATCCTGGGTCCATACCTCCTTGGAGATGCTTGCTTAAGATGTCAAAGTATAAGTCTCCATGACCAAGATGACTTGAACACTGCAAGTCTAAGGAACATCGCACTTAAGCTGCAGTAAGAACTTCATTGACATATCTATATGTAGACTACCATATGAAGTTTTACAGCCAGTCATTCCAATGAACTAGTTCCCTTAACTAGCATTCATGTTTATCTCCAGACATCTCAATGTCACCAGCCAGTGAGAATCAGCTGATTAGAGAATAACTCATGCTAGTCTCAACAGAATTGATAGTGTCCGTATTTATCAATTCATCGACTAGGGACAATTTCAATACTTCACAATTGCACATGTAGAGATAATCACTAGTTGTGAATTTATCACAATTCTCTCACGCTGTGAATTGTATTGCGGACATTCAGTAAATGAGTTTAAGATCTCAATCAAATACATAAACATGTATACTCAAATAGTGAATATTCATTTATTAAAATAAATGATTACAATCATAAGGCGATTGCCTTAGGACACTTTTCTCATATCACTAACAACTTTGCCTAGTATCCAATTGACGCCAACATACCAAGACGTTTTTACTTAGCATTTAGTCAATCTTAACCCATCGGGGACTTCATCAATGTCTAGCATCCAATCAACATTTACTTGCCAGGAGTTCACAATTACCTAATTTGTCGAGATGTCATCATTGTCTAGCATTTGGTCAACTTTAACTTGTCAGGACTTCATTATTGTTTAGCATCTAATCACTCTTTACCCGCCAGAACTTCTCATCTTATGCCTAACATCTGGTCAATTTTGACATGTCAAAACTTCACCATTATTAAGTGTCATGTCAACCTTGATCTATTTGGACTTTACATCTTATGTCAAGTGTTCAGTCCTTTATGATCCACTTAAACTTCACTAGCTCCTCGTACAAATTAAGTGTCTGACCCTTCATGATCTACTTTGTTAAATACTGAAATTTGAGGGTTAAAGTGCATAAAAACAAAACTTAACGGCTTGGTTTGGAATAGCAAAGGTTGGAGGGTCTTTTTGCAAAAATGGCTCCCACCACTTAAACCTTCCTTCCCTCTCGGTTTCGCTCGATGCCGACTCTTCAGAGCAGTTCCTCTCCACGCGAAGACGACGGCGCAACCTCCACGCGAGCAACGCCGGCTTTCTTTTCCTCCTCCCTCGAGCATAGTCGACGCCGCAGATAGCCTCACCGCCCAACGCACCTTTCCTCCACTCGATCCTTTCTTTCCTTTCTCTCTGTGTATGACCGAAGCCATTGGAGAAGCGGCCGATCTTCTTTCCCCCTCCTCTGCAAACCCCGCCGAGCGGAGAACCCTCATCTTGATCACGTGATCGCCGGCCACAATCAGAGGGCTGGGCGATTTCCCTAGATTAGGAGTTTGGGTTGGAGGAGGAGATTACCATTTTTCTGCTGTTTGTGGATTTTTTCCTTGTGGATCAGAAGCAAGGGAAGAAGGTCCACGGGTGTGACGATTCAAGTAAGGTTTATGGGTTTAGCATTAATTTTGGAAGAATTGGTATCCTGATCAGAGGGTAGCATTCTACTGTGAGCTGAAAATTGGGTTCTAGAATTTGTATGTGGCTTTTGGGTGCTGTTCTTGAAGCTAATTTATTGTATAGGTCCAGTTTTTCTAGTTCTCAATTGTAGTAGCTGTGGCAGAATGATTTTGGCCGTGATCATAAGGAGATGAGGGTTTAGTTTTAGTTTTGTTTTCTGATTTGGACTATGATTTCCCTTTGCAGTGTGATGCAAGGTTGAAATAGATGATGCTGTTGATGTTGATTTCCCCTACCGTTGGCTATTAGAGGGCTTAGGTTTTTATATGGGATAATTGGATAGGATGACATGTATATTGGGAAGATGTTGTGATGTTGCTAACTAGATCAGGATGGTGGGTTTAGATCTGTGCTAACCTGTTGACCTAGCCCGCTTGGATTAAATTAGGTGGAATCTGGGATTTGATTTATGGAGGTTGATTCCTAGGAAATTTAAAACTAATTTAGATAATAAGACTCAATCGGGAATTAATCATTTAATTAATTAAATGAAATGTAATAATTAGGATGATCCTAATTAGTTATGCTACTATTAATCTCGTTGCGAGGTTTTGAAATTTAACCTAATTGTGATAATTATGTTAAGAAGGAATTCATTGTTGTTTACTAATTAATTTAACTGATGTTGTAACTAGAATTAGATTATAATTATGTTTAATAATTAGTTAACTATTTTAATTAGTTGTATAAATAACTAAACATTATATTTGATATAGGACCTTAATTTTAGACTTGCACGGTTGATTGTGGGAGGTTTACTTAGACACGTAGACTTTATTTACGAGGCGGATACTTTTTATTTGATTCTTTAGCTCATTTTTTCTTTAAATACATGGTTATTCCGTTATCTGAGTAGGTTTATTTACCTTAACTCTAATATTTTTGTTAGGACACGTCGAGAGCTAGGGAGGTAATTAGCTTCAAATTTGTTCTGATAAAGATTTGTTACGGTAGAAGACTAAGCAATCGCTAACACCTTCTTTTACTTGATATTCACTTTTTGAGGTGACTAATTCAAGGATCCACACAGTGCACGCAACTCTACTATAAATGCACTCCTTCTCAAAAATAATCCTGAGATGGAAAAACCTCGTACAAACTCGAATACAAGAAATATAAGAAGAATACAAAGCAAGACACAAATAAAATCGAAAACGATTTACAATTAGCTTACTTGTTCGATCTGTACATTGCAGTCATGCAACTTGTTTTGTCTGTAGAAAATTACGTTCTGTCTGTACAAAAGTACGTTCGGTCTCATTAACGGTGTTGACGGAATGTATCGAGCGGATCAATTTGTAGCTTCTTGCAATATTTTTGAAACCAATAAAGTTTAACTTGCTGCAAATTGGGAAAAAAAAAATTCAAATAGTTCAAGCGACTATAACAGATCCTAATCAATTATATATATTAATGATATGGTTTATCATTTTAATAAAATTTTCTAACAAATTAATATATTCATTTAAAAATTGAATTGGTTCATTTATAGAGCGCCGACGAGTCATTATGATGTCATAAATAATAATAATAATAATAATAATAATAATAATAATAATAAATTCTTCAAAGCTTATAAACCATATCATAATATTATTGCCACCATAATATATTCTTCAAATCTAATAAAATATGAAATTCATCATGGCAACCCCTTGAGAGAGCATTTTCATCGACTTTATTGAGAGTCGAGTCTTGCTCTGTAAATATTTCTTGTAATAATTAATTCAGCTATCCTTGGAGACATAAATAAAATATGAAAAGAGAAATTGTCAAGAGAGAGTCGGAGAGAGTCCATCTCATTCTCGTATATGTACATTGATCTCGGCCTTACTTACGGATAGTTTGGCCCGCACAGCCAGCTAGCCTGGCGCAACGGAGGCTCAGTAGAAGGGTCGACGATGACCTCACCAGGGGAGTCCTGGAGCCAGGAAATCCCCAAGACGCTCGTCGACCGACCCTTGGTAGGGTCGGTCGAGTCGATCCCAAGCGTCTCCTAACTCAGTCTTTCGAACCCGCACCCCGATCCGAACCTTGGTCGTGCAATTCAGTCAGACGCGTGGCGGCCCACGCGCCCTCAACATCCCCTAGATCCGACAGCCCACAGAACCGAGACAGAATCAGACAGACATAGTCCGACAGACCTCCGACTCAAGGAGAACCCTGCGCCTCAACTCTCCCAGTCGAACGCGTGGCGACCCACGCTCCTTGGTCATGACCTGACCCAGTCCTTGACACCTGGACTCGCCGGTCGGTGCTTGGGCTACGGACTAGATCGTCCTTACGCCGCCCTATGTCATTACATCCGGGGTACGATCTTGACGTCAGGGTACTACACACCTTGCCCATTTATGACACCCCCTCGTGGGTATCCCGCCCATTCAGTACCGTCGTACTGCCTCAGCACCAAGTGTCATGCCGCAGTACTTTCAGGTGCTCTCATACGAGTTAACAGTTGTCACACCCCTGTCTCGTCAACGCGGGCATGAGGTTGTCAGCTCCCCCGGCTATATAAGCACTCCACTCCTCATTCCGCAGGTATGCGCGCGAGCTCTCCCTACTATTGCATTTCCTTTCGCTCCACTATATTTCCTGCGGATACTGACTTGACCGTCGGAGTGCCTTGCCGGGGAAACTCCCCGGCGGGTTTGCTAACGGTCACTGTTTTGCAGGCAGGAGCCAGGTCGGCACTACCTCAGCCGCTCGTGCCGCTTGGGAGACCATCTCGCCCTTGGGACTTCCACCTCGCCTCGCGACAAGATCAATTTGGCGCTAGAAGGAGGGGCACCCAGCCTGATCGGAGGCGTATGATGGAAGCGCCCAATCGAGTCGTGATGACCGTTACTCCCGAGGAGTACGAACTCCTCTCAGTAGCCTGGGCTCGAGGAATCCCTCTAAGGCGGTCACACGCTGATGGCCCAGCGACTCGGCCCCAGGAGCCCGCAACATCAAATCCCTAAAGAGGTCGGGGAAAGGCTGCTCCGCCAGAAGGTGGCTCGGCCCCCTCCCTCCTACTTGCACGCCACAGCCGGGCCGACATGGTGGAGCCCGCGCCGGTCGAAGTATCTTCATCCAGCCGCACGCGCTTGCTGCGCCGCGATAAGGGAAAGGCACTAGTCGGCATTATGGGGACCGGTGCCATCGATAGAGGGGGGTGAATATCGACCATAAAAATTCTGCGGAAACTTGCGTCTTTCAATAGTTCTAGATAGAGAGTTAGTGCGTAGCGGAAAAATAGAAATAACAAAAAATAAAACGACACAGATGACAAGCGGGTTTTACTTGGTTCCCAACCCCCCAGGGTTAGTACGTCCAAGGCCTAAGCACGGAAAGCGCCCGTCTACTAATGGTCTCCTTTCCGGACTTTCCGGAGGCGGAGAAACCCGTCTTACTGTTCAAGTTTTACAATAAAAAATAATATGAAAATTAATTGCATAAATGTAAAAGCAAACCAAAACAGAAAAGTCGAACGCCCGGCCAATCTGGAACTCCGAAGTGTCGCGCACTTCCTCCTGGAACCTCTTTGGTCGCAGAGCTTCGTCGTTAGCGCTTTATCGTCACTTGGAACACTTAGAATGATCGTGGAATGGTTGTGCTAAGTTGAGGGATCGAAGTCCCTTTATATAGGACTCATTGGGGCGCCTGTGATGACTGAGATGCCTCACAGGGCTTGGTTAACGCTTATCTCCGCGCCGAACTTGCAGCAGCAGATAACCCTTTGAACCAGGGCGCCCTAGACATACAGGGCGCCTCATTGAACACAGGCGCCTGGTTCCATTAGGGCGCCTCCTTCAATGGAGGCGCCTAGGAGTCTTTTTCCAGCCGCGTTGTTTGGTTGTTTGCATGCTTTGTCTTCACTTTTAGGTACCTGCAAGATACATAAATATAAGGCAAATACACATACAATCTCAGCCTTAACAAAATGGTTCTGACTTCGGATTTCTGCGAAACTCTAGGTCGAACCAACGCCTAATGTTCCCTTCCGGGGAATGCGCCTTTCACCTACTCCTTTTAGGAGAAGGATTGCCAACCTGCCCATTCAGTTGGACTTTTACTTAGCCTTCGAGACTCTCGGATCTTGAGACGTCCGAACCTCGACCCGTCTCTACTTATGTCCTTAGTTATCATTCAGCTAAGTTGCTCAATCCCTCACACTAAGACTTCGTGCCCAAACCCTAGGTCCTGGACTTAGTGCCTAACTTCACTCATTAGGACTTTTGCCCAGCTTCACTCACCAGGTCTTCGTGCCCAACTTCACTCACCAGGTCTTAGTGTCCAGCTTCACTCACCAGGTCTTTTGCCAAGCTTTACTCACCAGGTCTTCGTGCCCAGCTTCACTCACCAGGTCTTAGTGCCCAGCTTCACTCACCAGGTCTTAGTGCCCAACCTTATGTCAGGACTTAGTTGGCCAGCCCGCGGCCAGGACTTAGTGCCCAATTCTTAGAACCAGGACTTAGTGCCTAGGTTTACTAGGACTTTCTTTCACTTTGGTACTCCTTTCTTGACTCACTCTTCCCTTGTTCAATGTATCACTGACATATGCATATTGTCAAACATTGAAATACTTAGAGGAGGACATCACTGATGCATTTTACACTAACAATCTACCCCTTTTTGATGTTTAACAATATCCTAAGTTAGATTGGATTAAAGGGCTAAACCTTGGGATAAAATGAAAAAAGGTCTAAGTTTTGAAAATACATTTTTATCCTCTGGGAGAAAAGAAAAAAAATTTCTAACTTAAGCTCACTCTCCCTTTTTTTTTGAAAAATAACATTTTGATTTTCCTTGATCCTTTGGGAAGAAATAAATTTCTAACTTAAGCTCACTCTCCCCCTTGAAAATTCCTTTCGAAACACTTGCATTAATCTTTGAAAGCATAGCAATGAGCTAGTTAAAAATACAATTGTACCAACAGAAAATTAATCGCACAAAAAAAATTACACTTTGTAAAGTATTGTGCAAATCGAAAAAATATTTTGAACTTTTAGCAAACGTTTTGTACCCAGAAAATTTTCACTTAAAAAAATATTACCTTTCAATTGAGAAACATTTTCAAAAAGGATTGCATACACAAAAGATTTTTTTTAGAAAAATATGCACTTTTCAAAAATATTTCACAGAGATTTTTGCACTTAAAAAGAATAGTTTGAAAAATACTGTGCAAAAACTTATAGTTTGAAAGATATTTTTTCTTTGAAAAGTTTGTACTTTGAAAAGTCTGTATTTTGAAAAATTTGTACTTTGAAGGGTCTGTACTTTGAAAGATCTGTATTTTGAAAAATATGTACTTTGAGAAATATTTGCCCTTTTTGAACAATACTAATACTTTTGAAAACCATTATGCATTTTTGAAACATATAAGTACTTTTAAAAGACATTATGCATTTTTGAAAAATATAAATACTTTTTGAAAAATATCATACATTTTTGAAACATATAAATACTTTTAAAAGACATTATGCATTTTTGAAAAATATAAATAATTTTCGAAAAACATCATGCATTTTCGAAAGATATAAGTACTTTTTGAAATATGCTTATGAAAAATATAATATTTTACTTGACTTGATTTCTTTTCCAGTCTGACACAATCTTAGGAAACCTTGTTAACTACAAGGACATTTCCCTAAGTATCCTCGAATTCCAAACTCAAGAAAAATTTTCAAATTGATTCTATAAGTTTAAAAAGACAAGTTTTCGAAAATGATAATATTTTCAAAAAAAATGATGATAGTATTTTGAAAAAGAAAATTGTGTATATTTTCAAACGAATTTTTTAAAAAATAGTATATTAAAACATATTATTTAGAAATGATCAATACTTCTTTTAATTTAAACTCCCCCTAAACTTGACATAGTCCTTGGAAGCTTGTTGACTACAAGTACTCTTCCTCTGAGTCTTTAGGGTTTGGTCTTGACCAAAAAAATTATCTAGTAATTTCAAAAAATAATTGTCAAAAAAAATAATTTTCCTAAAAACACTTGTCAGAAAGTTTTCTTTTGACTTAGACTCCCCTAATTTTGACACATCCTAGGAGTCCTTATAGATCATGAAGAGGATTTCCTCTGTGTCTTTAGGGTTTATCAAAATCAAAAGAATGAACGACATTGTGAGTGTGGTAATTCTCAAGGAGACAATTTTTGAAAATACAATTTAGAATGATGATAATTTTAAAGCATAAATCTTTTTCGAAAAACACAAGTGATAATAATTTTTTAAGCACGGTTTTCGAAAAATCAAAAAAAAATCTTTTAAAAGAATAAGACACTCCCCCTGTATGCAACACCGTTTGACTCTATCTAAGTGTCTTAAGGACTTTAGTGTTGTCCTAAGAGACTTGTGTCTAATTGTGTGAGTCAACCAAATTTTCAAAAAGATATAATTTTGAAAATGTATAATATATAAGTACTTAGACAAGCATGAAATTCATAAAAATATTATTATGTTAAAGCATTATTTTGAAGATAGATTTTTAGAAAAATATTCTAAGAATTTTGGAAAATATTTTTGAAAAGCATTTTTCAATTTATTAGTCCTTAACATCTCACTCATTTTTAGATGTCTCAGTACAATCAAGCATGATTGCCTTATGGATGTAATGTGAGATGCTTGAATAATTTTCTTTGAATTAAATCTAAGATTTAATTAAAACTTGTGTTATATTCAAATTTATCAGATAGTAAATTGAATTTGAGTTTCGATAATTGGCTTCCAGGTCTTGGCGAGGCACAAAGGTCTTCTTTGGTCATAGCCTTATTGGAGCAATAACCCTTTCCTTGACAAAGCCTTTTTACCGAAAATTCATTTTCAAATTACTTTTTAAAAAATTTTGGCCTAACTAGTTTAGGTTTTGGATCGGTAGCTCGGCTAGTTTCACCAGACTAAACAGACCAAATAGGGTACGCCTTACCTTACTTGACCTTATTAGAGGGGCTTCCCTAACGTACTATCATCTCACCTCTACATAATACTAGGTTGTTCAAGTTTCAACTAGTCTTTTTCCTATAACCGTTCTAAATCATGCATAAAATTAAATATGAATAACATGACATATATTTAAAATAAATAACAGATGCATGTACATGACAGTTATGCATGAGTCAAACAATTTAAGACATTTTTATTTAAGTTTCTAATAATGTATCAAATTTTCGATTTGATATATATAGTGTGAACCTGCGAATATGCCAACCCACTTTGACATATTTTTTGTTATTTAGTTAGGAGTTTTAGTTGGGTAGGATTTTATTTGGTTTGAGTTTAAGTTATTTAAGAATTAATTGAAGCTAAATTAGGAATTAATTAAAAATTAATTGAAGTTAAATTAATTAAGAATTGATTAATTGAAGTTGAAAAAATTAAGTTTTAATTGAATTAAATTAATTAAGAATTGATTAATTGAAGTTGAAAAAATTAAGTTTTAATTGAATTAAATTAATTAATGATTTAATTAAAGTTGAAATAATTAGAGATTAACTTAAGGTAAAAAAAATTAATTTAGTTTAGGTTGTTAAGGTTTAATTGGATTAAAGTTTCAAAGTTTCTGGGTTACTTAACAGTTGTGGGTCTAAGTTCATCATTTTCATAATATCAAAAATACCTGACTCATCTGTTATTTCTTCTTTATTTAATTTTTCGAGTTTTTCTAACAATTCTGATTTGTTTGAATCTTTGTAAATTTTATTACCAATATTAATCTCAGAAAATTCAATTTCCTCCTCATCCTCATCATTAAGATCACATCCTTCTATATTTTATAGTAGGTAGAGTAATTTGGGACACTAGTTAATGTTTCAGGATTATCCAAGAAGTTAATTAAATTATTATCTAAAAAGATTTCATTTTCAATATCCTTAGAATTAATTTTAGAATTATCCTGAATAATTTCAAAATTATCCTCAATAATTTTAGAGTTAATTTCAGGATTATCCTTAATAATTTCAGAGTTAATTTTAGGATTATCCTTAAGAATTTCAAAATTATCCTCAATAATTTCAGAGTTGATTTCAGTATTATCCTTAAGAATTTCAATATTATCCTCAATAATACAGAAAAGGCAAGACTTTTAGTATACATCCTAACACTTCCCAAATAACATAACATAACACGACGTCGTGTTATTGGATCTTGCTCATTAATATTGGATCTTGCTCATTTATTTTTGTAAATCTTGGAATTTAGTTCTAAAATTTAAGACCAGCATTAATTAAAGCTTTGATGTATTTACCTTTTATCTATTTTTTTTAAAAATTGCCATTTAAATTTTATTTACAGTTAATCGGAAAAATTGTCCTAAACTCACTACATGAAAACTTAACACTCTCTTCAGTCTCTGCACTAGAAAAAATTTGTTTTCACCCCCCGACATACAAAGTTTCATATGTTTCTGCTACAAATTTACCGAATTACCCTCAATATTTTTAGGTACAAGAAGTCTGAAATAAAGTATAATTCTTTATAAATTTAGTATCATTTAATTAAAATCTAGTATATTTTCTATTAAATTGAGTACTACCTAATCAATTCATCCTAAATTAATCAATTAATATGAACTCCTAATTAATTGGTCAGGCTGAAAAAAATTGTGCTCAATTTGATAGAAAATATACTAAATTTTAATTTAAATATACTGAATTTAAAAAGAATTATACTTATTACTACATTCGAAAAAAGGGTGGTACTCAAAAATATATTAGATTTTAATTATATGATACTGAATTCAGGAGGAGTTATATCTTATTTTAAACTTTTTTACTTAAAAATAATAGAGGCAATAAGGTAAATCAATATATATTAGGGAGCTAAAGCAAATGAAACTTTGCATGCAGGGAATGAAAATGAACTTTTTCTGACATAGGGACTGAGGATAAAATTTAAGATGCAATTAGGAATTTAAAAACAATTTACAATTATTCTAATTGAATAATTTTTGTTTGCTACAGATAATGGAGAATAAAGATAGTACTTCTACACTCGACATAGATGAGGAATGGGTAAGAGAATTGGAAAATAAGGCATTTTATGAAAGACAAAGAATGGTATCAAAATTCAACAATCTTTAAAGTCTCTAAAATTTTGCAAAGTGTTGAGCCTAAAGCCTATGAGCCAACGATCGTTTCGCTCGGATCTTACCATTCTCATCAACCTCGCCTTCAAGTCACTAATCGGCTCAACTGGATCTTGCTCGACAAATTGTTGGAAAAGGGTTATGAAAAACGTCCAAGGAACTATATATCTCAAACTTATCAAGGAAAAAGAAACCAAAGCGCGAAATACTTACAGCCTACAAACAACATGCGTGCAAAAAAAGTTCATCGACATGATCGATGTTGTTGGACTGTGTGTTTGTCATTATGATCTTGTGGTTTTGGAAGAAGGGCAAAAGAGCTGGATTGAAAGAAATAGAAATCCCGATCATTATGAACAGGGAATTAACGACCATGGACAATAGTGAGGCGAGATATGTTGCTATTAGAGAATCAACTGCCCTTCTTTTTGCTCGAGGCTTTGTTCGACTCAGCATTTCCTAGTGAAAGCGGTAGGCTAAAGGAATGGGTGGCCCAATTCTTCAGTGATTTTATGGATGATAAGATGTTACAAGTACCGAAGGACGACACTGCAGAGACAATTCATCACATTCTCCATCTTTTTTATTTATGTATTGTGCCATGGAACAGAAGTAGCGGTGCTTTTGCTCGACCAAGGCTACTCGATCGAGGAACCGAGGAGGATGGGACGGGTACTGAAACGGGATTAGCACAGAAAAATGACAAGAAGAATAATAGAGAACACACTAGATTTATGTGGAAAATCTTCGACGGGAAAAAACCACGGGCAGAGGAGGAAAAATCACAATGAACAGTGGAATACAAAGTCGGCGGCACTGATAAAGTAAAGAGAAGTAGAGAGAAAAGAGAGGTAGAGAGAAAGAAAAAGAGGTAACCAAATAACTTTTTTCATTGATTGATAAAATTTGTCCATGAGATACACAATTTATAGAGATCTTAGGATACTTAGTCAAAAGAAAAATTAATAATGAAACTATTAATTAACAGATTTATAAAGAATATGTTAATTAACATATTAATAAGAAAATATCTAATAATAAATTAACGGATTAAATTGAATTCGGATCACGAAATTCTAACAATCTCCACCTTGACGTGAATTCCATAAATTTTCAAAAAAATATTCTCCACCTCTTCCACAAAATCCGCACAGACAAATCTCAATATCTGTCACCAACCAAGTCCAAGCAATGCTTAAACTTGACTATAGGGAGTGACTTAGTCATCATACCAGCAGGATTATCATGAGTACTGACCTTCGTAATAATAATATCACCACAAGTAATAACATCACGTATAAAATGATACCTCACATCAATGTGTTTTGTCCTCTTATGAAACATCTGATCCTTCGTGAGGAAAATGACACTCTGACTATCATAAAAAACTATAGTAATATGCAAGTCTTCGCTAAGCTCACTGAAGAGTCCTTTCAACCAAATAGCTTCCTTACAAGCTTCCGTAATAGCCATATACTCAGCCTCTGTAGTGGACAATGCAACTGTATTCTGCAAAGTAGCTTTCCAACTGATAGCACAACCACCAACAGTGAATACATACCTCGTAAGTGATCTTCTTTTGTCAAGGTCACCTGCAAAGTCAGAATAAACATATCCAATAACTGCATCTCTATTACTCCCAAAATGCAAACAAATATCAGAAGTCCTTCGTAAGTATCTGAAAATCCACTGAACTGCCTTTCAATGCTCTTTACCAGGATTTGCCATGTATCTATTAACTGTACTCATTGCATGTGATAAATCTGGGCGTGTACAAACCATAACATACATGAGAGATCCCACTGTACTAGAATATGGAACCCGTGACATATAATCAATTTCATCATCTGACTACGGATATAAATCAGTTGAAAGTCTAAAGTGTGTAGCTAACGGAATACTAACAGACTTGGTAGGATGCATGTTAAACCGATGAAGTACTTTCTCAATATATCCTTTTTGACTTAGGTATAATTTACCTGCCTTTCTATCTCTCAGAATCTCCATCCCAAGTATTTTCTTTGCAACTCCCAAATCTTTTATCTCGAATTCTTTACTTAGTTGGGCTTTGACCTTTCTTATTTCTTTCTTATTATTGGTCGCAATCAACATATCATCAACATATAAGAGCAGATAAACAAATGATCCATCATCAGTGTTCTTAAAGTAGGCACAACTGTCATAGCTGTTTCTTCTGAAATCATGAGTGATCATAAATGAATCAAACATTTTATACCATTGCCTAGGTGACTGCTTCAAACCATAAAGGGACTTTTTCAGCAAGCATACATAATCCTCTTTTCCAGAGACTTCAAAATCTTCTGGTTGTTACATATAGATTTCTTCCTCAAGTACCCCATATAAGAATGTTGTCTTCACGTCCAGCTGTTGCAACTCTAAGTCATGCATGGCCACAATACCAAGGAAGGCTCGAATCGTACTATGCTTTACAACTAGGGAAAATATATCAGTGAAGTCTACTCCTGGAATCTGACTGAAGCCTTTAGCAACTAGTCTGGCTTTGTACCTGGCTTCTTCAACTTCCGGTATACCCTCCTTTCTTTTAAATACCTACTTGTAGCGAACATCTTTCTTACCCTTAGGTAATTTCACCAAGTCTCATGTGTCATTTTTACCAAGTGACTCCATCTCCTCCTGCATAGCAGTTATCCACTTACCAGAATTATCGCAGCTAATTGCTTCTGAATACATCGCAGGTTCTTCACCGGAATCAATCTTCTCAGCCACGTTTAAAGCATAAGCGACCAAATCAGCTTCTGCATATCTCTGAGGGCGTCTAATTTCTCTCCGAGACCTATCTTTTGCAATGGAATATTGTGAAGGTGCTTGTGATGAGCTCGTTCCATCCACAACATCTAAAATAGGCTCTGGAGTAGTCTCTATAGATATCGGCTCAATCTCAATCTCCACCTGTGTGCTTGTCTTCTGCTTATCTTCCTCAGAAAGAGTTTTAGATGGAGACCCCTGATGCTAGTCTCATCAAAGATAACATCTCTACTGATGATGACTTTCCTAATCTTTGGACACCAAAGTTTGTATCTCTTCACTCCTTGTCTAAAGCCTATAAATATGCACTTCACCGAACGAGGCTCCAACTTCCCATTATCAACATGAGCATACGTAGGATATCCAAAAATTCTCAAATCAAAATAACTAGCAGGAGTACCAGACCATACCTCTTGTGGAGTTTTCCTTTCAATAGCAATTGATGAAGAGCGATTTACAAGATAACAAGCATACACAACGGCTTCTGCCTAGAAAAACTTCGGTAGCCCAGCATTAAGAAGCATACAACGCACCTTCTCCATCAAAGTTCTATTCATCCTCTCTGCTACACCATTCTGTTGAGGAGTATGCCGAACTGTATGATGTCTCACAATACCTTCAGCTCTGCATAAGACATTAAACTCATCAGAACAAATCTCTAATCCATTATCAGTTCGAAGATGCTTTAATTGCCTCCCTGTCTGCTTCTCAATCATGACCTTCCACTCCTTAAGGTAGTAAAAACATTACTCTTATGTCTTAAAAAGAATGCCCAAACTTTTCTTGAGAAATCATCAATAATAGTCAACATATAGAGCACACCACCTTTAGATGGTACTCTAGAAGGCCCCCACAAATCAGAGTGAATGTAGTCTAGTATACCCTTTGTGTTATGAATGCCAACTGAGAACTTGACTCTTTTCTGCTTGCCAAAAACATAGTGCTCGTAGAACTTTAGGTTTGTAATACTTTGACCATCAAGGAGTCCTCTCTTGCTCAATTCAACCATGTCATTCTCACTTATATGACTCAAACGCATATGCCAAAATCTTGTAACATCAGAATCAGACATAGACAACCTTGCGACGGCAACATCACCTATTACTGTGGATCCCAGCAAAACATATAAACCGGCGGTTCTCCTTAGTCTCTTCATCACAACAAGAGACCCTTTACTGATCTTCACAGTTCCACCTTCACCAGTGTACTTGTATCCTTTAGAATCAAGAATACTCAAAGAGATCAGATTTCTCTTCAAATTAGGGACGTGCCTCACATTTCCAAGTGTCCGAATAACACCATCAAACATCTTAATTCTGACCGTACCAATACCAACGATTCTGTAGGATGTATTATTGCCCATCAAAATGACACCACTCGAAACTGTTTCATATGTTGAAAACCAGTCACGATTGGAACACATGTAAAACGTACAGTCAGAATTAAGAATCCATTTCTCACTCTGCTTCAAATCAGCATCAGAGGCAATGAGAAGTTCGCCATTACTGTGATTTTCGGCAACATCAGTCTCACCAGACTTCTCTGTCATGCACAACTGCTTAAATTTTAGCCATAATGCAGCAGCGGATTTCTTCTTCATGCTTGTCGTTGTCATTAATCTTGGTTGACATCCTCAAAATCAAAATCAACCTGGCTCTGATACCACTTGAAACGGGATTAGCACGGAAAAATGACAAGAAGAACAATAGAGTGTTAGTAGGAGCCCTAGAGCCAATTATGTGATGATTGACTGGGGACATTTTTGTATCATATTCTATCATTAATAAAGGCATGTTTGGTTATTATACTTACTTTATATTTGTGTCAAATAACTAAGTATAATAATGTCCTTGGGTAGTAGGTTCTTATCTACATTATATTGATTGGTTGAATCGATAGTGAGATAATGTAGAGAACACTACTCTAAACCATTCCTAGTCAAGTATTAATATTCAAGGACAATATTAATACATGGAGACTAGCATGTAGCTCAACTGATGACTTGAGCTCACAAGTCATGGATATGTGGTATCAAGTTGACACATGAGTATACATTGGAGAATGTGTACTGAATGACCCGCCATGAGAAAGTTTCATAGATTGTCATATGAGTGTCATAAACTTTCTCATGTGACTATTGGTATGAATAGTCCTTAGACCTGAATTCACTACGGTTCCCTACATAAGGAGTTATGTACTTTGGTATCGTTAAACGTCACCCGTAACAGGGTGGACTATAAAGGCGATCACTGGGTATGTAATGAATTATGCAGAGGGATGTGAGTGATGTAGATGAGATCTATCCCTCCCATATGACGGGAGTGATATCTATGGGCCCCTTGATCGAGTAGGACTGCTAAAACGCATGGCCATGCTCAAATCAGTCAATATGAGATATTGAGCTCATTTGTTTGAGTGAGTCTACTCGGGGATCAAGAAACACAAGATTGATTGAGGATGACACGGTCTATGCCTCATTGGTCAATCTAGATATCAAGGATAGAAGGACAAGGTCATACATTGTCATAGTCACGGAGGTTAAGTCGGATCTCGACTTTCTTGTTACTTGGGTAGCATTGATGCATTGCTAGATGCCGCTCATTGCTTTTGTGTCTAAATTGGTTTAGACACATTGCCAACGTTACGAGAGCCTATTGGGTCACACACTAAGGACACGATGCTTCGGAGATTAATTGATCTTGATTTGGCTAAGATTTAATTGGAATTGGATTAATTGAGTTAGACTCAAGTGAATCCAATTGGATTATGGATTGAGATCTAATTTGAGTTAAACTCATTTAGATTAGACTCAACCACATTTGGATGAAATATTAATTCATTAAAATGTTTAATGAATTAATAAGAGAGGAAGATGGAGAGTTTCTCACCATTAGAGTGTTACATGAAAAGTTAGAGAGTTACATTAAAATGTTTAATGAAGGGAAGTTTAAAAGGCAAAAACTCCTTATGATATGAGTATAAAAGAGTTTTTCCCTTGTCATTTGGATGACAACTTGTCATTTTCTTTCCCCTCTTCCTTCTCTTCTCCATCTTGGCCGAAACTCACATCTTGGGTTCTTGGTGTTTTGTGAACTACCTCAAGTTGCTAGCACAACTAAGGTAGTTCTTCTCCGAAGTAGAGATATCGTGTTCGTGTGGATACGAATAGAGGCACGGACACTTGAACGTGCAAGAGATCCGGCGGCGCTTGGACGAGCGGGATAAACGTAAGGGTACGCTCCAAAGGTGTAAACAGTAGATAAATCTATTAGATAGATATACTTTGTACGAGTTTTCTTTCGCATGGATCGCTCGTGGGATCTTGTTTCCGCTGCGTTTTGTGTTTATGTCGCCTGAAGATCCCAACAGTGGTATCAGAGCCACTTGCGAAAGATCGTACGAAGTTTTATACACTTTTATATGTGATATAGAAGTAGGACAAGATATATTATGAGTTGCATAAACTGTATGATATAGTAGTCGGGCTCCCGACCTCCCACTCGGGAAGACTGACCTCTGAGGTCATACCGAGTAGAAAGCTTCCCGAGGTCACTCGGGAAGACAGAAGCTCGGGTCGTCCCGAGTGAGAAAACCCCGAGAATGTCTCGGGAAAGCGGAGTCCGAGTGATCATACCATTGCTATATGGGTCTCGAATTCATGTTGATGAATCTGGGCAGCGACTCACTCGGGGAACAACAAAGTAAATTTTGTTTTTGCACTCATAATAAAATCAATGTCCTAAATCTATTGTGTATAAATGATGACATGGTGAATGGTTATGACCTTAACCCCAATGTGATTGGATGTATGTGTGTGTGTGCATGTTGTAATTCATAATACGGCCTGCGTGTCGTGCCTTGTATCTATTTTTCCTAATTGTAAAATTAGATTTAGACTCGAATGTAACTCGAGTTTTCCTACATTGTAATGTACAAAAGAGGAATGAAGTGTCCATTGAAGAATGAAGTTACAAGGAGGATGCCAACCACACATGATGACCTGAGGATGCTCTTGGAGAAGAAGTTATCCTTAGGTTGACCATCGATCTTCTCATTGGATTGAGAAGATCGTAGTATACTGGCCATAACCATGTCACATTTTCTTGCCTATATATTGATATATGCTATGTGTGTATATGTGATGCATGCTTAGATGTTAATCTTAATTAAGTCAACTCAATATGCCTACTAAGGTTCGGTACTCATAAACTACCTCGATCATTTGTTGTTGGGTTTGCCAAAGTAAAGCAACGCATTTTATCTTGGTAGAGTGCGAGTGGACAATTGTGATGTCCCACTATCGAACTTTGGGTGAGACTTAACTAAGTCACCTCAATTGGATTGAGAAACTTAGAGGCATATCCCAAAAGTTGGGGAAATTGGATAAGAGGAAAATTACACTAAGTCTTGGGCGATTAGCCAAAGCTAACTCAAGATGATGTGTAATGTGGATTTTGGCCCTTTGTTTCCAAGAGTTGCATAAGATGTAACTGGTAAAATATTGTCTACTTAATTATACCGAGTCTTGGGCAATTAGCCAAAGCTAACTCAAGATAAGGTATAATATGGATCTTGTCCCACATGAATATAGTCGCTATTTGGTTTGGAGCTAGTAGTATAGGTAAATTGAGTTTGCCAACATCCATGACTAGCCCCTACCAAAACTCTATGATTCAGTGGGAGTATCATTTAATTAAAGGTCTAATTAAATGAACTAGATATGATACTTATTTTTGCATGTTTTACTGTTGTAGATCACCATGTCGTCTGACACGTCAAATACTCTCTCTCTACGATCCGTCCTTGAGAATACTATTATTGTTTGTTGTTTATCCCTAATTAAATTTGGGATGATGCACATCAAAAAGGGGGAGATTGTTGGTGCCCCGGTTGGTTTTGATGTGATCAACCAAGTTAGGTTAGGTCCTGTTGGTTTTAATCCCTCTGCTAAGTGTGCAGGAGCTTAGGTACGGAGGAAGTCGAGCGTAAGACGTAGCGGACGAGAAGGATTGTGCGGGGAAGTGAGCCGACGGGCTCGGTACAATCCGAGGGACGCGGAAGCTGCGGAAGAGTACACCGGTGGAGCAAGAATGACGTGCGCGGTGTCCGAGGGACGAGAAGTCGGGAGGAAGGACGCTCGAGGGGCGAAAGGCCAGAGTCGGGTTCGGGTGAGCCTAACTTCGGTTGGCCGGAAATCACCCAGAAGACAAAGAACTAAAAGACTGGTTAGTTTGACCATGTCAAACTGGGCACTCGAAAAACAAAGGATTTATTTGCTCGAAAAATGAAGGACTTACTTGCTGGTAAGAAGAATAGAACCCACGACCTCAAAGATACACATTGAGGTGCTTACCACTTCAGATAGCAAGTAATGACAACAAAATGTTGCCGATATTACTACTTAGAGATTACAACAATGACATGGAGATTCCAACAGCCATCTCCAGCCATCTCGAGGAAAGATAAAGTTTTAATTAAACTTTATTTTTCAAAGGATAATGTTACATTATCCTTTAATCAAATCCAATGGATGCAGTTTAATCTCATTCAAGATCAACCATCCAGATTACATCCATGGATCAACGGCTAAGAGAAAAGTCATCAACAATCAACAATCCAGATTTATTCTCTTAGGCTATAAATAGACTTAGAGGTTTTTGCTTTAGAATTCAATCAATACTATTGTAATTCTCTAAGTTTAGTGATCTTCAGTTGTAAGGCTTCTCCGCTACAAGGAGATTTTTTTGAGTTTTTAACCGTCTTGGAAGCAACGACTAAGTTGCAACCAAGTTTTTTTTAATAGACGAGTTTCCACCACTTTTCATTTATTAGCCATCTATTCACCCCCCTCTAGCCGGACCAACCCGATCCAACAAGTGGTATCAGAGTAAGGACGTCGCAGAAGGACTAACCGCCAACTGCAGCAAATTTTAAGATGGTTGGACCAGCGATATACCCGCCTAAGTTTGAGGGGGAGTTCGCGGCATGGAAACGGAAGATGCAGGTATTTTTTACTACGGATTATGAATTATTAATTATTATGAAAAATGGCTATGCAGCTTCCAAAGACAATGAAGGAAAGATCAAGGATCCTGATTCTTGGAACAAGAAGGAACAAGTTGATGTTGTAGCAAACGGAAAGGCAGAATTTTATCTGCTGACCGTCCTCACAGAGCTCGATGTGAACCGGATCGGTAAGTACGAATCGGCGAAGGAACTTTGGGAAAGGTTCTTGAAACTGCACGAAGGAACCTCGGAGGCAAAACTTGCGCGACGAGATGTTCTTCGAAGCCGACTGACCAATCTACGGATGGAAGACAGAGAATCTTTTGCGAGATTACATGCAAAGGTAAAAGAACTAATCACAAGCCTCGAAAATCTCGGAGAAAAGGTAACTAACCGCGATGCTTAAAGGTACGCTCTAAATGCGTTTCCGAGAACCCCGGAATGGACCTCGGTAATCGATGCGTATTATATTTCAAAAGATCTAGAAATAAGTACTTTAGAACAGTTATTTTATACTTTGGAACTTCACGAATCTCGCTTTGTAGAAAAGAACAGGAAAGCTGACAACATTGCGCTAAACACAAGGAAGATCCAACTCGACGAAGAATCTTCAGCAGATGATGAAGAAACAGCACTAGCGGTAAGAAAATTATGTAAATTCATTAATACTAACCGCTCAAAAAGGGTGCAAAGAAAGAAAAAATGAACGGTCCGATGCTACAACTGCAATGAGGAGGGAGACCTGAAAGATCAGTGCCCTAAACTCAAGAACCAGCCAAAGAAGAAAAAGGCACTAAAAGCCACCTGGGACGAGACCTCGTCAGATGAATCGGAAGCCGAAGAGTTCGTCGGACTTGCATTGATGGCAAGCCACCAGGACGAAGATGAAGAAAGCACCTCAGGAGAAAGCAATAATGAAGAGAAAGATCCTAACTTCGAAACCGACCCGGTAAGTGAGGTATGTCTACTTCCACCTGCTCGAATCTACTCGGTAATAAAATCCATGCTTAAGTCTATGAATAAATTGGAGATAGAAAACTCTGAGTTAAAAGAAAGATTTGACATTGTATGCTCATCTGTTCTATCCGACCAACTAAAAATAGAAAATGAAAATTTGAAGAATCTAGTGGAGAAATTAGAAAATGATATTGCATGTTTAAGAATTAAAAAGAATTTTTATCCTGAAAATCTGAATTGGTATGTTAAAAATCATAAGGGTCAGCTTAGAAAAATTCCTAGAAATTATATTCCTCCAAAGTTTTTGATTAACCCCGTAGATGAAAATTTATTTTGGGTCCCAAAATCAATATTGAATTAATTTTCTGGTATTTATGAAAAACAAAATTGACTAATATTTTTTTTCTCTTTATGTCCTTTATCATTTGTTGTATTATCAAATGTTTTTAAGAGATTATTTCGATCTGAGTTTACTAGAGAAAATTAATTTTATATTTTCCCTTCCCTATTTTTTTGTCCCATTTTTGCTGTGATCAAAGGGGGAGAGTAGTTCGGGGAGGTTATGTACATGATTGCGCAAAATTTTTTTTTGCTTAATTCTGTTACAATACTATTATTCTTTGTTGTTTATCCCTAACTAAATTTGGGATGATGCACATCAAAAAGGGGGAGATTGTTGGTACCCCGGTTGGTTTTGATGTGATCAACTAAGTTAGGTTAGGTCCTGTTGGTTTTAATCCCTCTGCTAAGTGTGCAGGAGCTTAGGTACGGAGGAAGTCGAGCGTAAGACGTAGCGGACGAGAAGGATTGTGCTGGGAAGTGAGCCGACGGGCTCGGTACAATCCGAGGGATGCGGAAGCTGCGGAAGAGTACACCGGTGGAGCGAGAAGGACGTGCGTGGTGTCCGAGGGACGAGAAGCCGGGAGGAAGGACGCTCGAGGGGCGAAAGGCCGGAGTCAGGTTCGGGTGAGCCTAACTTCGGTTGGCCGGAAATCACCCAGAAGACGAAGAACTAAAAGACTGGTTAGTTTGACCATGTCAAACTGGGAACTCGAAAAACAAAGGATTTATTTGCTCGAAAAATGAAAGACTTACTTGCTGGTAAGAAGAATAGAACCCACGACCTCAAAGATACACATTGAGGTGCTTACCACTTCGGATAGCAAGTAATGACAACAAAATGTTGCCGATATTACTACTTAGAGATTACAACAGCGACATGGAGATTCCAACAGCCATCTCGAGCTATCTCGAGGAAAGATAAAGTTTTAATTAAACTTTATTTTTCAAAGGATAATGTTACATTATCCTTTAATCAAATCCAATGGATGCAGTTTAATCTCATCCAAGATCAACCATCCAGATTACATCCATGGATCAACGGCCAAGAGAAAAGTCATCAACAATCCAGATTTATTCTCTTAGGCTATAAATAAACTTAGAGGTTTTTTGCTTTAGAATTCAATCAATACTATTGTAATTCTCTAAGTTTAGTGATCTTCAGTTGTAAGGCTTCTCCGCCACAAGGAGATTTTTTTGAGCTTTTAACCGTCTTGGAAGCAACGACTAAGTTGCAACCAACTTTTTTTTAATAGACGAGTTTCCACCACTTTTCATTTATTAGCCGTCTATTCACCCCCCTCTAGCCGGACCAACCCGATCCATCCCCCTCTAGCCGGACCAACCCGATCCAACACAGACGCCTGAGGTTATGTCAGGCCTCAGGCTCCGGAAACCACCTCAGGAGGACAGAAGCCTGAGGTCATATCGGACTTCAGGTTCTCGAGACCCTCTTGGTAAAACAAATGAAGGCCCCGAGGTCAGCTCGGGAGATGAGACCCTGAGACCAACTCGAGAGAGTGGAGCCCAAAGATCAATATATCAGATAGCCAGACTTCAAATAACCGTTCCCCTTTCCAAAACAGGAAAGTCATCGGATAATTATTGTCCGCAACGCGCGGCAATTAAGGCCTTAATGATTGCAACGACCGTTATCAAGTAACTGATAATTAAGGACATAGAGGAGAACGTGGGAACACGTGTGACCGCAGCCTCAGGTATAAAAGGTGCTTCGGCATCCAGGTAAAGGGGTAAGTTTTCCGCACTTAGAGAAAATCTCTCCATTCCTCGTTGTCCTCCCAAGAGAGTTTAGGTTCCTGACTTGAGCCTCGGAGTGGACTCCGTCGGAGAACCTTCCGCTGTGTTCCCATTAACGCTCATGTTAATCTCGCAGGACGCGATCATCTTCTCCCCGTCATCATCCTCGTGGGTTGCGCTTTGGTGACTCATCATCCGCGTCGTTTCCTTCCGGAACAAGTTTGACGCTGTCTGTGGGAATATGGAAAATATACATCGATGGTTCCTCCAACCACAAGAACAGCGGGGTCGGAGTCATGATGATTTCTTCCAGGGGAGATGTACTGCAACTGTCTATCTGACTCCACTTCCGGGCCACCAACAACGAAACCGAGTATGAAGCGATTCTAGCAGGGTTACAAGCAGCCAAGCAAGTGGGAGCTGCTCGGGTCATCATGCACTCGGACTCTCAGCTCATCGCCCAACAAATAAAAGGCGAGTTCAAAATAAAGAACGAGCGCTTACAAAGGTATGCAGTCATCTATGAACAGCTGAAGTCCTCTTTCACCGAAGTTATTCCACAGAAGATTTCACGAGATGACAACGTTAAGGCAGACGAGTTGGCCAAGTTAGCCAGCTCCATTATCTCATGGACGTTGGACGAGCCCAGTGCCACAAAAGGAACGGTGGCTCAGATTGAAGGGGAGGTCGCCGACACAGCATTGCCTGATTGGAAAGGGCCCTATGTGGAGTTCCTATGCAGTGGGGATATGCCGGTAGGTGATAAGGAAGTTCGGCTTTTCTGCCGCCGGACTTCTGGGTTTACGCTGGTCGGAGAGCAACTATACAAATGTGTCTTCGTCCGGCCTTTTCTCAAGTGTGTCGGTCCAGAGGAAGCCAACTACATCATGCAAGAGGTCTACACAGGTTGCAAGAGGTAATTAAGCAATTCGGGCAGTGAATCCTTGCCCTTTTTACTATTTCTCTTAGACAACAACTGTGTCTACTAGGTTGAGGGGGTGATATTTCTTCATTATGATGCCACTGATGGGGACAACTTAATTGCTTCTCAATAACCTTTACTTGCGACCTATATCCTCCGTTGACTTGTCCTAACATCAATATTAGCTCGTTAGAAAAATGAAGGGTTTGGATAGACCTTTGCAATTCTTCATAGTCCTCCTCTCCCTCAGAGATGCTAAAAATTGCATCACCTTGTGGCTTGCCTTCTTGGACAGATAAGATATGATAATCTTCAGGGATTTCCAGCTGTTCGAAGATAGCCACTCTCATTATATTTCATTCGTCGTTCGGGCATTCTCTGGCAAAATGTCCTTCTTGCCCACAGAGATAGCATTTACACTTCTTGTTCCGGACCAAGTGCTTACGCTTTTCAATCTGGGCATGTGAATCGTGGGGCTTTCCTTTATAAGTTTTAGACTTTCGAATTCCATATGCCTTCTACCCTTTGTTGTAATATCTCGGGATAGGTATTTGATTGCAGAAAGATAAATTCTTCAGTGATCTTTTAAATGCAGCATCCTTGCATTCTTGCTCCAGGAATTTGTAGGCGAATAAAATTCTGGGGAAGACGTTGATTATTAAGCCTGGATACTTTTCATCAAAGGCAGCTTTTATCCTGCTGCCTAATTCCCCAGGCATCATTAGCCATAATTTTTCTGATAGTTCCAGACCCATATATAGCCTCCTATTTTTGATGCCAGCTTCATATAGTCGTTTAGATACTGGACGATGTTCTTAACACTTTCACAAGAGAGTTTTTTAATGTCTCTATAAGCAGAATCCTGGATTACTGTAGAGTCTTGCATAGGGTCTTCAGATGGAAATACTCGCCTCGGGATAATATAGTTTGAATACCTTCCCTTCTGTCTGAAATATTAATGAGGGTCTCGTACTCAGTAGGGTAGGTCATCCTCCATTGGATCCATGCCATCTTTTTGATTTCGCCTGATAAATTTTTCATATACTCTATCTTGTCTTTTGGGTCGGTGAAGCCTTGGCTAGCGACATGATTTTTAGTAATGGATTCCCATCTAGAGAAGACATCATGAAATAGCCCAATTTATTCTGGTATCACAAATATTGCTCCTCTCTGCTGCTGGGCTGATGGTAGGGTCCAGAGTTCATTATTTTTATCCCTTCTAAATTTGACTTGGAGGGGCCTTTGCTCAAAACTGGGTTGGGACGGGCCTGGTTCAGCTGCTGCCGGTGGATAGCCTGGTTGTCCCATTATTGTTTCTTGGGGAGGTCTATTAGGTCCATAGTCTGGTGGTCTCATTCTTCATGTGTCCCTCTTGGTGACAGTTGTAGCAAATGATATCTTTTGCTTTGCTCTTACTCTTTGATCCTTTCCTAGCATAAGACTTGTTAGAAAATTTTTAAAAGCCCTACGCATTTTCCTTACCATGAAGGCCTCTTGGTCGCTATCCATTGAAGTGCTAGACTCCTCCGAATTGGATGATGATGAATACACGACCTTATTCTTCTCGTTCTTCTTTTTCTTCTCCTTTTCTACAATGAATGCTACACCTTTTTCTTTGGAAGAAACGTTAGCTTGTTCATGTAATTCAAATTCTCAAAACAAGTCATCTAACTTTACCATAGATAAATCCCTTGATACTTTGTAGGCATTAACTATTGATGCCCACAATGTAGTCCGAGGGAAAGATTGCAAGACATACCTCACGAGATCTTGGTTTTCCACTTTCTCACCAATTACATGTAGCTCGCTGATAATCTCTTTTACCCTCCAATGGAATTGGCTAACCGTCTCGTTGGTCTTTATTGATAATGATTGTAGTTGAGCCACCAAGATGTCCTTCTTCGCCCTCCTTGACTCGTTTGAACCTTCGTTGAGCTCGACTAGTTTCTCCCATAACTCCTTTGCGCTCTTGAAAGACCTCACCTTATTGAGTTGTTCCTTGGACAATCCGCATTTAAGTGTGGTGGTGGCCTTGGGATTTGCTTGTGCCTTCTTCGTGACTTCCTTTGGCCAAGTTCTCATTGGTAGTGGCTCTCCTCTTTCGTTGACGGGTGCGTCGAAACCATCTACAACACTCATCCAGTTTTCAATGTCATTCATTAAGTAGTATTCCATTCTACCTTTCCAGTAGGCGAAGTCATTTCCGTCGAAGAACAGTGGCCTTGCGGTGTTGTAACCCTCTTGAAACGCCATTTCTTTGTACTCCGGTCGACGATGAGTTCTCCCGAAGTGAACCGGCTCTGATACCAATTGATAGATCGAGTGCGTTGCTAGAGGGGGGGTGAATAGCACTTTGTCGAAGTTTTCTCTACAAGATTGTTAGCGTAATACAAACAAAAATAATAAGCAATATCAAATTCAACACTAACAAGGAGATTTTTACTTGGTATCAACCCCGAAAGGTGACTAATCCAAGGATCCATGCGGTTGCACACTCTCCACTATGAAAACCTTCTTCAAGGTGGAGAAATCTTTACAAAGTCATCTTCTTCCTCTTTATAAGATGCAATGAAAAGTGATAGGAAGATCTGAGGAGTATTGGCACGAACAACACTTTTGTACAGTAAAAAATCGTACCATTCTCGTGACAAAAAGTCCCCTTTAAATAAGAGAACAGGACAACTTCGCAAGCTGTCCAGCCCCGCACCAGTCGACTGCCCCTGGGGCAGTCGATTGACCTAGCTTTAAATGCTAGCCAACAGCTAGTTTTTGAGGGTCACCAGTCGACTGCCCCTGGGGCAGTCGACTGGTCAAAAGCTAAAAACCTTCTGTGAGTTTTGGCAGTCGACTGCCCTCTGGCCAGTCGACTGCCCAGCTTCTACAAGCACTCACACTCACTCCGAACATTCTCTTTCACGTGTGCCTTCAGGTATACTCCCTTGACTTGCCCCTTGAAGTCTTCTTCCTCTGGCTATCGTCTCTCAGATGCGCACACAAGCCTTCCCTTAGCTTGCCTCCATGCCACCCTTCACGTGTGCCCTTGAAGTCCACTTCTCGGCTTGGCCTTGGAGTCCTCCTCCCTCGGCTCTCGTCCCTCAGATATGTTCTCCATGCGTGATTCTCCAAGTCCTACAAACTCAATCACACATATCAAATACAACACAACACCCTAACCTTAAACATATTGGCACACACACATCAAAATTATGATCTTCCCGATCATTCTTGGGTCGATTGCCTCAACAATCTTCCCCTTTTTGATGTGTGGCAATATGTTTAAATTAGGGAGAAAATACCAATCAACAACAATAAATAACAATAGCAATTGAAAAATAAGACATAGTAAAACCAAGAGGAACCTCCCCCTTAACCCATGTTTTCTCTCATTTTCAATTCTTATCATAAACCAAAAGTTAAGTTGCAAACCTAACTTAACAACAAGCAACAACAATTAAAAATACAAGACATAGCAGAATCTAAGAGGTAACCTCCCCCTTAACCTATGCCTTCATCCATTTTCAATTTTTCATCATAATCTAAGATTAAGTCAAAAATTTAAGCTAAAAATCTAACTTAAACCACCAATTCAAAATTTTAAGCTAAAAATCTAACTTAAACCACCAATTCTCCCCCTTTGACACCATCAAAACGATTGCCCACAGCAATGCTAACCCATGCCATCAAATGAGGGAATAACTTATTTCTGAAAAATTTCCAGAAACTGTCTTCAGCCGTATCAGTCGACTATCCTGAAGGGCAGTTGATTGATACTCTGTCTGTCCCAAAAATGAGTTTCTGAGTCGAATTTCAGAAACCCTCCAGAAATTTCAGAAAATTCCAAAAAATGTAAAAATTTGCAATCATGTTTGATATTAGATACTCTATCAAGGAAAAATATCAGTTCATGAAAAATGTCAAACATGCTTGACTTTGGAATAAAGTTCAAACTTCTTGAAGACCACTAAATTTGTATCAAAATCTCAACTTAGTTTTGCAATCATATATCTTTTAAACTTATGGCAAAACATATAAAATATAAAATGGTTTTCAAATGTTTAAAATGTCCAACCATGATCTTTGGGCAAGATGTCCATTAATTAAACACTTGTTTTCCCCATGGTTGGTCTATTTTCAATGATTTTGATACATTTAATGATTCAACAATATGCCACAAGCATAAGTGAACCAATTTTATCATTCTAATGGATCAAGAACCACCTTCTTATTGTATTATTCCAAGGTTCATCCTATACCTCTACAAAACACATACCAAGGCCTCTTCTTAATGACGTGAACTCCGATTCGGGAAGAGACTTGGTAAAAATGTCGGCAAGGTTTGACTTTGACTCAAGATAGTATAATTCTATGTCTCCCCTTGCCACATGGTCCCTAATGAAGTGATGCTTCACTTCAATGTGTTTTGTTCTAGAATGGTGAACCGGATTCTTAGTCAAATTAATTATACTTACATTATCACACAAGACTTTGACCTTGGAATAATGTAACTCATAATCCTCTACAGTGTGCATGATCCAAAATAGTTGGGACACACAACCACCTATTGCCACATATTCGGCCTCCGTTGTTGATAGGGCAACACATGGTTGTTTCCTACTACTCCAACTAACTAAAGAAGACCCAAGGAATTGACATCCTCCACTAGTACTCTTCCTATCTAGTTTACACCCCGCATAGTCCAAATCGGTATATCCAATAAGATCAACATTTGCGGTTCTAGGATACCGAAGTCCGACATTGAGAGTACTTTTAACATACCTTAGGATCCTCTTTACTACCACTAAATGAGACTCTTTGACACATGATTGGTACCTTGCACACATACCTACCGCAAATAGTATATCGGGTTTACTAGCGGTTAGGTACAATAGACTACCAATCATGCTCCAATATTGTTTCGAGTCTACCATTTTCCCTTCAACATCACTATCCATTTTCACATTTGTTCCTATAGGGGTAGATGTTACCTTAGCATTTTCTAAGCCAAATTTCTTTAGCATTTCCCTAGCATACTTAGTTTGAATTCATTTGTTTGCTTACTTGAAGATCTAAAAAGAAGGTTAACTCTCCTACAAGATTCATCTCAAATTCATCTTTCATACACTTGATGAACTCATGTAGAAAATCACTATTTGTTGACCCAAAGATAATATCATCTACAAACACTTGGGCAACAAATATGTCCTTATCCTTAGATTTTAGGAATAAATTTGGGTCAATTGTTCCTCTCCTAAAACCCTTAGACACTAGAAATAAAGAAAGTCTTTCATACAAAGTCTGGGGAGCTTGTTTCAATCCATACAAGGCTTTTCTCAATTTGTAGACATGTCTAGGGTAATTTGGGTCTTCAAAACCCGGGGGTTGTTCTACATAGACCTCTTCCTTAATGACCCCATTAAGGAATGCTGACTTCACATCTATTTGGTGAAGTGTGAAACCCATGTGAGCGGCATAGGCTAGTAGAATTCTAATGGACTCTAATCTAGCTACAGGGGCATATGTCTCATCATAGTCTAGTCCCTCAACTTAATTAAACCCCCTAGCTACCAATCTAGCCTTATTCCTAGTAATTTTGCCTTGATCATCTAGCTTGTTCCTGAAAACCCATCTAGTGGTGACAATAGTGCAATCATTGGGCCTAGGAATCAACTCCCAAACTTTACTTCTTTCAAATTGATTTAATTCTTCTTGCATAACTAACCCAATCCACATCACCTAATATCTCATCAATAGATTTATGTTCTAATTGAGAAATCAAGGCAATTTGACTACTTTGGTCTCTAAAATACGACCTAGTCCTTACCCCTTGAGTGACATCACCCACTATTTAGTCAATGGGGTGATCTTAGTGATGCCTTAAGGGCCTAGAGGTTATGAGTTCATTTACTACATGGTCCTCATCCTCTAGTGTACTTCTCTCTCCCCCTTGATCATTGCCCCCTAAATTTAGGTCTTGGATTCCTTAGGCAAGGGGTTGGATTTCTTCTATGTCCTTATCAATTGATGCTTTCCTAGGGTAAGTGTTGGTAGATTCATCAAAATCAACATTTGAAGATTCCTCAATTACCTTGGTCCTTTTGTTGTAGACTCTATAACCTCTACTAGTGGATGAGTAACCAACCAAAATTTCCTCATCGGCTTTAGATTCAAACTTCCTTAGGTCATCCTTGGTGTTTAGAATGTAGACCTTACATCCAAAGACTCTAAAGTAATTGTTGATGCAGTCTGACTCTGATTGTTGTTTTGGTGTTGACACCGATTTTAGTTTAGGTTGATGAGATGATTATGATTAAGTCCTGGTCGCGGACTAGGAATACCTAGTGGGACTAGGTTTGATGAAAGTTTGGCTTGGAGGATCAGGTCCTGGCTTGGAGGTCTAGGTGGATGAAACCCTGGCTTGGAGGGCCAGGTCCTAGCTTGGAGGGCTAGGTGGATGAAATCCTAGCTTAGAGGGCTAGGTGGATAAAATCCTAACATGGAGGGTTAGGTGTGGAAAAGTCCTAACTTGGAGGGCTAGGTGGATGAAATCCTAACTTGGAGGGTTAGGTGTCACACCCCGAGACCCAGGAGCCGCTGGTCCAATAGAAAATCGGACAGCACCTCCCCTGTCCGGCGGATAATTTACACATACATACAATATCCAAACACACATGCAGTTTAATAATTTGGCCTCAGTCCTCAAAATAAAGACATAACATAACCAAAACACAAAATAAACATACCTGACTGCGGACCGGTCCGACTTATGACGAAACAACAAATACAACAACCCCTTAGGGCTCACGACACATACGACATATACATATCGCCTAAAGAATTATAAAACAACACACTATAAAGTACAAAACGAAACTATGTCGTCGCGATGGGTAGGGACTGGCTGCTGGGCTCTTCTGGCGACTCCAAGTATCTCAACCTGAAATAAAAACATATATGGCAACGGGGTGAGTCTATAACTCAGCGAATACCCAACAGATATGCGTAGAAAGTTATAATAACAATAGGAGTCTACGCTGATACAGTCTCATATGAACAATAGGGAAAGACAAGTACTGAAGATACTGAGTAGATACATACCTGAATCCATCTAACCTGGAAAGAGGGTAATAAATCCCAACTGGAACAACAATAGACATATAAGCAGGATAACAAGTCTCCAGTATATGCAATGTCAAACAAGTGCAAGAATCAAGTGCAGCAAACAATGCACGATGCAAAGTATGCACATGGTGCAATGACATGTGTCACCCCTAGTCCCAGTCAGGATATCGTCCACGACGTCCGCGTGGGTAGAGCTGTGACAAACTGTACGCACCCTGCCATCACTGCTCCTGAGTGACCGGGTGGACAGGATGCTGGCCGGGGGACCACCCCCCTACCTCATGTATATATGAGGGAGCTCCGCTCTCATCTCCTCGTGGCTCAGTACGAGAAGGGACCCCTGGCTGCTACCACGCCCGCGCTCACCCTCCTCATAGTGGCCGAACGGAGCAATACAGGGCAAATGCACACATCTACGGTATCCACTAACCCATGAGTGGCCGTGCGTGCATATCATGTACCAGAAGACGATTAGGCTCAACCACAAGGGAGTCGCTGATCGCCGGCATGCAACAGTGCAAGGATGGTGTATGATAGATACACATACCTCCCTCCCCAAGTCCTCAGTATACTAGGTCTCAGTCTGAAATCCTACAACAGGAAATACAAGTAACCTACAAGGTATACTGGCCTGAAACTACAGATCTCTCAAGGTCAAGTGCAAGAGGTACATCCTGATACCTAAGCATACATATAGATATGACAATACCTGAGACTGTATAGAACTAACTGTATAATAACTCAGGGATAACTAACAAGTATCCAGGACAGGCATAATAACTCAGGGATAACTAACAAGTATCCAGGACAAGCATAATAACTCAGGGATAACTAACAAGTATCCAGAACAGACATAATAACTCAGGGATAACTAACAAGTATCCAGAACAGGCATAATAAACAGAGATAGCGTATGATCTTACTGCTATCTATAACAGTCTATGCATATCAAGATGACAATATCATAAAGATAAGTCAAAGGGTACCCGCCTCAAATGAAGATGCTCGTACCAACAGAGAACCTCCCGTCCAATGGTCCACGACCAAAATCCAAATCAATATCCTGTATCAAAGGATACATTTATTTAGCTATTTACACAAGTAATAACTAGCTAAATAAATTTACTCCCATCAAGCCATTGAGATTGGATTCCATGTCAGTTTAATGTGAGGTTAACCCAAAATCCAACACGCCTCTACCAATGCCAAGGACTCCTTTGGCTCACGGCAGGGATCCCAATTGATCATCAATACCTCACTTAGATTATCAGGTTTAAGTTTCAAATCAAACTCAATCCCAACCTAGATCAAATTCCACTCAACCACTAATCTGCCAACTTGAGGAAAATAAACTAACACAAATCCAATTCCCCTTCCCACTCAAAGCTCGAGACCAAGAAAACAAAATCTCTACAAAACAATAATAAGAATCTGATCAAAGCCAAATCATCTCTAAAAGTATCACATAGTTATCCAAATTCTTGTATCAATCCAACCATTAACCTATTATTCCAATTCAACTAAATAGCCACAACTAACTAATCCCAAACAGTTTCCCTAAATAGAAACTACTCCTAGCAAGATTATTTGCCCACGTACAACATTCATCTATATCCAATTTATCCAGGAATCAACCTTACAGCCGAACAGAACCAAAACAAAGGCAGCATGTAAAGGAAATACTCTCCTTACCTCAAATCAACTCTTCTTCAGCTGCTCAAAATAGAACCACGATCCAACTGCCACCCATTCATCTCCTCACAGTGAAGGAAAACAGCACAACAAATCTAGAATGAAACAACTCTCCAACATTTACTCGGAATTTAAACACAAAACAACCCATTGATCCAATCCAAGGTATCATCCATCACAACACAAAGCTAATTCATCCTTACCTGCGCCTGGCATAGCTCTCTACGGTAGCCAATTCCAGTCGGCACAGTGAGGTGAAACAGAGGAAGAAGCCGCCTCTTGGCTGCGGCCAAGGTTCACGGAGAAGAGTTAAGAAAGGGATCGGGTGGCTGCGGCCAACGGCTAGGGCGCGCGCGAAGGGGAGGAAGGAGTCGAATCGTCGCTGCTTAGGGCTCGCAAAGGGAGCGACGAGGAGGAAGGCTTCACCGACGGCTGCTAGCTGCGGCTAGGGCACGATGAGGAGAAGAAGGAGCGGCGCCGCAGCTCTGGGACGCGAGGGGTGGGGAGTCGGCGCAGGCGGCTAGGGCACGAGGGGAGTGTCGCGGCCGAGAGTTTTAATACCAAAGGGGGGCTTTTTGCAAAAAGGTCCCTCCACTTTCAGCAATTCAAATATTGCCCTTAGGATAAGGGTTTTTTAGTTATTTAACCATCCCATTTACTATAATCCCTAACTTTGCCAATATAATTTTTCGAAAAATTTTATTCTACCGATTTTTAATTGGCCGTATTTAACATTAGGTGTGGAAAAGTCCTAGCTTGGAGGGCTAGGTGTGGAAATTCCTAACTCGGAGGGTTAAGTGATTGGAAATCCCGGTGAGTGAAGTCGGGTCCTGGTGAGTGAAGTCAGGTTGACTGAAGTCCTGGTGAGTGAAGCTGGGCACGGAGTCTTGGTCCGAGGGACTGAGCACGAGTCAGGGGAGGCTGGGAGCTAGTTCTCTTAACTTAGAGTGGGTTTAGCCTAGCCTGGATCGGTCTGGTGACCTATCAGGGAAGTTGGCATGGAGTTCCCTTGTGGATCGGTTTGGTGACCGATCCAGCGATGTCTGATCGATCTGGTGACCGATCAGGGAACATACGGTGACTTTGGCAAACCTGCTGATCGGCTCCTGATCGGTCTGGGAGCATACAGTGAGTTTGGAAAACTTTCTGTGCGGCTCCTGATCGGTCTGGTGACCGATCAGGGTTACTATTCAGATCGTTCTGGTGAATGATCAAATGTTGTGAGTTCCTCACTATGACCGATCAGGATGGAGCCTGATCGGTCTGAGCATGTCCTGATCGGTCTGGTGACCGATCAGGAGGTTTGGATTGCGAAGACGGGAAATCACCCTGCAAAGGGGTGGATCGGTCTGGTGACCGATCCACGACTTGGGATTGGTCTGGTGATCGGTCCCGGAGAAGTCGTGATATCTGATTTCGCATTGGGGACCGATCAGGATGGAGCCTAATCGGTCTAAACCCAGCCTGATCGGTCTGGTGACCGATCAGGAGTCACTCTGATCGGTCCGGTGACTGATCAGTAGCTGGCAGCTTTAATTCAAAAACGCTGTCAGCGCTCTGATTTCATCTATTTCTCTGTTGATTCGCTACTGATTTCTGCTCCTAACTACTGATTGTTGATACTATGTTGATTTGCTGAGCTAATGAGCTACTAAGTGTGCAGGTAACTCAGGTTTACTTCAAGGGAGTCAAACTGAGGCTTTTGCTACGTCAGTTTGGGCAGGTTTCCATCTCAGGTTGCAACGGATGCTGGCGCTGCTGGAGCTGCTGACTGGAGCTCTTCTGAGGGAAGCTCAGGGAGTCCAGGAGAGCTCAGTGGTAGGTTAGCAGTTGCAGGTGAGCATCTGGGAGTTGCAGAGTGGTGGCTGTGACCTGGCGATCAGTGGGAGAGGCTTAAGGGCTTGGTAGCGATGAAGCCTCAAAATCACTTGATTAATTCTTGCGACATCTCTTGTTCTGCTCTTGCGACAACTCTGATCTGTTGAGCATCACTCTGAATCTTGAAGCAACCTGCTGTTACTTGAGCACTTGGGAAGAAGAAACAAGAAGTTTGGCGAGTCCATCAGCAAGAAGACACGAAGAAGGGAGTTCTTGCGTGAGATCTGTGCTGAGTGGAGCTCGGTGAGGAGTTTGGTTGTGTTCTTGAGGTTCTAAGTGCTCAGTAAGATTTCTTCTTGTGTTTCCTGTACTTAATACTTCATCCATCTTGAAACGCTGCGGAGAGGTTACTCCATCGAGAAGGAGGTTGCTTTCTATCCGGATTTCCCAGGGCTTGATCTGTTGACGATCAAGGGATCGCCCACCTTAAGGGCATGCCAAGGAGTAGGGGCAAGTTATCCCCGAACCTTGTAAATCCTCTTTGTTAGCGTTTGTAGTTTGTTTTTCATTTCAGCAGTTATACTTTGTTCTTGCTTCCGCTGTGCTACTAACCCTAACTACAGAGAAGTGTAAAAGAGAAAGCGATTTTTGTGTCTGGCTACATTCACCCCCCTCTCTAGCCATCCAAGTTCCAACAGTAATGAACTTGTGGAATTCTCCCATTCCACAACTCAAATGGGGTTTTACATAAGAACCTATGTACTAAAACCTGGTTTTGAATGTAACAAGCGGTATTTACCACTTCGGCCTAAAAATAGCTAGGAAGAGAATATGTATTAAGCATAGTCCTAGCGGCCTCTTGTAGTGCCCTATTTCTCCTTTCTACTATACTATTTTGTTGAGGAGTCCTTGGGCATGAAAATTCATGCTTATATATATTTTCTACACAAAATTGTGAGAAGTTTGAATTTTGAAACTGCCCACCATGGTCACTCCTAATGTGGTTGATTTTGAGGTCCTAGCGGCCTCTTGTAGTGCCCTATTTCTCCTTTCTACTATACCATTTTGTTGAGGAGTCCTTGGGCATGAAAATTCATGCTTATATCCATTTTCTACACAAAATTGTGAGAAGTTTGAATTTTGAAACTCCCCACCATGGTCACTCCTAATGTGGTTGATTTTGAGGTGTTTCTCATTTTCAAACCTCTTACTAAACCCTATAAAGATCTCTAAGGTATCATCCTTATGTTTTATAAAGAGCACCCAAGTAAATCTAGAAAAATCATCTACAATAACTAAACAATACTTACTCCCTACTAGTGAAGGAGTGTTATGGCAATCAAAGAGATCAATATGTAATAGCTCTAAAGGTAAAGTAGTGCTAGTTAAGGTTTTACCTTTGTGTGATGATTTTGATTGCTTACCCTCTTGGCATGCATCACACATCTTGGTCTTCTCATACTTGATCATGGGGAGCCCCTTCACCAACTCCTCCTTTGCCACTCTTGCAATGCTCCTCATATTGATGCGCTCAAGTCTTTGATTCCACAACCATCCTTCTTCTTCTTTAGATATGAGACACTTAGGCAAATTGTTAGAAACATAAACAAGATTAAGATAGTAAAGATTAGCCTCTCTATACGCTTCTAACATGACATTTTCAGACCCATTTTGTTTAATTAGACATTGTCTATAATGAAACTCAATCCTATACCTCGCATCACAAAGTTGACTTACACTAAGTAAATTAAATTCCATACCCTTAATTTAAAGAACTTTGTGGATAGAGATTGTAGGAGATACCTCAATGGTGCCCCTACCAATTATTTTGAGTTTCCCACTATTTCTAAAGGAAACGGTCCCTTTTCTTTGGTAGCTAATAGTGGTGAACTTTCTCACATCTCCGGTCATATGTCTTGAGCACCCACTATCTACTATCCACATGTTTGAGGCCTCCTTCACCTTCACCTATACAATATGGAAAACACACGCTTTTGGTACCCAAATCTTAGTTCCACAAGAATCAATTAAATACTTCTTTGGTACCCAAGCCTTCTTTGTATTTCCCTTCACCCCTTGTCTCCTAGAGGCACCATTTCTACCCATAAGTGAAACAAAGGCAACTTCCTTGGTCTTTGGCCTATAACCTAACCCGGCCTTGTTGTAAACGGCTTTTTGGCTATTTATTATCATGTCAAAGTTGCTAGAGTCCACTTGAAATTTCCTAAGTACCTTGATGAGGTCCTCTACCTTTTCCCTTAGTTCCCTATTTTCATTTTCAAGACATGTATCATTTGACATGGTAAAAAAAACATGCAAATCTTCCTTAAGTTTTGTAGATTCTACTTTAAGCATGACAACTTCATCCTTTAAGTCCTTAATTTTTCTCCTAGCTTTAGCCAAATCCATATTTGTACTAGAAATGATCTTGACAAGAGTAGAAGAGGGTAGACTATATACCTCACTTACCGAAGCCTCGGATTCGGATGATGATGATGAGCCACTTTCATCTTCACTACTTGAGCTTCTCTCATCATCGGATGACTCCAAATGGTCCACTCCCATAAGTGCAAAGTGGGACACATGCTCCTCTTCCTCCTCCAAGGATGATGGATCATCCCAAGTAGCCTTGAGGTTGGTGGCACTCTTCTCTTTTCCTTTTGATCTCTTCTTGTCACCCCCCTTCTTTTCCTCCTTCTTTTCTTCTCTTCTTTTTAGTTGGGGACACTCATTCTTCATGTGTCCCTCTTGGTGACAGTTGTAGCAAATGATGTCTTTTGCTTTGCTCTTACTCTTTGATCCTTTCCTAGCATAAGACTTGTTAGAAAAAATTTTAAAAGCCCTACGCATTTTCTTTACATGAAGGCCTCTTGGTCGCTATCCATTGAAGTGCTAGACTCCTCTGAATCGGATGATGATGAATACATGACCTTCTTCTTCTCCTTCTTCTTTTTCTTCTCCTTTTCTACAATGAATGTTACACCTTTTTCTTTGGAAGAAACGTTAGCTTGTTCATGTAATTCAAATTCGCAAAACAAGTCATCTAACTTTACCATAGATAAATCCCTTGATACTTTGTAGGCATCAACCATTGATGCCCACAATGTAGTCCGAGGGAAAGATTGTAAGACATACCTCACGAGATCTCGAATTTCCACTTTCTCACCAATTACATGTAGCTCGTTGATGATCTCTTTTACCCTCCCATGTAATTGGCTAACCGTCTTGTTGGTCTTCATTGATAATGATTGTAGTTGAGCCACCAAGAGGTCCTTCTTCGCCCTCCTTGACTCGTTTGAACCTTCGTTGAGCTCGACTAGTTTCTCCCATAACTCCTTTGCGCTCTTGAAAGACCCCACCTTGTTGAGTTGTTCCTTGGACAATCCGTATTGAAGTGTGGTGGTGGCCTTGGCATTTGCTTGCGCCTTCTTCATGACTTCCTTTGGCCAAGTTCTCATTGGTAGTGGCTCTCCTCTTTCGTTGACAGGTGCGTCGAAACCATCTACAACACTCATCCAGTTTTCAATGTAATTCATTAAGTAGTATTCCATTCTACCTTTCCAAGAGGCGAAGTCATTTCCGTCGAAGAACGGTGGCCTTGCAGTGTTGTAACCCTCTTGAAACGCCATTTCTTTGTACTCCGGTCGATGGTGAGTTCTCCCGAAGCGAACCGGCTCTGATACCAATTGATAGATCGAGTGCGTTGCTAGAGGGGGGGTGAATAACACTTTGTTGAAGTTTTTTCTACAAGATTGTTAGCGCAATACAAACAAAAATAATAAACAATATCAAATTCAACGCTAACAAGGAGATTTTTACTTGGTATCCACCCCGAAAGGTGACTAATCCAAGGATCCACGCGGTTGCACACTCTCCACTATGAAAACCTCCTTCAAGGTGGAGAAACCTTTACAAAGTCGTCTTCTTCCTCTTTACAAGATGCAATGAAAAGCGAGAGGAAGATCTGAGGAGTATTGGCATGAACAACACTTTTGTACAGTAAAAAATCGTATCATTCTCGTGCCAAAAATTTCCCTTTAAATAAGAGAACAAGACAACTTCGCAAGCTGTCCAACCCCGCACCAGTCGACTGCCCCTGGGGTAGTCGACTGGCCTAGCTTTAAATGTCAGCCAACGACTAGCCAACGACTAGTTTTTGGGGGTCACTAGTCGACTGCCCCAGCTTCTACAAGCACTCACACTCACTCCGAACACTCTCCTTCACGTGCGCCTTCAGGTATACTCCCTTGGCTTGCCCCTTGAAGTCTTCTTCCTCCGGCTATCGTCCCTCGGATGCACACACAAGCCTTCCCTTGGCTTGCCTTCATGCCACCCTTCACGTGTGCCCTTGAAGTCCACTTCCTGGCTTGCCCTTGGAGCCCTCCTCCCTCGGCTCTCGTCCCTCGGATATGTTCTCCATGTGAGATTCTCCAAGTCCTGTAAACTCAATCACACATATCAAATACAACACAACATCCTAACCTTAAACATATTGGCACACACACATCAAAACCATGATCTTCCCGATCATTCTTGGGACGATTGCCTCAACAACTCCATCTCAGAAGATGAAAAAAAAGCGGGAGGAAGAAACAGGTTCCAATAAAAGATAATGAGAAGGGAAAACTCAAGACTTTTATTAGAATATGCCCAGGAGGAAACGATTACAAAGCTTAAAGTTAGACCCAGAGTTTGTCTGTGTGTCGTACAATGAGATAACCAAAGAGGTAATATAGAGGAAGACGAGAGGATGCGGGTGCTCATTGGGCCCCATCATCCATCCTTTACATGTGTTTCCAGCTAATAAAGCTACCCTCCTACTAGGTACTTTACATACACACCAAGGGAAGGACAATTCCCTCGTGACTAAAGCTAACGCTGTAGCGACCCGCCTTCTCTGCCTTAGACGGATCGTTACTTCTGTCTACTTCTCGACTTCTAATGCATGACTAAAAATGCGGAAATCTTTTTTTTTCTTTTTAATCTATCTAAGAATGATATTCTAACTTAAATAGTCATGCATGATACCATGTCACACTTTCTTTCTCAAAAACTCGTAAGAAAATACTTATTGAAACTTGCCTTGCCCAACTCAGCTTTCGGGTATCAGTCGACTGATACTGTATCAGTCGACTGATAAGCCTGAAATCTGAAATTTCAGGTTTCGGCAATTGCTTCAAAAGCCCACCAATCATATAATTTCGAGCCATATAAAATCATGACACCATTTCTATACTCTATGCCAGTTTTCTAAACAATTTAGCCAATCAAAACGAATCCATAAACTTGAAATTAGGACTTTTGCGGAAGGAAATAAGCTATTCAAGTTTATATGAACTTTAACCTTAGAGTTTGTACCAATCTTGACTCCTATGCATTCATAACACCAAGTACATGTTCTATAACCTTGCTAAAGCATTATGAAATGTGAATGCAACTTTTCTAAACATATTTAAGCAATAAAAACTTGATTCAAAGGGAAATTACTACTATCTTGGCACATGCATCTATTTCCCTAACAAAGTATCAATATTTCAAACTACTCACACTTCTACTCATCCAATGCAATCATAAAGATATGTATGCTAAATGAAATGACATGGAATCTTTACTCTAAGAAATTGAGCATGTAAAACTATCCAAAGCTTAAATGTTCGCTAAACTCCATAAAGCAAGAACTTGAGATTGAATAAACTAAAACATTGTGATTCAAATAACTAAACTGTCTCGTCTCAAGGATCTCTCCAAAATCAGCCACCACAAACACTTTACTCAGCACCGCCTTGTCGCCTTCCTTCAGAATTGCTTGCCTTTACCTTTATCTACAGTAAGAGGAAATGCAACTAGTAAGCAAAAAGCTTAGTAAGTACTATCTAGCTCACAAAATCTCGAAATGTGCAAACATGCTTCTTGATCAATATGAAAATCATATGAGATACTTATATGCTTGAAAGAAAACTAAGAACATGTATAACTCAAAACATGCATACTCAAGCATTAATAAATCTCAATTTACTTTTCTTGGCTCAACTTGAAACTTTAGCTATTCTTTAACTTTTTGAAAACTCTTTAAACTTTAGAAACTTTGCTAAAGCATATACTTGAAAATAATAATCACTTGGATCCACTGAAGACGTAAGTACCATCTCATGCGCGTTCCCTAAAAGGTTGGGTAGCGAGCCACCAATCCTAATAGAGCAGACCTTGGTCTACCAGGGCCAAGACCTTGGAATTGGACACCTGG